>WEIU01010866.1:216-23997 GCA_013389925.1 Aegithalos caudatus | reverse complement strand
TTCCTTTCCCTTCCCTTCCCTTCCCTTCCCTTCCCTTCCCTCTCCTGTCCCACTTTCAAATAAAATTCATATATTTATTTTCAGCTGTGCTATCAGACTGTATCTTCCTCTACTAACCGCAGCTTTCTGAAATAGCATCTTCAAAACTCTCTTTCTGAAGGCTGAAATCAGTCCAATTATTTGCTTGTTAATAACATTTTTTAAAAATTATTATTATTATGTGACCCAAATTACTTAGAGACAAAAAATTCTTAATGCTTTTTCTGTTCTCCTGTCACTGGGAGAAAATCCAAGCCCAGCTGTCCTGTTTTATCCTTTCCTACGCTGGATACCACTACACTCTGCTTGGTGAGGAGGTCTTTGCTAGTGAGCTGTAAAGCTGTAGGATTATTCTTAGGTTGTGGATACATCTCAGATACAAAGAACTCATAATAATTTGATGTCCATTCCGATTAATTTTGAGGTACGTCTTTGAGAGTGCACAGAGATATATCTCTAACAACATAGAGGCACAGCCAGACCATCAAGTTAAGTTTAAAGGTGTTTGAAATGTTTTGTTTTGGAAAGTAAAAAAGTTATAGAGATGGTTTTATTACTGTTATTTAGCATCTTAATATATGCTACAATATAGATTTTTTTAGCTAATAATTAATAAATTAAATTATATAAATTATGGAAAGAGTCCCCTCCTTCCATAGAGAGGAGAATCACCTCTATTACTGGGCAATCACACTAAGAATGCTGCCTCTGTATGTTTAAAGACAGAAAAGAAATTATGAGGTCATTTAAGAAGATAAATGTCACACTAAATGCATTAGAAAGCACTTCAGTTCTTATGTAGAGCATGAGCTTAGTCAATAATATCACCCACAGACACAAATTACAGTGTGTGACACCTGGACTTTAGATCTAGTACAACCAGTTACTTGGAAGAATTGCGCTGAGTCTTGCACACAGATTTTCAGTTTCAAGCTTTTGAAGACTGGAGATGAGCACACAAATTTACAGTTAACTCTTTCATGTTCCTTACCAGAGTGCCTGTTTTGGGCTATCAGTTGCTGAAGTAAACAAAGAAGTAATTAAATACTGCAGTAGCAGATTTTTAACAGGTGCAACCTTGCCAAGGTTTACTAATTTAGGTGCAGTTTTGGTTTGCCTGTTGTTTGCATGAGGAGTAAATCCTTAGAGTCACTTATACTAGTGTGGAATCAGGATAGATCCAATATGTCAACAGCCTTTAGAAGGAGTTAATGCTGAAGACACATGCTCATGAGATCCAGTAACTTCAGGGGTGACATAGTCAGCACAGAGCCTGTCAAAGCCAATACTCTGTGTGTGACTCACAGTCTGTCCCACCGTATGCCTTAATTTTCTTGTTTTAAAACATTATATATCTCCACTCTTTTCTTTACAGATTAATATTGTTGATAAAATACATAATGTTTAATTTTTAATAGAAGCTCCTTAGTGGAGAATCTCAAGTCTTGAACTGAACCTTTAGCTTACAGTTAAAGATACTAATTAAGAAAAAATGGCCTTCCAAAAATTCAGAAAGTATTGACTTTTTTTAAAATATTTTTAAAATTTGAGACATGTTCCATTGAATTGAAATTATATGGTTGAACTATTTTGTGATTTTCTGAATTTACATGATTAGTATGGTATGAAAAGGAAAAATATACTCAGTGAGACATTCAGTTTGGGTGCTTCTACAACATGTGCTGGAAACAGTGACATTTGTCTCAAAGGTCTGAACATGGCCTACGTCCATGTCCTGGTTTCAGCGGGGATAAAATAAATATTCTTCTTAGTAGCTGGTACAGTGCTGTGGTTGAATTTAGTATGAGAATAATGCTGATAACACAGTGATGTTTTAGTCAGTGCTCAGCAGTGCTGATGCTAAGCCAAGGACTTCTATATTACCCATGCTCTGCCTCCAGGCAGGTGCACACGTAACCAGGATGGAGCACATCCAGGACAGCTGACCCAAACTGGCCAAAGGGATATTCCATATGACAGAGCACCATGCTCAGTACACAAACTGAGGTTTGACTACGGCAGTAGGTGAAGGCCTGTGTTTATTTTTTTCCTTCTTCTGCAAAATAATTTTACAAATATTTAACAGGTTCTCAAACTAGCAGTATTCAAGACACAGAAGCTTTTATTGAGCCAAATGAATAAGTAGCGAAGTCTAAATAAAGTTGCTCAGATTTCATGTGGATTTGCAGTGTGTTTCTCTGCTGAAAGAGCAATTATTTCAGTAATTGTTTTAAACACTGTAGTGTCACTTAGATAAATTGAAATATTTTGAATAATCACCATATGATACTAGAGTACTTTATTTTAAGACTGGTCCCGTTCCCAGTTCCTAGAATAACAATGCCTCATTGACAGATTACTTTGGATATGTCCACACTAGGAAGCTGAACCAAGAATCTGCAGCTGCTGTGATTAAATATATACACATTTGTTGTGATTTTTCAACCCAAGTCTTATCCCTTGCTCACATGTACTCTCCCTGTTTTGGTTACTATGCTGCAATTACCTTACATCAGAAGCTAAAGAGAAATTCCAAAAGAGATTTCTGTTGGAAAGGGATAAATGGATTTCCTGAAAATCTTCAGCAGTTCTGTAGGAATCATTTATCTTGTTAACGTGAAGTCTAGGCTAGAGCATCTTTCCATGTTTGGCAGTAAAATTTTCAAAGCAATGTTCCAAGGTGCCTGAAATGGTTTTACCAAAACAAAGACTTCTGGTTTTCCACATCATCCACAGCAAAGCCTAGTAGCTCACAGAGTCACTGAATCAATGTTTGCAAGTCCATTCCCTTAAGTTGTGTTTGGATAGCTTTAGAGAAAGGCTTTCATCAGGCAGAAGGCTGCTCTTGGCCTTGGACCTGTAAATTTTAAGGCCAAATTACTATGGGGAGAAGAGGCATAAGCTTGATAACTCAGTGCCTCCAGCATGCTTAGAACTTTGCCTGCTTCACTGCACCACATGCAATCATTCCTCACATACAACCAAACTCAGTCCTGGGAACAGCTCCTCACAGATACCTTAGATTGCTTTCACGTTAATTCTGTATTTTTTCCAGACAAAACATCCACTTTATCTCTTTCAAGTGTAAACAAAACTGTGTCTGGTCTTTTGCCTATTTAATCAAAGCAGTTTTTCCTTCTTTTCTTCTGAGTCTGACTAAATTAACTCAAATGACCTGCAAGGTTGTTGCTATCTCCAGAATGGATCAGAGAATGTAAGCATTGCATGACAATCTACTTTAATCCCATTACAGCCATGTCACTCCTAGGCCTTCATTGTGATTAGACAATTAGATACCAATGGCTTTCTAATGGATTTATTACAAGGCATTAGCTCATGAAAATTCTGCAGTGTTAGCTGCTTGCCTTTTCGTTATAATGAGAAATGAAACACTGTCATGGGAATCTGTTAATTTAATAGCTTCCATAACAATGTTAGGAGTGGTAGTGGAAGAAATTAAACATGATTTGCTGCCGAGGCTAACCTGCTCCATGAGCTGGTCTTGTGGCTATTTGGAGAAGAATTTTAGCTATTACATAAGCAAAGGTGATTGACCAAACTTTAAAATTAATATTTTTTTTGCATCCCCATGAAAAGCGAGTAGCTGAATGTTGTCACATTTAGAATTAGTCAGTAGTTCAGGAGTGATGGAAATAAAGGGGAGGTGTTTTGTTATGGCCTCTGTAAATACTAGTTAGAGTTTAACTTATCAGGAGGAAAATTGGTGGCATCTTACATCTTGTGCAAGTGACTCCTATTTTGTCACAACAGTCGCACTTGCAAAAGTAAGACCCAGGCTGGTGTGAACTTTCCTCAGCAATTTCATTGGTTCAAGCTTAAATGTCTCACTTCTTATGTGTGAGACACCAGAGCACTCCAGATCTTAAAGCACCTTAAAAAATCAACCATGTAGTAATGGCTATTCACTGGCTTTTTTTATTTTTTTTAATGAGGCCGGTGGGCAGATGTGTATCACAGTAGAACCAGTACTCATTTTTTACTCTTGTTGGCAGATGGAGAGGAGCCAAGGACTGAGTATGCCTCTAGGATTTTATTACCTGATATTTCCTTTTGTCTGATCCCTGTCAGACAGCTGTGAGATTCCCTGGATGGCTGATATGTGTGAGCTTGAATGGCTGTGGTTATGACCACAGACATTTGTGCATAAAGGCTTTCATACGTTAATCCTGTCTCTTGAGTGTTCTTCACAGGCATTTAAAAGAAAAGGATGATTTAATGTATATTAACATCTGAACCCAATTAGCTAAGCTAATGAGAAAGGTAAACAAACAAGATGTCCAAGAATTCATCCCTTCTCTGGATCTACAAAGCTCTGAGATTTGATGAAACACTGAGATTTCCCCATGATCTAAAAGTGACTGGTAGCTAGGCAGATTATTTTAAAGTCAGGCATACTGACTCTAAGCATTGAATCTTTGTGCTACATTTTGCAGATAAAACTGCCTTGCTGTTTAGTTTGCTACAAGCCAGCATACACTGGATTAAAAAAATAGACTTCTCTGGCTCCCCTGGCCAGTTATGCACTTTACAATTTTGAGGAAATTGTACTGTTCCAAGGAGGGGCTAACAATATTTTTTCCTTCTCTTTTTTGTAAGTCTTTCCATCTCCACATTATAAATTCTGGTAGACAACGTCCCAAATCTTTGTTTTGATAATACAAAACTCCTATAATATCAACAATTTCTGATTGAAAAATAAGTAATGTGTATATATATATATATATATATATTAGTGTATAAACACAGTGTCTTAAAATTAATATTAACATTTAATCTAAATGTCAAATGAAATGAAATAGGGTGATTCATTTGAAATGAAATATTTTGGCATTATCAGACTGAAACAAGAAGGATGAAATGATTAATTTTGACACTTTCCTGTGGAAAAGTTCTTCAAAATTGAAGTGTTCATGTAGAACAACTCGATTTCAACAAAACTGAATTTTTAGAGTTTTACAATGTTCTGCTGAAACATTTTTGAGCAGCTGTAGGTGGAGCTTGTCTGTATGTGTATCTGTTTGTAAACTTACCTTTCAGTGAGATGAAAGCTACCAGGCATGTTAAATCCACCATTCGCTTTGGAAACTGTTCATGAATTATGCAACTTCATCTGAAGCCAGAGTCACACTGTGACAAGACAGGGTCAGACCACAGCATGAAATATTTTGATGTGTCCTCCACTAATGAGACTCCCACACAGAACTAGCATAAACATCCCTCCACCTAGAATGCTATCAGTATTAGGAATCTTTCCTCCAGGAGGAAAAATATTTGGGCATCAGATGCGCCTGAGCACGTCATCCAAAAAGGAGAATTTGAGATTTATGACATTTCCTAACAGCTTTACCTAGAGCGTTTATCTGATAAAAGCAAACATGAAAGACTTCTGCATAGTGATTTATCACCAATTATTTTCATAATATGGATGATCACTGGTGGTACCTCTTATTATGGCGCTTAGTTTGCACTGCAACAAAAAAGGGTACTATTTTCAGAATATAAACCCACCAAGATATGAAAGACATTGCAGGAATGACTTTATGTCCTAAGTCAGACGAAGATCACACTTGTAAGCTACAACAATGAGCATGAAGAGTGTATGTGGACCAAATAAAGCTGTGCCCATGTTAAAGGTGACAAATCCTAGCAGCAGGAGAAGCTGTAGCCCAGATATGGTTTGGCACTGTGATCCATCACCCTGTGGCACAAGGGTGGCTGCTGTGATGGGACATAGACCCGACTGGCCAAGGGGCAGTGCAGGGCAGGATGCTGTGTCTCTAATTGTGGCCCCTGGTGGGTTCTGCAAGAAGGGAAGATGCACTGCCTGGGGAGAAGGGATGTTGCAGGGCTGCTGGGGACACAGGCTCCCCTTCAGAGAAGGTGTGGGTGTGCATGGGTGTGTGTGTTTGTGGCCAGTACCACCTGGGACTAGCTGAAGATGTGCTTTAGAAATTCATAAGTGTTTATTAAGGGGTTGCATGTCTGGCATTGTGGTTTATCTGCTGAATTACATTGATCCTGAATGTGCAGTGTACTGATTGCTTGTTAAGTACGTGGCATTAATAATTCAAAAAACTGCTTTGGTTTAAATTACATGAGCAGATTTTGCTTGTGACAGATATAAATTGGATAGTTTGAATCTAGGCAACAGCTTTGAGACACAGTTTAAAATTTCCTGTTCTTTCATTTATCCTTAAAACCACCAATGATTGATACAACTCTTCAATTTATCTATATTACTATGTGGCTGTATTATTGAACAGCTTATTCCTTGACTGAATTTCAAGAGTTATGCTCTGCAGCTTATATGAATTGTTTCAACATCAATTAAATCTTAAAATTGTGATTTCAAATACCATTTTATTTATAATGGATTCTGAGAGAAACCAAACCTTCCTTTTGTTTAACAGTAAATTTTAATATACCATTATTTTTCCTGACTTAGGATTTTTTAAATTTTTTTTTTATTTTGTAAATTTATTCTCTGCATTCATTCTCCAAGGTTTCTGTCCATGCATCATTAAAGTAAAATTTTTAAAAGATACAAAAAAAGTAAAAAAGAAAGGAGGCTTTTTTATCTAAACAAGTTTTATTTTTTTATAAAGGTAAGTCTTGATATCAAGGTTCTTTTTTCTATTTTTTTATCTTGACAGGGATTATCAAAACTCTTGTAGTAAGATTTAATATTTGCACACGGCAGCTGACATAGCAAGACATGAAGTTCATGTGGATGGTATAAAACTCACAGATTCATTTAATTTTTTTTACTTTAATTTCTTGTTTTGAAGATGAAAAAGCCCCAGATGAAAGCAAGACAATATCAGTTTATTGTTTATGGCATTTTATGGTCAAATAAATGCCCTCTAGCTTTCCACACTATTCGCCAACAACTGTCAACATCGAAAATAATGTCACAATGAGGGTGAATCAAGTCCTATGAATAAATAATGAAATCTATTTCATTTTAAATTCAGTGTCACTATAAAACAGAGACGACAACAACAACAACAAAACCCAGCAGCCATTTCTCTAAAGAGTAATAATAAAAATAAAAAATATTTGGGTTCAGAAAGGTATAAAGCACATCAGAAAGTACTTAACAGGACTTGTAGAAGATGAATAAATTGGAATTTAGAATTATTCTATGCAGTAATGAAGCAGTAAGTGATTATGGAACTTATTTGTGTTTTCACAGAGAGGCACAAGTAAAATGTTAGCTAGACTGAATCAGCAATAGCACTTACTCTTCTATGAACATTTATAACAAACAGTATGAATCTTTACAATGGTGTAGGAAAAAGGAACTATGTGGGGTTGATAAACTGCAAGTTGAAAACACACCTGTGAATGCTTCTGATGGATTTCCAAGTACATTTTTCCGGGGACAACAATGGAAATGAGGAGCTGCAGGTAGAAAAGACATAACTGGGAAAAAGAAATTTACTGGAAATACTGTTTTTCTTCCATTTGTCTAAGCATCAGCCAGAACCATATGGAATAATATTTAGTCCAATGTATGTATACAGAATGAAACTACTGTAGGTTTGTAGTAACATGCATTTCTGCTAACAGACAGTAAATAATTACTTGGTGATTCAACTCCATAAGCAGTTTTATCAAGGTTGTTTAAGCCTTTCTTGTTAATTAACTTTAGCGGTAATGAGTTTACTTTTCCAAAGTCCTTCAAAATGCTTCCGCTGATTTGGAGCCTCTACAGTGCAGATCTATCAGCCTACCAATCAGTAAAGTAAAATAAACCTTTATTTGGAAAGCCATGGAAATGAATATGAAATACAGAGTTCAGGTCTGTCTACCACTGCTTGATGCCTGTTCATATTCATTGAAATACTTTTTTTCTAAAATGGCAGAGAAAGACATTTTTGCTGAGATAGACTGGAATACCTCAGAAAAATATAATAAGCACAACTAGGGATGCTTTGAAAAGATTTTCAGTTCCAAATCATAAAACAATCAGAAAAATTTTGAAATGATACACCTTTCTGAGTTGCAACTAGTTTATATGAATGTTCCATATCAGAATATGTCTCTGAATTTGAAAGCTGTCTTCCAGTTTATTTCTTAAAATAAGAATTTTATTAAATCTACCCTACCTCTTTTCATGGAAACCTCCTGATTTTGGTGAATTGGGTTAACTTTGTAGCAGTGTAGATTTTGTTTACAGCAGTCATGATCATGTCATTCTGAATACATATACCCTGCAAGTGTATGGATCAACTGTCTTCCAGATTACATGTTTATTATGAATGCCTTTTGGGATAAGGTCTTAAGAATTCGTCCTCATGATAACTTGTTTGATTTAGCACAGAGATAAAAGGTCTGAGTAAGAGTTTAGGACTTGGGTCTTCATGCAGGGAGATGAGAGGGTCAAACTAGGATGACAGGGCATGGCTTTATTTGGTGAGAAATTGATGTGGGTATATAGCAAGAGGGCGAAATAGGGCTAAATAAGAAATATGAAGGCTCGATACGAACGAGCAAAATATTTTATTAAGTTATGATAAATATTTTTTGCTCTATGTTTTTATTTTCTTGAAAAGTTAAACATTTACAAATGTGAATTAAATCCCAGAAGTGTTAACAGGTTTTCTCTTAAGGGTATTAGGATTTAGTATTAAATACTAGAAGACTTATTTTAAAATTGCTTTAGTGCAAATAAATACCTTTAAAGATAATTTACAAAGATGGAAGAAAAAGAAATTGATGAGTTATCTCTGGGGAGTCCCAAGTTCCATGGAAAAGGGGTTAGGTTTCAAATAAGTAGGAACAATAACAGCTGCTAGTAACAATGGTTAAAAAAACCCACTGGAGTAGATAGTTATCCTTGCATTTAGTGTACAGAAGTGAGAAAAGCAAATCTGTGCCTTTGTGCATCTTTTCTGTGAAATGCTACCAATTTCTTAATGAAATCTTTGTATTGTGTATTCCTAGAAAACTTGAATCCTTAAAAGACAAGTGTTTAAAATGAGAAAGAAAAAAAACAAAGAAAAAATAACTAATTTAATGTCGGGCTAAAAGTCAATAATACCTTGTAATGACATCAGGTATGAAGGTATGGGAAACATTATGTAATATAACTTTGAGAATTACTTAAACCTCAGAGATTTTTTGAAATGCTTAGAAGTGAAAGAAGAAACTAACATCAATTAATGGGATAATAGTGAAAAAGAATTTGCTTCTGGTTTGGTATTTGCAACATTGCACCATAAGGAATTGAAGAAATGACATTTAAAACACATACCAAAGATGAGATATGAACCTTCTGAAAAGAAGATAATGAATGTGTGGTACTCTGATAAAGCAGCTTTTATTTAGTGTATGTACCACAACATATTCTCACAGCAAATTGCATGTTTCTTTTAAGTGACTGAAAGGGGTTGTTTAGTGCCTGAACACTGAAAAGATTCTAATATATGGCATAGCAACCCTTAAAAAGGGCTTCGTCTATTGTGATGGAAACTTAAGACACACATGAAGGAGACCCAAGAAAATTCCAAGCTTAGCAGTTCTGCGAAATACAGAATACAACTGAAAATGCAGCCCTTTTATCCAAACTGCAGTGAGAGCAGAAGGGAGGACAGAAGCAACCTAGAAAAACAGCCTGAAGGCAGCAAATAGAGAATATGTAAATTAATTTTTAAAAACACAGTCCATTTTATTAATTTTGCTTTAAAAAAGCTATGTTAGACAATATTAGATAATAATGATAAAAGAAAAAGGCAATTTGCTGAGCACCAAGGTTTAGTGGGGTTATCTTGCACTTGGAAAGCTGCTCTAATTCTGCTGTATGAGATTTATTCTGGTCACTGGCAGGGTTCAATACAATTATGGGAGTTTCTATAGACTTAAACCATTCTTGTTATTAAATTCTCGTCATTGAATCAGTCCTGGTCTGGGTTTTAATAAACTTAAGAAAAAACAGGCAGAATATTTATTGCAAAACTATTAAATGTTAAACATGTCACACTTGTTTTCTATGTTCATATGAAATCATCAGGCATGGTTCAGACAATGAGGCTCTGATTATTGGCAGCTACATTTGAAAAATATTCTACTCTTCTGTATTTTAAACTGATAACCTATTTATAATAAGCAGTATTGATCAAAAAAAAAAAATAATTCCAAATTCTGTTTTGAATAAAGGCAGAGTGTAGATCAAGGAAGAGTAGCTACCATAAATGAAATGAGACCTGCCTTAAAAATCTTCAGCATCTGTATATTAACAGACCTTTTTTTTATATTGGTTACTGCCAAATTTGTAAACCTTCCTCCGTTTCTTCCTTCTTTCCCTTCCCTTCCTTCCCTTCTTTCCTTCCCTCCCTCCTCTGGCTTTTTTTATTTTGTTTTCTTATATTATCTGATTGATGACCCTGTGTCATCAAGTACCCTGATACCATAGAGATGTCTCCAAAGTGGCCAGCAATCAGACTTTTTTTCCTGCTGAAAAAGGTATTTTCAAAGAGAAGCTGGGTAGCTGAAACATGCATGTCTCCACATTGTTAAAGTTCGGAGAGGTCTTTCACGAATTAATCCATAGGAGATGACTAATATCAGGGACCGTGACTAATATTAAAGTTAGTTCTTCCTTCTTCCTGTTATGGTAATATTTGCAGTACAACATCACTTTTTCTTCAATTTTTTCTCCTTTTCAACAGGAATTCTTCATCTTCTTAAGTGTTTATGCTAATAATCTCATAATATACAATCACTTCAGTCTAGCAATTATCAAACTACAAAATGTTGCTTTACAGGAAACTGTACACAGATGATGTAGAAATGATTAATATCTCTACTATTGTTCATTTGTTACTATGGAAATACTGTTCCTCTATAGAGCTATTAGTAAACACTGTATTAGTGATGCAGCCAATGACAGAAAAAGCCTAGGCAAGCACAATGGTAAAATTAAGATGTATATTGTTAGAGATTTGCAGTTTCAGCATAAATGCATAGAAATCTATTTATTTCCCTTGTCTTTCTATGCTAAGAATATCCAGTTCAAGTGTAGCCTATTTGAACATAAACTTTACAAGTCAGTCAATGAAACGTTATAAAAAACACATTCTAACTCAAAAGAGATATTGAGAAAAACATAAGAAACTTTGCCATTTTTGTTACCCATATAAGTAGGAGTGTATCTTCCCTGCTAGATATACCTGTGGGCTTTGTTTTGTTTATTTGTTACCAGAGTTAGTGTTCTTCTGCCTTCATGTGACAGAAAAATCCTTCTGTATATATCATCAGTATTTCTTTTCCTTGTATATAACCACATGATTAGGAGGGAAGAAGAAATCTGGAACACTAAATAGTTCATCTAAGGCTTCACTGTGAGCACATTTGTTACTTTCTGATATCTGAATTTTCCATGCCTAATGTTCTGAATGGCCAAATAATTTTTTCCTCTCTAGGAGCTGTTAATTTCAAGGAAGAGATGGAAATATTTTCAGTGTGAAAATAATTTTTTTGCTTTAATTTTCAAAGCCTTTTATGGCTTGGTACCCCTTCATTTGCACATATACAATCTGGGAGGCCAATGTTTAACCCACTCTTCCAGTGTCAGTCCAGAAGGGCTGTCTAATATAAATCTATAATACTTCCCTAGAACATGACATGTTCACTGTTCATGAACATCATGAAAACTACTTCACTGTTCCCTTTCAATTTTCCTTAAGACACTTTTGTGGTGGGATTGCAGAGATGACCCAAACAATACTCAGCATACTCAATTGGAGGGAGTGACTGCTGCTTATCCTGGTCTTCTGAGCATCTCATATTCTTCTCTGCACCACATTGCCTCTTGCTCATGTTTCAAACATGTCTGCAAAGCACAGCCATCTTAAGTACAACCTGGCTGGGAAGAAACCTGGCTGGGATTAAATGGGGATCAGCATCAGCTACTTACACACATAAGTGTATCAGCTCACGAAATACTATTTTTTTTTGGTTTTCTGATTTGTTTTATATTTTCTGGCTTAGAGAAGCCATAGCTTGTGATTGACTCTATAAACATTAATATCAATACTGATGATATACAGTGATAAATTCATATATATTTTAGAGAGGGAAAGTTCTATTTTCTTCTCTGATTACAAAAACACTATGATTCTAAATAACATGATTTCTATTTATGATCAAACATTTTCTTTATTAAGAATTAGAATAGAAGATAAATTATTTGAAGATAAAATTTTATTTCATCATGCGGCATTATGTATATGACTGGCCTGGTCTCTGGTCACAAGGAAAATAAATAGAAGTTTTGTAGGCTTTGGAGACAAGATCTGTATTCTATACTGTGATGAATGCATCTTTGCAAAATATAATAATTTATTTTTAGTATTTCTAGAATTTAGCTTAAAAAACTGAGAATGTCACATGACTGGAGTGATCAGTGATCCTTCATGCAAATGCCCACAGAAGATATGCTGAAAAAGAAAACCTGTAATACTCATCATGCACACTTCATGAAGATCAACAAAGTCACTTGCAAGATCCTACACTTGAGCCAGGACACCCACCAGTACCAATACAGGTTCTGGGATAAATGGATTAAGAGTAGCCCTCTGGAGAAAGATACTAGTGGGCAAAAAATTTTTCATGACCTGGCAATGTTTACTGGCAGCACAGAAAGAGGGCCATATCCTCGGCTACACAAAAAAAAGTGTCACCAACAAGTCAAGGGGGGTTATCATGATCAGTCTATTGTGAGACATCACCCTCAGTACTATGTCCAGCTCTGGAAGACATGGAAAAATGTTGGAACAGGTCCAGAGGAGAGTCACAAAAATATTGAGAAATCTGGAGCACTTATGCTTTGAAGAAAGGCTGAGAAAGATGAGATTGTTTGGCCTGAAGAACAGGAATCTCTAGGGAGAACATACTGAAGCTTTTCAATACATAACAGAGAAATTTTAGAAACATGCACAAAGGCTCTTAACCAAGGCCTGTAATGACAGGACAAGGACAACAGATTTCAACCAAAAGAGGGTACACTCAGAGTAGATATAAGGAAGAAATTCTTTACTGTGAGGTAGGTGAGGCACTGGAACAGGTTGCCCAGAGAACCTGTAGGTGCCCCATCCCTGGAAGGGTTCAAGGCCAGCTTGAATGGGGCTTTGAGAAACCTGGTCTAGTGAGGAAGTGTCCCTGCTCATGACAGGGAGTTGGAACTAAATGATCTTTAAAGGTGCTTTTCCATCAATTGTGTTGTAGGTTTCTATAATTTTTTTAGGCAGCTGAAAGAGTAGGTGGGTGGTGTCCTATAAAATTTGTTTGTATGAATGAACCACGGCAATATGTATCTCCAATGGGTAGTCAAAATTATTTTTATGTGTATGATTTCAGGCACATGCTTTTAAGTGTGAGATAATAAAAAATGCTCAATGCGACACTGACCTGGAGGAGCTCCATAAAATCACTTAATGGTCTACATCACAGCTTCAAATGATTCAGTTCATTAGAATTAATGAGGGATGGTAGATCTGGAAAAGATTTCATATTGGATATGGTCATAGTAATTTGTTCTGTTCTCTAAATAATTATGTTATCTCACTGGCACAAATCTTTCAATTTTAAGATATAATTTTAAGCTGCCTCTTTTAGAGTTTGTTTTGATAACCTTTGTTGGGTGCAATATCCAAAATAGGAATAATATATAATTTAAAAAGGCATAAAAATATGCTGTTCCAGTTCTCAAATTACACAATTTTAAAATGTTACATAATGCATAAACAGCTTTGATGAATCCATTTAGTCATTCTTATTGTATTATGATGTTGACATTTCATTAACTTCAGGATTGCTGTAGAACTCAGGAAGAGAAGTCAACTAATTTTTAAAAACTTTATTTATTAAAAAAACAAAAACAAAACCAAAAACAAACCCCAAAAAAACCAAAAAAAAGTTCTCTTAAACCTAGTGTTATAAAGGAATATCTTCATACAAGGTGCTTTTGTATAATCAACATTAATGCAAGAAAAACTATCTAGATTCTTGTGGGAACCTCAAACACATTTAATCTGGCTCTATCATTATGGAAATTTTGACCATTGGCTCCTAATTAGGTGTTCTCATTTGCATGATGATAGTTCATGAATTTGACTAGACACCATTCATAGCTCTATTTTATTTAAGCTGCTTTGTAAGGAGTTATATATTGCACTGCAATAAACAGGGAAAAATCAAGACCTTGGCTCTTATAGTGTATATTTAACATTCAAAAAGTCTTCCCTAGGGCTAAAGCAACCATGGGTAGATGTAGCAGTTGCTGCTGTGTTCAGCTGAAGTAGTGTCTTTATGAGAAAATCCACTGCTGGTCCTACCAGCTAAATTATTTAAAATAATCTCATGGTTGATGAGATAGTGGCAGTTGTGACCAGCCTGGGGCACTAAGGCAAGAGGACTTAAAAGGGCAAGGATCTTTTGTAACAGTGCACTTTTCAACTCTGAGAGCTAAGAAAGAGGGTGTTCAAATGATCACAGACATTGCAAAAATTACAGAGCCATGTCTCATTTAATTAAAACCAAACAAAAATTCATCTTCTTATAATATTGTCAGTGCTCAATTAAGAACCCATGTACACTGCAAGGAAAACTCAGATGAGTTAAAATCAAAATTAGAATAAAAAATTAACTATTCCTTGAAAAAAAATCCTACTACCATAAATGAAACCTTAAGGATGGTGATCTGAATGTGTTAGACTGAATACAGGTTACAAGAATTATCCATGCTGAGATTACTGGTCTCTGACCTTATCCTGGGGCTAGCTGTGAAGTCTGACTGGATATTAGCATATATAATGAGAAAATACATCATATCATTGACTTAATCAAAATATGATAATTAATCATTGCTGTATCTGCCTTTGGGAATAAAATTTTTCAAAATGTTAATTAGCCTACAAAAGTAACAAGTGAGGTTTTTAATCTCCTTTACCTCTTTATTAGCCTATGAGCTAAGTACCTCAAGAGAGCCTCAACTTCTGCCTCCTCATTTTGACTCCTTGTATTTTGCCCAAGTATCAGACAACTGTGTCTCTTTCTTACAAAGTATCTGTTGAACCCAGTGCTCTGTGAAGAACAAAAATGAAAAAAATTATTGCAGAAGCCAAAACCAGAATTGGTATTCTGCCTGATAAATATGTCAAAACTATATGATTTGTGTTTTAATTCAGTTTATGACTTTGGTGAAATTATTCATTTAATGTTACAAATATGACAAAGTCTTGCAACTGATTTTTCACTGTTGAAATAACTGTAATAAGCATAATTTAAATCACTCAGTTTTCTTCAGACCAGACTTTCTATCATGAAGCAGTAAAAACTAACCAAACACATAAGCAAACAAAAATCCCACAAAACAACCCCCAAAAAAGACAGGAAATGGGAGCTGGCTCAGTGGGAATTACGTGAAGTTCAGGCTATTAATTACTTTGAAAAAATAGGGACAAGGGAGATAAAAATTAAAGAGAGAAATAAATTGGGAAATATTGGGAAATAAAGTTGAGAATTTTGTAAATATTTTTGAAGGCTAATTAAAAATTCTGTCCATAAAAATAAATTTCAGAAAGTAGCTCTAAGAAAACATCAGACCACATATGTGGTTTCAGTCATTAAGGTAAATAGGTTCTCAGTTCTTTTTGTTTGTTTTTAAGAACAGTTCTCAAGATAGTCATAAAAGCAGAACTAAGACCCGTGTTTTAGACAGACGGCATTTGCAAATATCTTTAAGCTGTATGGGTCCAAATATGAATCCTGCTTTTCTTCCTTCAAATATCCAGATTATTGAGGTGCAGATCCCAGTCATTTCTTTCCGAGCTGCAATATTCTTCTTCTCTATATCCCCAGATCTCCAGGACTGGCCATGTGACAAAAAGTTTCAGAAGCTCTCTCACCCTGTCATATTCAAGATCAGTCATTTCACACTGCCAGCAGGCCCTTTTTTAACACAGAACTAAAAGCGTTAGAAACACTTGCTTTTGCTAGAATCCCTTTTGGACTGTGTGATAGGACAAGGAAATGTGTGCATGATGAGATGCATTTTTTTGGAGATAGAGTTGCCATTTAGAAAAATGTGAAAACTAAATATAAACAAAAATATGACCCTTCCTTCATATACGTATTGTATATATTTATGCACACATATAGATAGGTAGATAGATTGGTAGATAGATAGATTGATAGACTCATTTTTATGTGCAATGCCTGTGTATGTTTTGTAAATAAAGCCCCTAAAGGAATGAAAGAAATATTGCAAAGCTATGTAATGGGCAACATTCCTCTGGAAATATACCATTAATTATGATGAATTCTCTCAGAATTCATGGGGTTGCAATATGTAATCCCTTAAGAATTCTTTTGTAATTTAGCATTAATTAATTTCCACCTACAACAAACCATTCCTTAAACTTGAAAAATATAGTGCTTATTGCCTTTCTTGCTAACCTCTGATTTTTTCCAATGTCTTTCTCTTTTTACCTCTAGTAGTCAGAAGGTTATTCTATGTATTTTTAGACATCAATAGACAGAACTAAGAAGTGCCACTCAGACCCAAAGTAATTTGAATGCATTATTTATCCCTCGAGTAATTTGCCACAACTAATCCTCACAAGCAGGTCTAATGCTGGATCCTCTGGGAGATTCCTCATTTCTGATTAATATGAACTGTGAATGCACGTCTTGAAGAAATACACCAGCGGGGCACTGTTATTAGGCCTCTTCAATGCTGAAACCCAGGATGCTGGTTTTCCAGCACCAATGGAGCTGTGTCAAGTTTGTGAAACATGTGAATCCCTGTGACACAGCTGGGGGAATGCCCCGACCCCGGCCTGCCAGGTGGGCACAGGACAGTTCTGAAAGGTTTTGAACATGGGCTGCACAGAGAAATCCCCATCTGGCACTCTGATCCCAGACCTGAAACTGCTGGCATATCTATCCATACTTTGTGCATCAGACACACGGATAAATGCCTCATTTCAAGCTCTAGTAAATCTCTATTCACGTGGTGGCCATGTAATGGGACTTCTCTCTCTGCAGAGGTATGTCTCAGCCACACAATATGATGATATTTCTTTCTCACTTTACCACTCAGCTGATCACACCATCAAACCTAACAGGACTGCTACATTCTTTTCAGATGGTATTTCAAATATTCCAAAGTTCAAAGAGATTTTATTGTCTCTTGAACTTAACAGTAGGATTGTAACTACCATATTATAAACCCAAATAACTCAGTATTTTGGGATTCAGGAGATTGTCTTTGTTGAAGTATTTTCTTTTTTTCTTCCCTTTCAGATGAAATGCATTTGAACTGTCACATTTTTCAGTCACATGAATGAGAAGAAAGAATTACACAGAGCTTTGCTCTTCTGACAGTACTCTTAAAACCTCCTTTATACTTCCTAAATACTGTTATCAATGCTTCTTAAAAGAAACACCTTCCAGTTAGAAGGCTTAAAAAATACACATATTTTTTAAAACAACAGCCACTGATATTTTAGCAAAAAGACAAAGTATTTATAGCACACTAGAGAATAATAAAATTTCAGTGGTCATAGAAACAGTAAAAAATATAAGCAAAATATGTTGTATTTAAAAATACCAAATGTCAATATGAAAACTAACTAGAGGACATTATCAGCCATTTTCCAAGCTATATCCCCAGTCAGTTTGGTGGGACAATAGCATAGTAACAATTTCAATAAGATTTTAATGCAAGTCTTTAATGGAGACCCTATTATGGTAGCATTTACAACGTGCACTAATGATGGCAAGATCATTTCAATATCACTCTAAAGGGATTCCATTAAGAAGCCATTACAATACGAAGCTGCAAAAGCAAAATACTTTCACGAGAAATCCATAGAGAGAGTGGGATAGTTCCATTACTGGTTCCAAAGTGATGTGATGGCACTCCAAGGATCTCACTACAAGCCTATAGGGACCACACAAGCATGTAAAATGGTGATATGCATGATAAGCTTCTTTGCAGATAGACTTGTATTTCCATTTTAAAATAGCATTTTGTTCTGAGACAGAAACAAAAAGAGTCATCATACATATCAGACGTTTTTTCCTCCCTGCATTCCAAGAAACCTTAATTTGCTTTAACAAACAGACACCTTCAGTCTTCCATCCTTTTTATCTCTAATCTTGCTGTCGTGTTTAAGACAGAAAGTGTGTTTAGTTCTACTTCTTTTAGGTTATGTTTGTTTACCAGAAATGTATCTTTTACTTCAGCACTCACCTACTGAGGTCAACATAAGAATAATCTGAGGTCTGCGCTATCATGCAATAGTCCCTTCAACTGATCCCACTGACAGGGATTGGCAAAACTGAAGGATATGAACATATTTGGAAAATGTCCTAAACCTATCAAGAAAATTCTGAATTAAAATGGTTAAGTTTGGTTATCTCTCCTCATTTTTAAGGCTAGATTCTCTCAAAGTTTTTTATGAAAGGTCCATGTTAGAATTGCTTGTGAAGGTGTTGATAGAACCTTTCATCAAAGGTGAAAAGTTCTACAAAAGTATGCCAAACTTGCCAAAAAACATAGCTATGTGTCCTTTTGTGACATGTTAAGAATGACAGTTTACAGGCTTCTTCTGGAAAATTTTCTGAAACTTCCCTCTCCTCCCTCTTCCCCATTCTGCTAAGTTATGAAATTGCAATCAAAATTAGGGCAGGTGTGAGGGGTTGGAGGGGGTACACGTGTGTATGGCATGTGTGTTTTTTGATTTGGTTTTATTTTCCTAAGGTAAGGAGTCTGAATTAACATTTATTCCCAGAATCTTGGAAAAGTTTTGTTCAAATTCAGCATGAAGCTATATTTCTAGAATGCTGAAGTCTTCTATGAAAGTGAATTACAATTTTGGCTCAGCTCTGTAATATATATAGAAAGTTTCACTTTCCAAGCAGCATTCATTTTCAAAGCCCTCTGTGGATATTAAAGTGTATAAACCTAAATAATTAAGTATTTCAAAACCAGTGCATTTGAGACCCCTTTTTCCAGGAGTTCTTGCCATTCTGAAGTCCAGATTTTTAGCAAACCCTTGATCTCTTCTACAACGCAAATGCAAGCATATTTCATTGGACATACACCAGAAAGACACATTTTTGAAAATCACAGAACACACGGGGGTAGATTAAACTACATGTCCTGTTCCTGCTAATGCTCTTTGTCTGACATCTTACTAATTAATGTGTTCAGCTCAACAGATCAAGGGCTTTTAGTTAAAGGTTCTGTTGTCACAGGTCATTCCTTCCTTTCCTGGTTTTAACTAGCTGGCTTCCTCAGATTCTGTGGAGCCACATCTGAGATCTGAGATGTGCTCTTTATCTTCTCTTTTTTATTTTTTTTCCCATTCTGTTATTGTATTTCCTAATTTTAAAACTGAATTCATGACTTTAAATTTCACAGCAGGTTAATAGTTTTAAAGTTGTAGAGTTTCTGTAAGTTTCAGCAATACAGAGGGCATGTTAGAAGAGAGCAAAAAAAAGTTATTAGAGCCCACAGAAGAGGAAGAACTAAATATGAAATACTCTTTTCTGTACTACTGCTGTACCCAATGACTTCTCACAGCACTGACACTACCTACAAGAGTGACAGAATCTTGACTCAAAATTCAAAATATTTATGTTAAAGTATCATGAACTCACATCTTTGCTGTAATTCCAGCTTGCATATTATATCCAAAGCATTTAGAGGAAACTTGGCTAGAATATTTCTATATTGCAACCAAGGTAGTAGTGTAGGTGCATAAAGCAGGAGTTGTTAACTGATCTGAATGTATTTAGAAAAAGAAGGTCAACTACAAGATGGTTTGAACTACTTTTTGAAAAGAAAGTTTCTCCAGTCTGGAAACTTTCAAAATCACCTAATTCTAAACCAGGAATATGAAGAATCAGAGAGCACTGAGCTACACTGTATTCTTTTTATGATTTCTAACCTTGTAG
Organism: Aegithalos caudatus; assembly: GCA_013389925.1. NCBI lineage: Eukaryota > Metazoa > Chordata > Aves > Passeriformes > Aegithalidae > Aegithalos > Aegithalos caudatus. The sequence goes on along the minus strand of WEIU01010866.1, from coordinate 3,966 downwards.
GAGTTCAGACAGGCATACCAAACTTTATGCTAGCTATGTTTCTTTTTTCTTCTAAGAGGCCTTAACATTATTTCAACATAATTTTTCTCAGTAGAATAAATTGATGTAATCCTCATCCAAGCTCTTCCATTTACTTTTGTGGTGTATATTTGGAATCTGTTTAGCAATCATTTCTTGGCTGTTTACAATCCTCTGAAATGCTTGAAAGAGCTAATATTGTGTGTCTCTTCTATACACCATGTGGAATAGGCATGGAATCAAAGCACTGGTTGAACTTCAACGCTGGCATTCCCAGTTTACCTGACTCCAGCTGCCATGTCAGCAGTGCTCACAGAATCAAAAACAAGAGCAGAGCAGTCTGTAATGCAGCCATGTGTTCTGTTGCTTCCACAATTGCAGTCAATGCAGCCTACAAAGCTCACGATGCTGTCCAAAAGACAGCAATTTGTCTGCAATTTGAAAATGGTTTTTTTGACATGATGTACTTATTTGACACTATAATACAATAATAGAGGTGGGGTAACATGGTTATTGCAAAATATACTATCTTTGGGAACAGTGTCTTGTCCACAATTAAAGCGTGGATACTGAAAACAGGAGAATTCCAACTGACAAAATGATTGCGTGTATAGAGGTTGACAAGATGCATTTAAGAGAGCAATCACCTCCTTTTCAGTATTTCTTGAGATTCAAAATAAAGTGCTCTTCAAAAAAACTTGACTCACCTGGCTCTTTTGTGAGCACTGTAGACACAAAGAGTTTTAAGGTATCTGTGTTTATTCCTTATTGCATTTGCACTGCATACTGCATAAAAACAAGTCATGCTATTTCCGCTGTGTGAAATCTGTGAGAGAAGCAGCCAACTTGTAACTATAACAGGCAGCAGCAACAACCATCACTACCAGCAAACTCTGGCAGATATTTTTACTGTCAATATTGTTTCTTAAAATAAAATCCTTTGTTGTTAACAACTATCTTTGCCCTCATGCCACTTTGATATCTCTGCTTTCCTTGCTGTCTTGTTTAAGGCCACTGGGAGTGCAACTTAAGGCGTTCCAAATTTGATATGGATCCCTTGTGGAGGTACAACCAGAGTTCATATATCTCTAATTCTCTCAGTCCTCCTTTTTTTCTCAAGGGGAGTATAAATATAAACCTGTTTGGCCATCTCTATAGATTTCTGAGTTTCTGTGCTTTTTCTCAAGCCAAAATTGATAAAGATAGTTGCACAGGCAAAAAAGTAAAGCATGCAATTTTAACTCAGAAGGCACAGAACATAATAATCTTCAAGCACTGTGTCTTCTGACATTACCTAGAATAATTCAGAGAACAGCTGACAAAATCTCCTTTCAACTAAGACTAAGAAAAACTAGGGAAATGGGTGACTAACCTTAAAAAGATAAGCACTTGAGTAATTTAGAAAGGAGGAGGAGGACTACATGGAAAGAGAGAGTGACAATAAATTGTCACTTTTGCTGTCACCATTGCAATACAAAAATAACAACCGGTGGTGCACTGCATTATCTCTGTCTTCAACTGTGTCCTCTGATATGATCCAGAGCTCTTCTTTTATGATAGGTACTGCATATCAGAGTTTAGAAGTTGTTATAAATCTTGTGGGGGGAAAGGAGAACACATCCAAGACATTATTATGAGTCTAATAAGGTCTGAACAGTCTGACCAAAATGCCTACATTTTTTTATTAGTGTTCTTATGATGATAAGTAACTCTTATAGCTAATAATACACTCAAGATTTCTATGCACAAGCATCTATCATCTAATCATTTTCTCCAGTGTAAATTCACCTTCAAATATCTCTCTAGATCTCAAAGTCAGCAGCTTCAAGGAGAGGTAGGATTTGAGCTACAGAAGTTATCAACATCCCAAGTCATTTGTTGGGAGAAATATGACAGGGATTTCTTCTCCTTCATGGCAGGGTCCATGTATGGTCACTGGCTTACAAGGTTATGCTTTTTTATTGATCAGTAACTGGCCACTGTGCTTTGGGTTTACAGGTTGGGGTCCCTGGTATCCTCCAGCATCTTTGCATTCCCTCATTGTGTTTTGTTCTAGGTTCATAAATAGCTTGCTTCCCACTGACTAAATATTTGTTATCCCTATCCAGTAGATATTATAACAAGATATTATAACACATGACTGTCCAAAGTTAAAAAATGTTCAGTCTGTAGTATCTTATCCCTGCATAGCTGTTGTCAAAAGAAAGACAGAAAGATAAACAGGGCTTAGCTTCAGACAAGCCAAACAAGTCCTGACACCGTGCTAGAGTAGTAAAAGCCTATGACCTTTTGCTAGCAATTAGAAAACTATGTTTATTTGATTTACCCTGGCATGTTCTACTGAATTTCAGCCTGAATTTCTACTGGTCCATATGATTCAGCTTTAGAAAATTTTATATAGCTCCTGGGAAAGAGAGATCACAGATTTGAGAAGCGGTATCTAGATTACAAAGGAATTAAAATACAGATAAATGTGAACAACAAATTTCAGAAGTAAGAGTAGTACAGTATGTTTCTGTCTGTTGTTGATAAGGACACCTCTCTTGACACCTACATAAAGAGGATCACATTCCCTGTTGATATGACTCCAGAAATATTAGTAAAGTCATAAAAAGAATTTATTTGGCAGAAAAACTTTTCTCATAGAGATAACTTGGTGTTTGTCAGTCCGAAAATTCCACCACTCACAGATATGTGATAAACTTTCTATTACATTATCGTTAACATGACAATTGTTCTTCCCCTGTGTCATGGCTTTTGAATTCTTTTGCTGTGAGTACTCAAAAGTCTGATGCTTCTTTGCTTGTGGGAAAATGCACATAATTTTTACATGTTAAATTTTTTGCTACCCCATAGAGATAAAAAAAATGTGCTTCACTTTATTTACAGTATTCGCAATATTTAGAGATCCAGATTTATCATATATGGTAATATAGAAGCCCATATGGGACTCTAAAAGATGTAGACATTTCTACACTCAACTGTCTCTTCTCCTTTTCTCGACATCATGGAAACAATCAACTTCTCCTACAAAAAATAATAGCTAAATGCAAACTGACTTAATAAGAAAGATTTTTTTTTTCTCCTTTCTTGGGAAATGTCAGACTGCTGTGTCTAGTGGAATCAAAATTTGACACAGAATATCTTTAAAAAGCCTACATAATTACAGAATTGTTTCCAATATAGCTCTAGAAACTAAGATTAACATTAAAAAAAATAGTTAACATTTTAAATAAATTGATATATGCCAGAAAGATGACAATGAAATTTTAAATAAATATTTTATTTTCATTTACTAGTATTTTTGGAAGATAAATAGTACTAGTATGTATCACAGATCTAAAGGTCAAAACATCATCAATCAGCTGCAGAGAAATTACTCATTTTCGTGGTCTCCTTAATCCTTAGATGTTTGGAGAGTGGAACAAAGACTTCAAAGGGAAGAGCAGAAAAGTATTTCCAGTAATTTGGCACAATGAGTGACTGAACCATTGGATTGGACTGGCTTTCCTTTGACTAAAGGAATTTCCCAGATAACATTTTCTCTGAACACAGGTCTATGTGTTTTTCTGTCTGCTGTGTTCCAGTTCACAGGGCATAGTCCTTTCATGTTAAAGGTGCCATTCACGTATTTTTGCAACATTTTATGAAGGTGCCAGAGAGTCTGAGGAGTTCCTGTGTGGCAACAACAGAATCCCATGTAAACTGTGATATATCTCTCCTTTTTTTTTT
>WEIU01010865.1:5580-17471 GCA_013389925.1 Aegithalos caudatus | reverse complement strand
AAAAAAAAAAACAAGAAAAAAATAAACAACTAAAGAATGAGTAATACAACAAACACACACAAATAAAAAGTTAGAAAAGACATGGAATGTAAAGGTAACTTATGAATAAATAAATACTGTAATGATAGACCAAAGTATTACACAGTGTTTCCTTTAGTTCTAATATTCTTGAGGTAAATGTCTTAGATGGACCATGGGCCTGGTTAGATTATCTCTCTGCTAGTACAGTCCTCTTGCATACTAAGATCCACCACTGAAATTCAGAAACACCTACTGAAAAATGTATCCAAAACAGTATGTTAGAATATCTGCCTCTTAACACTAGTATGCCTCCAAATCAGGCAAAAACAATCATCTGCGTAGTAAAGTTAATACCTGTGTAGTAGGCATCAGGTCTCACCAATAGTTTACGATTTTTTCATCTTTTACATTTAGACGTGGAACATGGCTTTTAGATTACAATGGTGTAAAATATTATCCATTTGTTTCCTGTATTTTTAATATCAAACTACACTAATAATTATCTAATTTTTGGTTCTTTCAATTTTTTCTTTGCAGACTCCTTTGATTGTTTTGTTTATTAAAAAAAAATCCTTAATTAATTTGTTTATTCTGCTTTTTAATTGACTGCTGAAGTAGGTCACACTCAATTTACTTAATTTCCCCCACTTTCTTCAGAAAGACAGGCATCTTAAATGTTTTCAAATACTTATGCTCTTAACCGCCATATCTATTTCTACTTTGTGATTATTCTTACCTCAAAACTCCTCTTTCCATTTCTTCTTGTTTCCTATACTTGTTTCACTACTTAATATAATTTTCTGACAACCATCTACTTATTTTAGGCAATGCTTCCTTCCTGTTATTTCACTGTATATATTACTCCCTTGTATCTTCACTTCCTTTCCCATTCATTAAAGACTACCTGCACAGATTCCAGCTACCATTTAATTCACTAAAAACACCATGATTTTCATTTAGTTATTTCCCTCAAAATACTTCAAGCAACTTCTAAACCACATGTTGGTCATAAATCCCCTTCAGTACAGCACTTTTAGCTTATTCATGCTGGTAACACCATTCACTTAATTACAAAAAAAAAAAAAAAAAAAAAAAAAAAAAAAAAAAAAAAAAGGAATAATATTTACTATCTTCTCCATTAAAGACAGAGTCATCAACAAAAGTATTTCTACTGCAAGAATTATTTTGTTGTTGTTTGGTGCTGTTGCTGTTTACCAGCTCTTAAGAGCCCTGTTGGAATCCCAGCTCTATGTTGCTTACAAACACAGAAGAAAATTATGATCCTGGCTGAAAATGTCTTGCAGTCTATAGTAATCAACAGATAGAAAGAGCCAAATGAAGCAGTACAGGCAACAAAGATATGTCTTATCATCTTAATACTCTGCACATCAGTAACATAACTACTGTAGAAGATTTTGGAAGCATCACAGATGAAAAAAACTAAATGCATTTGGCTGGAGAGAGACATTCTAACCTTGGGAATCCCCTTCTAAACGCAGGAAGCAAGACTGAAAAAGACCTAACAGTGTTTGAAAATGGGATAAGGGCAGCCAATTCAGCATGTAAATGTGAGGAGAAATGCCTCCACTCTAAAAGAGAAAATAACTGATAAGCTGATGTATGGTGATGCAGGCATACCAGTCTGCCATTCTACCAACTGAAACTCAAATGCCTGATGAAAAACTTGTAGTTATTCTGCTTGTCTTCTAGAGATTGTAAGTGCTAGTTTTATAAGCAAGGGAATAAGTAGTTATGTTATTGACACTTCACGTGCAGTTGTGGCTTATCAGTTCTTGAAGAATTCAGTTGTACATAAATTTAATATATATATCTTAAAGGCAGAAACACTAACAATTAATACTGGGTTCATCACATCCCAGTACTGCATGTTAAGAAAGGACAAGTCTGCACACTGCAGCCAGTGTTTACTTTCAAAATGAATTTGCTCTCATGAGTTTCACACAATATTTACATGTTTCCCTTGTCTACCCTTTTCCAGTAAGCATTTTTATGTTTCCTCTTTCTTCATGAATTGCTTGTCACACTGTAGCATTTTTTATTTCAATTTAAACAAAGACATACAATTTCACCCTGCTTAAGATACCTTGTATTGGGTTGACCTCGCCCGGACACCAGGTGCCCTCTACAGCCACTGTATCATTTAATTCTTGAGCAAGACAGAGGAGAGAAAATATAACCTAAGTCCATGGGTCAAGATAAGCACAGGGAGAGATCACTCAACAATTACCAAAAGAGTGAAAACAGATTCCACTTGGGGAAAATTAATTTAATTTACTACCAATAAACTCAGAGTAGGATAATGAGAAAATAAAAACTTAATCTTAAAATACCTTCTCTTTCAGGGTTCAGCTTTGGTCTGATTTTCTTAACTCCTCTCTCCACAGCAGAACAGAGCTATGGGGAGTGGGGGCTGCGGTCAGTTGTAATCAGATATACCATCTCTGCTGCTCTTTCCTCCAAGGGAGCATACTTTTACTCTGCTTCAGCTTGATGTTCTGTACAGGAGTTCTGTACAGGAGTTCTGTATTAACTTCTCTAATGTGAATCCTTCCCGTGGGCTGCAATGCCTCATGAGCTATCCCAGCATGGGTCCCTTCAACAGACTGCAGCCCTTCAGGAGCAGGTGTGAGGGATAATAAGTACTGCTAAAAAACCTGTTTCACAAAATTACTCTCTCCAAGGGTCCAGAAGTTCTTCGAGGAGCTTGTCCCAGCATGGCCTTCCCACAGGGTCTTCATGGGCTGCAGCCCATGAGCTTCCACAAGCTGTAGGAGCAGAGCTGCCTCTCCATGGCCTTCAGTGTGGGTGGCAGGGGAATCTCTAGTCCCGCACCTGGAGCACTTCTTCTCCCTCCCCTGCACTGACCTTGTCTGCAGAGTTGTTTCACTGATTCATCATTTCTGACTGCTCCTGCTGGTATTGGACTGGAGTCCTTCCCCCTTCTTAAATATCCCAGAGGTGCTACCACCATCACTGACGGGTGACTCTTGACCCATGGCCTAGTTTTGGAGCACTGGCTTTATCAGACACAGGGGAAGTTTCTAGCAGCTTCTCACAGAAACCACACCTGTAGCCTTCCTCTCAAAACTTTGCCTCACAAATCCAATATGTATACCAAACTGTGACCAGTTAGGATTATCATGACTACTCCTCATGCTCATTAAACTGTGAAGTATTCTCCATACAGAGACTTCATATGTACCTGAAACTCTAAGAATTTTTAGGAATACATTCCTCTCCTGGTCTGTAATTCAGAAAAGAAATTTTCTTTTTGTGAATCACATTTTCATGAGATTTGAATTAATTTGCTGAACTTTCTGCTTTCAATGCTATGGTCACTCTATTCATAGCAATTTTTTTCTTCCTCTCCTCACGACCCCAGTATTAGCAGCCAGACAGCAGCTTGCTGTGTGTGCAGGTCATTGTCCAATAAATTGTATCATATGGTTTCTCAGACAAATCTCCTTTAGAGTGTTTGAACTGGCAACACTTTCCTGATATTCTAACAATCAGAAACAATTTCCCTGATGACCTGTTTTGTTTTTATTTTGGGAGGGCCTTGATGTTATTTAACCTTAAAAGCCTACAAGGAACTTCTTTCATAATAGGAATGCGTGTGATTGCTCCCAAGTCTTCTCCCCAGGGATAATTTTGTGCAAATTTGATAGATATCTCCATGTCTGAATGGTTTGCTCTGCAATTGATTTCCAGGGATCACTTTGACATCAGTCTGTAGCTGATATCCACCGGAATTTGATGCGTCCCTGTACAGAAAAGCAAATTTTCCCTCTTCCTCTCCATATTTGGAATCACTGAGAAGAACCCTCTAATAGACTTTGCAGAGATTTCCTTACTCATTATGCTGCTCTGCAGGTTTTCCTGTAGGGGGGTGCTCAGACTCACTTCTTTCTGGTTTTAGTCAAGCCATCTGAAACAATAGCAGAAAGTTGATGAAATAGCTGAGAGTGGGGAATGACTGCTGTTTGTTTAATTTTCTGGCCCGTTACAGTATTTCCTGCACAACATTAATCTTATGTTTCCAAGATACGTAATACAGAGCAGCATGGTCATGTAAGCACAAAGATTTTTCCCACAAGATGTTCAGCTGGTATCGGTGTCTTCAAAAGGTCCAGCCTGCAGGCTTTCAACTTCTGCTGTGTTTGGTTGGAGATGAAAGAATTCCACACCCTTTTATTCTGCTCACTAAAATCAATACTGCAATAGAAGAGGCCTTGAACAAAAATAATTTTGAACCTCACACCACTGGCTGTCAGAACTTGGAAATGGATATGAGGTGGCCATAGAGCAACTGCAAAATAGAACATATTCTTCTGAACAGAAACTGTAAAAGAAAGATATTCCACACGCCATCCTCAAGAGTGGCTTTCCAGCTCATTTAACTCCCAGCACTTTTATTTAATGTCCACCCATACCATCCCAGGCAAATGTAAACGGACCTTCCAAGACTTATCTTCTTGTGGACGGGGATCTAAAATATAACCTATCGCTATGCCAATACTGGGGAATGTGTTTTCCACCACTTTCCACACTTTGCACTCCATCTACTAATTTAGGTGCTCTACATGGCCATAGAACATGGTTTTCTTGCTACCTAAATACTAAGTCTTCAGTATCATTCAAAGAGGAATTACAAGTAATAATTCTTCCCTCAATATTTGCCATCATTTTTCTTGATGTATTTATATGGCCTAAAAAGTAGAAAAATTTTGAGATGAAGGAATTTTATTTTGAAGCTGATTTAATTTTTATCATCATTTTTCCCTTCTTCTTTCCATGATACAGACTTATTAAACTTGATCCCAGCCCTTACATAATGGGTGATGCACTGTTACAGAGAAAAGTGTTCTTTGGCAGACATACTCTTATGATAAAAATCAATCTTAGTTTTTAAGCCACATTCATTGTATTTCTGAAGTGGAAAGAAAATGGCTAGACAAGATGCAGTTAAAATCTTGGTCATAAAGTCTACATACAGCACGGGCCATGAGGAACAGTTTTTCTTGTGCTTTCATATTTTGAAGTAATCATTTTATAGTGTTTACAGAGTTATCTGAAGAACTGTCTTAAGGCATCAGCTCTTGATGCACTACTGCAATAAAGCATATATTTAGTTTATGAAGTAATGCTGTTTGTTAGGTTTAGCAGTGTCACACAGTTTAAACACATTGAACTCTCCAGGTGCAGTTTGGAGAAAATCTTCTCATGATAATGGAAGCTGCTTCCTGATTACTGAGAAGGGCCTAAATCTTCCCTCAGTAACATGGAATATGTACAGCACACTGACATCTCTACTGAGAAAATATCTGAGCCAGTTGGAGGCATGTCCTCACTCACAAAGGTCAGCCAATGTGAAGTGTAACAGCTATTATTTTGGGCTTTCAAAGACTGGGAAGTCTGTACTCTGTTTTTTCCCTTCTCTCCCTAGAGAAAGGATAAATACCAAATGGGCCCAGCTGAGATCTGTAAACTTAACAGCTAGAGATGGGGAATAAACCATCTCAGATCAGTAGTCACCACAGATTTTTGCTTTAAGATTAATATTGGGGCACCTCTTCATATCAGCCTGTTTTTCTTTTTCTTTTCCCCCTCAGGAATATTCAGCTGTGGGATTCTATGTGGCCTCTTGCCCTGGGTTTAATATCATCTTTCTGTCATTTTTTTTTAATCAAAAAAGCAACTTTAATTTCCTTTTATATCTCCATTTCAGCCTTGTTTGTAGAAGCATTGTGGCCAGAATGAACACATCTCATACCACAGTCAAGCCCAGAGTCTGCCCTCAGTCTGGGTCTGTGGTAGCTGTGATTGCTCTCAAAATTCTATTCACATCAGAACACAAGATGTGTATTCTTACATTCATGCTGTACTTAATTCTGTAATTTCTTGAGCCTTCAAGTGCTGCTAGCATTAGACAAATCTTGAAGGGTGGGTGAGTTTCATTACCCTCTTACTATTCAAGATAAATGCTGCAGGAGGTGGTCCTGAGTCACCTTTTTGGCATGCCTTGGGGCTGATATTATCATAAATCCTGCAGCAGTAATTTGTTATGGAGACACTATTTTAGTTTTAAATGAGACACTATTTCCATGTAAACTCAGGTATATGACTCTAATGCAAAACCCGGTTTGCAAACAAGTTAGATATTTTTGTGCTTTTCCAAATGAATACACATGCCATCCAGAACTTTTATTTCTGTGTCCTTATTTAGACACAGCTTCCAAAAAAAAAAAATCAGAAATTAAGATTTAGCTGTATAAACTACACTTCCAAAACCCAATAAAGTGCCTTAAAGCAAAAATCAAGCTATTATACAAAGTAAGCAATGCATATTCAATTGGAAAGGATAAATACATCCATTATTTTAGGCTGCAATCAGTAATTACATTTAGCTGTTTCCACAATACTTCAAATTTGAGACTGACTTGCAGCACAGCTTTGTTTTATGCTATATCTTTGCCAGTATTGAAATAAAGAATCTTCTTAATGTCTGAGATTCAAACTCATCCCTTTGCCACTAGCGAGATGAAGCAGAAGAAAATATGTTTTAAGGAAAGTATTTACTGAAGAGAAATAAAATTTATGATTCAGACTACAGTGGAAATGTTTCTGATTTAGTGGCTTAAAAATATGTTTTTCAGTCAATTTTCCAACATTCTGCCTGTATAGCATTGTCTACTTGAGACTTTTAGCTGTAAAGTTCTTGTGTAATGTGAAGACTGTTGTTGTCTTAGTAAAATTATGTCTGTATTATACCTATATATCAACGTTGTGTGAGGCCTACCTAAGTACCCTAGTATGTGAAGATAAGATTTCAAACAGAATTTCACAACAATAGAGGTAAGCAACTACTATTTGCTTGTGACATGGGATTCTACCCTATGGCACCAAGCTGGCACTTTCTTGCATTTCTTTAGGCTTTGCCACAAAGGCCACTCAGTGACTTTGGAAGCCATTGCATAAAAGACATTTCATCTGGGATTGTTAGGTTAAGAAGCAGAGGTTATTGCTGTTAGTAGAGATAGCTTCCAATGGAGGAGGAAAGAAAGACAATTATGGATTTCCAGACCTCTCACAACCAGCCCTGAATCTGTGTGACGTGTTGAGGGAAAAGGCATGTGCTTTTCATAAGCATAAAGACTCTCATCCTGCAACAGTGAAAAAATTTCAGTCTACTTAGCACACAGGTAATCATTATGAAGCTAGATAATCATAATAGCTTCATAAAACAATTACACTGTGTTATTGCCACCAAGTGACTTCAAGGATTTCAAAGATAAAGAATGAAAAAAAAATCACTCAAATGCAAGCTCAATCACTTTTTATAACAAAAAGCACCATGCAATTTATATTCATATGTATTTTTTACCTGTCATTCCTTCAACTTGATGGCTGTCAGAATACTACATTTTTAGCAGACTTGCAATTGCTGGAGAACTTAAATATACCCTATGATTATATGCTGCAGGGCCGACAGCTGAAATGTCAAATGGTCAGTGCAACGCTCCTGGCAGCACTCTTCTGCCTTTGTGGCAGAAATTCAGGTGCTTTCCTTTAGCTGCAATTAGCATTTGATGTTTGGAATAGGCTTTGGATGATCTTTTCCTCCCTCTCCTCTTCTTTTTTTCCACTCTTTTCAGCCCTACTGAGACCATCAGAAGACTGCATAAATTATCTTTTCAGCCAGGTCAGAAAGCAGGTTTCCTACTACATTATATAATGTTATGAAATTGTCAATCCTTTTTCTATTGAGAGAGTAGTGAAAATTTTCAAACTCAAAATCTTATAAAGATATCTAGGAAGTACAGGCAATATATAAATATGAAGGTTTTATATTAATATTTGATCACTTATGAGACCACCATTATAATTACCAATAATGGCATGACTAAAAATAAAATGTGGCAAAATCTTATTACCCCAGATTAAATATATTTTATAACTATAGATTACAGGTGTAATGAAAATGATAACTGTTTTCTACTTAAAACTTCTGCAAGCTACTACACAAAACATCTACAGAGAAAAAAAATGTTCTTTGTAAGTAAAAGAAAGACCAGTAGACGGCAAAATAAGCATCTGTGGTACCTATATATTTGTATCCAAAGATATTACATGGACCCTTGTATCTGAAAAAATAACCTTCATTTGGTTTTCAGCTTAATTCCTTGGAGACACATGAATTGCCTTCTGCTATAGCAGGAGCTGGCATGGCACTTCAGAATGATTAGAAATGTCATTTTCAGTTCTCCTGGACAATCTATTTTGTACTGCAGTGGTGTGTAGAACCAGGCACACCGTGCACAGCAATGTTAGAGTTATTCCATTGCCATTTGGACAGATACTAATGAACTCTAGAGGACCCACTCACAATCTTGTGCACATTCTTGGAATTTCTGTGTGCCATATCAACTGACTGAAACCTGAATGATAACAATTACATATCTAATTCTGTAAGAGTCACCTAATCAGATTAGACAAACATGTCTAATCAGAAACTCAACAGCGTTTTACTGTTTGCTGGTCTGACAGCAGGTCTAGAATATTTTAGTGCTCTGAGAGCACCTGCATGTGGCAACTAATGGTTTCCTAAGTCTAGGAAAAACACAATAAGCTTAATACATTTTGATTTATATGCCACATCCATTCTCACATTATTTTTAATGGAAAAGCTAAAATAAGAAAACAATGCCACATAGAGTGTTTAAAATACAGCTGTCAGCTATAAAGCAGAGACAATTAACTGTGAGTTTTAAGATGTGATCAGACACAAATAGTTAAGAATATGTGGACATAAGCACAATCTTCTGTAGTTTCATATGTCCCAGTTTCAACCAGTTGGTTTTAATTAGAGCTTGGACAGTGACACAGATTCAGTGGAGCACTGGTCTTATTTAGCATGATGGTTCCCACATTCATTTTTCTGGCTTACTGANAAAAAAAAAAAAACAGCAAAACAAAAAAGAAATATCAAAGTCCACAGAGTAGTCGCAATGGTCTAGCATGGGCACTGGATGGACAAGAGTCATTTCTGTTTAAAATCTCTGCTGAAATTGACGTCAGTTTGAATAAGGCGTACTGCAGAGTCAGTAATAATACTTCCACTATATTAAATCTTTTAGATATACCATGCACACTGGTATGAATCCTGTATGCATCACACAGTTGCCCAAAGCAGTCTTATTCCATGTGTTTTTATTCTAGTCCATATTCAAAGCAGAAAATAACCAGTCAATCAAGCAAAGTTGAAAGACCAATAGGTATTTGTGTCCTGTAATCTCCTGTGCTGACATTTTCATGGAATGATTAACAAAATTCCTGAATATACTCTTTCTGTATACAAATTAAGATCAAATAAAATCTTACCAATGGTTAAAAACAGTACCTGATAATCCTACAATTTGACTCCTGGACTTTTCCACAGAAAAGTCTGCTACTGCCCATGGTTGGCATCAGCAGCTTGGTCTATAAAAACAGGCTTTAGAGGGAGATAGCTAAGTCAAATTTTCTACAAAAGCACTCACAGCCACTAGGAAATCCTTATCAATATAAAATATATAATGAAAAAGATGAATCCATAATACTATTCCTTTGAGTAGTTTCATACCTGTATTTTCTTTGCAATCCCCAGAAATTAAACCCAAATTCATACCCAAGTACTTTCCTGCATCAAGGCACATGATATGGCTGCAATTGGTGCACTGCAGGGTTTTAAAAATAAGGGCAGAATATTGAGTAAAAAACTGACATGCTTTCTGAAACACGCTCAACTGCAATTTTAGGTAGACACATCAGTGCTTTCACAGTCATTCCAGGGTAATGCTATTGAAGTGAAATTTCACCTCTTTGGTTTGAGTTGGGTTTTAAGTCTACAACTTGGAAATTTTCTTGCAACAGGTAAAGAGGAAGGACAAAATACTGTAACTGCAGCTTCTCTGATGTAAAGTGTGGAAGAAAGCCAGTTAAAAGTAGGCATACTTCTGAACTCTCTTTTCAGATATATTTTTCAATGGAATTCAAATGAAAAGTAATAACTGGGCTTTGCTGTTTAGAATATAGATCTCTACCTTTATTTTACACTTTAGCTCATTTGTGAATGAGACAAATTTTAATGTGGCTACCCTGAGAAATATATCCAAAACTCCCATGAATTTCCAGTTATTTTAATCAGGTTTAAAATAGGTACCAAGGACATGAAATTGTGGAGAGACCATTGTGTAAAACTAGTGTACAATATACCTGACAAATACTTTATGTTTCTCTTGCTTAGCATTGTGATGCCTCAGCACACTGAAAGTAACTGGCTTTATCACATAGCAAGACCATTTGAAAATTAGCGGGGTATTGACTTCTGTTCCTCAGAGTGACTCTGGTTACAAGGCCTTTAAGTAAGGAGTCTCTTCTGAAGCAGAGACATATATATATATATGTTCCACTGAACAGTAAAACAAATTCCATTTTCTAGCATTTTTTTGGTATGGCAGTAGCTATTGTAACTCCCAGTAGAATTCCCTTATCTTATGCTTTCCAACTAATAAAGGCCAGGAAGCACTTGTAAAAAAAATAGCATTTCCTGTAATCTTCAAACTGTTAATCAATCCAAGTTTATACATTCTACTATATTGCTCTTTAAACTTTGATACCTGAACAGAACTTCTCTCCTGCTCAGCAGCACAGTATGTTTGTACAAGTACCTGGGAGGTGTCCAAGAAGTCCTGGATGTGGGCAGGAGTCTGGGAAAAGTTGGCAAGAGTTTTAGCAGGTTGGAGTAGTTCACTGGAAGTCAGAGCAAAGACCTGGGAAAACTTGAGGGAGCCTCTGGGTGCTCAAGATGGGGATAAGAGACAGCACAATATCAGAATGTCTCCCTAGGAGGATGGGGAAGAGCAGAAATGATTACATTAGAATTTCAGGAAGAAGTGGGCTTTGTTAGGGGTGCCAGAGGATACTTCACACATCACTTAGTGTACACCATCACTCACCTGTGCCTAAGCCTATCCCTAGGTAATACATGAGTTCAAGTAAGTAGTATGAGCAATAATGCAGAAAAATAATTTGATGTTTAAGACATTTCCAAATTTGTTTTCCTAAAATATTTTTTGTTAATAATGAAAATGAACACCACCTGGCAAGTGAGCACAGAATCTCTTAGATTTTATAACTGAGGCTAAAGGAAAATGAAGCCATATGCAAAAATGATGACAATGAAGTAATGAAAAATATCTTTATTTATGAACGCCAACTCTCCCACTAGCAACAAAAACAAGAGTTAGTACAACTCAGCAGGCATTCACAGTTAGATTATATTCCTCTCTTAAGTTGCAATCTTGATCCAATAGACAGGTTTTGCCAAGGGGAAAGGAATAGAATAGATTTCCTGGATGTTAACAGTATTGGTTTCAAGCCTACTATACTGTGTTATTTTTCTGGGAATTCACTGTCAGCAGAAAGTGAAGAAGAAATATTGAAAAAAAAAAAGTTTTGTTACTCTGTTGATTTAACTGGAAATGTGTTCAAATTTTCATAGCAGAACAGGAAAGAAACACATGGAGTTCATTAACCAATATAGCCCCCACTAATGTCACTGATATTAAAGTTGTCTAAGAAACTGGCTTGAGACCATCTAGAAGTGACAAAAAAATTTTGACTTGCTAGAGATACTGCTTACATTCTATCACTAATGATAATAGTAATTTTCTTCAATTTATTTAGTGGATTGCTGTTCCCTAATTCTCGGCTTCACTGGCATCTGTATTTTAAATCCCATTATGTGTTATTGTAGCTCAAGTATTCGAAACAGATAAAAATAAATTATATTTCCCTTTAAAACAGTA
>WEIU01010861.1:0-38544 GCA_013389925.1 Aegithalos caudatus | reverse complement strand
TGAAAATATTCCATATGTTAATTATACTATGGCATTTTCACTTCACTCATCTCTTCATTCTTCTGCTGCAATTCCCATATGCCAGGAAATATTCTCCACTATTGCCCCAAGATTAAACAAGAAGTGCTTTTGAAGTTTCATGTTACTGAGACTGAGTTGGTTTTTTAAAAAATGTACTACAAGAACATTCTTACCTACCAAATGCATTTTGATAATATTTAAAACTAAGTTTCATTTTGCTGTTGCTTTTTTTCTCTCAGTTTTGTTCTCCTCATAGAAAATGTCACCATTTTTAGTTCTATTTAATATCTTGCTCTTTGGATTGTTAATATGGAGGCTACTTAAATTAAGGTAAAGCTTGAATGAAGGAGGCACCATCTGATGATTCTTACACTTTCATATGCTAAATATATCTGTGGTTAGATTCTCTGGTTCTTTAAAACACTGAGCATAGTACATCACTTCATGAGGAACCTTCTGGTTTTATTTCAATCTAATCCACATTAAGGCATTACATACCAGGAGAGAGTGGTTGAATTAGGCTGGTGGACTTGGCAATGTTAGGTTTATGGCTGGATTTGATGATCTCAAAGGTCTTTTCCAACCAGCATGATTCTGTGACTTTAAGCATGGATTGGCAAAGCCAAGCTGTGTAAGTGCTTTGAACAATCCTGTGGAAAAACAGCTGAGGTTCCTACAAGAGGGCTGTAGCTGTAATTGTGAACGATGTCTTCTGAACTTGTTAAGGATCTCTTTATTCAGTGCAAGTCATTGAGGTCCTTTTTCATTGGTACTAAAAAGGGCAACCAACTCTGTGATGAATGCATGACAAAAGGAAGTTATATTTGATTTCAGGAAGGACTTTTATTCCTAGACATTCAGATCTAGAAACTTGGAGTCATGACTATTTTCCATTCAAGAATTTACATGCAATCTAAGTTTTCCCACCTTCTTTCAGTGAATTGAATTTTTCCTCCTTGTTTTCAACTCCCACAAAATTGTGGCGCATTATAGAAAAATTCCACTTTATAGCTGGAATATTGGTTTCCACAGTGATATCCTCTATAGTAGAGAGATAATCCAGGACGGATCATATGATCCATCATAGTTGTGCTGTGATAAGCATTGTGCCTTGTTCTCAGTAGTCAAAAAGTTGCTTGTGGAAGAAATGCATGTCCTGGAAAACTGGAAAGTGTTTCAGTATATTTGTGTACTACCTCACAGTTACTCAACTCAGCCTTGCCCTGAGCTTTCATACATTATCACAGTAAAAGTTACAACTCTCAAATAAAAAGATCAACAGTTTTATGTATTATTTTGCTGAAGTCTAGATGATATAAAATTGTAGAAGCATCAAACGAAGCAGGGCATGACTTTGTATTTAGGCAAATGTCATCATCCACAGTCATGGCATCTGTGGAGCAAGTTCAAGATTTATAACAGAATTTGGAGAAATGTGATTGTCTAACAACGCTGAGTATCACTGCTCCTGATTGATTACAATATATATTAACCTTCTTGCAATGAATTTTGGCTAAATCTGAAATGATTGAAAGAATCAACATGCGCAATTTATTTCACCTTTAAGAATTACAGAGGGAGAAATCTTGTGATCTCTGATATTTTATATAGTGTAGGTAATTTGATAGAAGATCTGAGAGGATTATTCGAGAATATATTGATGCCTAGAAATTCTTTGACCTGTAATCTAATTCAAGAACTCTGGTCCTAAAGATTGCATCTGAAGATTATTTGATGGTTAGTGATTTCAGTCCAGTTTCTCATGGAGTACCTAAGAAAACATCTTTTGGTATTCTAAACAGACAAGTCAAGGACAAAATGAAACATCATTAAGCTTTCAAAGTAATTTTCCCAAAATATACTTTTGTTTCCTCAGAAAACTGAAAAGAAATCTAAGCCTTTGAGGTAGCCAAATTTGACATACATTTGCAAGACCATAATATATCTAGTGGAATAACTTTTCAGGAATGGCATCACAAAATAAACCAGTGACAGTAGTGACCACCTGCTAAAGTCAGTGAAAAGCATGCCATCTGCTTTATTGTCTATGCAAAACAAGTTGAAAAGAACAATCAAGGGAAAGAAATAAAAGCATAATAACAGAAACAGTCCTGCTCATCCAGACACAGACATTGCCAGTAGTGTGCCACATCCCTTTTTAAAAAGGGTAAGATTACAATTCAAATAATTAAACCCACTCTACTTCAGTAAGAACTGTTTGGCAGCGGAGGACGTTACCTTGTTCATATCTGTACAAGGCTATGTCTTAATAACACTTCTTATTTAAGAACCACAGGATCATAGAGCAATTACTAAACCCTGCCTCATTCTGGCTCCTCACCTCTCAATAGCATCTCTGTAGTAGGCCAGTACAGTGCAATACAGCACCAAGTAGCAAAGATAGTTTCAAACAAGCTGATAATGTCACCATAGCATGGAAGCAACCTAATCACATTGGCACACGGTGTGCTTGGCCTAGTTAGGCTTACTGAGAAATGGGAATTTTTTTCCCAAACTATCCTTAAGTGGCTCAGCATGGCACATATTACAAAGTTTGGGGATGCCTAAATTTTCTTTTGCTGTGTGTCCAGTATGTTAGATTCTGATGCAGCTGGAAGCAAGTCCACTCGTTATGCTCTGAGAGAGAAGGAGCAGGAAATAATATTGCTCAAAATAGACAATATTTGTTCTTAAGGAATCTAAATCTAGTTTCCAATCTAAAGACACAAATTGATGTTTGGGTTAGCTGCTGCAGCCCAGATACAGAGCTTGAAAAGGTTGAGAAATTATATTTCAGAGCTGGGATTTCTTGTCTGAGATTTTTGATACTTAGTTTATGATGAAATCTTCAGAGAAGCCAAACAGCAGTGATACTTCTGTAGGAGAATACAAAAATCACCACCTGCATGAAAAGAAACTAAGGGTGAATGCATATTTACAAAAATATTTTCATTGTTATTAATTCTAGAAATTCACACTTCTGGCCCAGCTGCTATGTATTTAATTCCTGAGAAAATGAATAACATTACTTTTGGTTATCAAGAGGATTTACCAAAAAAACCCAAAACCACACATACAGAAGTGTTTGCTTCCACACACCCTACAAGGATCTGCACAGCAATCAGGAAAGCTATATTTGGTTTGGGAGACAAGCAGTAAAATATTAAAAACCAATAGTTGCGAATTCTTTTAGTGATCATCAAACGTCATTAGAAATTCTGGCTGCATTTTCATAACAAATATGATAGTATTGGCTGTCCTGTCATAATATATCATGAATCTGTTGTCATAACAAACAAAAATATTGCTAAAATATTTTATATTAGACATACGTCAAATAATTTTAAATTATAAGTATTTTCACAAGAATCTCACTATCTGATTTTCATAAATGCTTAGGACTTGCAAATCTAATTAAAATCACTAGCTGCTTTGCTCAACTCAGAGAACTATGACCTCTAAGGGTTCTGATGCCTGATTTGATTCTTGTTTCTAAAAGAAAGTTAAATCTTATAAACAGATTGTTTAAAAGGGACAATTCAATAGACACTCAACATAATTTTAGTCTTTAATTTGATAATTACATGTATTTAGATTTTTCTAATGAGAAAATGTTGTGTTATTTAGAATGTTTGATAAAAAAAAATTCTTTGTTATGACAGTACTCATGCTCCTACTACCAGAATGTAATAGTATTTGCTTAAGAAAAAATTCACCACACAGTTCCTACAGTGATGACAAATAAATTCCTGTATAGTTTGATATTAGTATACAAACATTATTTTCTAAAAAAAGCACTGAGAAAATTAGGCAGAATGTTGGACTCAATGTTCCATTATGATGCCTACAAACAATAACAGATCCAATATGTTGAATGATATATGAACAATACTTAACCTTGAAAACTACAATTCCTTACATAAAATGTTGACCCAGGAGTACAGTTTCATAGGTGCCTGTTTCCAGTATCACTGTTTGATGCCTTTTTTTCAAAGTAGCATTTTGTTGTGCCATATTTTTGAGTTGTCATTAGGAAATAAAATTCAGTAAAGGAAATTTGCAAGCTTTTCATAAATTAATACCACTTCTAATTTGAAAGACACAGGCAACCTTAGTTTCATCCTATATGAGGTTCAAGAATCATGTTGTCATTAGTCCAAAGAATGAGATGGAATAGCATTACTTTCAAAAGAAGTCTGCAAATTGTATTCCTGGTATGTATTCATGATTCGTTTTTCAGTATGTAGCTTGGCAGCAGATTGTATATATGCAGTATAGTGAATATAAATAGCTGGGTTTTATTGATATTGGTAGATAATAAATTATACCTATTTTTTAAAATATCTGTGTTTATGTGTTTATAATTTAGATACTGTATACACATGTACATATATGAGATTAGGAAAGTGGCAGCAGCACAGAGGCTAAAAAATCCTGTGCAGATTCAAATTAGTGTATCTTTTCCTCAGTCATTTTCTCCTTATATTTTCTTCTTAAGTAACACATTCTGATAAAGTGACTATGCAACATATATCTGAACAGAAGCAGCTTCTGAATATAGTTTGCAAAACTGTACAAAATCAGAATCATAGAATGGTTTGGATTGGAAGGGACCTTAAAAGTCATCTAGTTCCAACCTCCTGCCATGGGCAGAGACAGCCCTCACTAGACCAGGTTGTTCGAAGCCCCATCCAGCTTGGCCTTGACACTTCCTGGGATAGGGCATCCACAGCTTCCCTGGGCAACTTGTTCTCACCACCCTCGTAGTAAAAAATTTCATCCTAACATCTCATCTAAACCTCCCCTCCCTAGTTTGAAGCCATCACTTCTTGTCCTATCATGGATCCCTTGTCCTACATGCCCTTGTAATACAGTCCCTATCCAGTGTTTAAGCCCCCTTTACGTAATGGGAGGCTGATGTAAATTCTCCCAAGAATATTCTCTTCTCCAGAGTGAACAGCCCCAACTCTCTCAGCCTGCCTTCATAGGATAGATGCTCCAGCCCTCTGATCATCCTTTTGGCCCCCTCTGGACCTGCAAGGTCCCTGTCTTTCTTGTGCTGAAGACCACAAGAGCTGGAGGCAGCACTCCATGTGGGCTTGATTAGGGCAGAGCGGAGGGACACAAACAATTCCCCCAAAATCTTCTCATATAGCTCAGGATTCAGTTGGTCTTCGGGACTGCTAGAACATGTTTCCAGGTCTCATCCACCAACACCCTCATGTGTCTATGTGTATATGGTGGTTTGTCTCATTTTGCTGAACAATTTTTCTGTTGCTTCTTTCACTTTCCCCCTGTTTTTCTGTTTTCTTTTTATGTTGTTGTTGTTCAAAACTGATTAACTTTCAATACTTAAAGCATTGTAACACTGATCAAATTAAAGAGATTGTTATTTTGATGATACTATTAAAATACTTAATACTTCCTTTTTATAGTTAAAGACATTTTTCAGATGAAATGTCACCATTTGCTCTATGTCAGCCCTGGCTGACAGTAGAAACAAACTACTGTAGTTGGTCTTTGATTTTACTTACACTTCAGAGAAGAAACACAGGCAGCTGTTGAACCATCCATTTGGCTCCAGTTTGTAATATCCCTTTGATTGTGCTGGGAAAACAATGAAGCAGGGCACCATCCCTGTTTCTGATGAGAGGAGAAGGAGAAAAACTTAATAAAACAACAGTTTTATGCTTCATTTTGGAATATGATAACTTCACCTAAGGTAAAGGCGCAATGGATTTATTAGGAGCCACAAGGAAAGACTCACTAGTGGGAAATCATCTATTAGTCTGTCACAGAGTTATGCAAAATCTGGTTTTGTATCTGTAGTGCTGCAACTAGATATTTATCCCCAGAAGTTATGACCAATCACTCAGCTTCTGTCCAAGGTTTCAGCCTGTGTGTTACAACAAAGTAAACCACAAAGGCAATTAAATATGAAGGGAGGATAAGAATGGATATTTTTTAATATAATTCTTTCTTAAAAATTGCTTGTTCAAAGGATCAGATTTTTAAGACATCATATGTTTCTATTTAATTTTTAAGAGGAAATCTTTACTGAGCAAGTCTGAAATCTGTTTAGAGGTACAATACTCACTAAATTTCAGTTAATCAGTGTTAGGACATTATGCTGCCATTGGGAGTAATATTCACAAAAATTATTGATATACTGAGGATTTGAGATTTTTTTCCCCCCTGTGGTCAGCTCTATTACTTGGGATTTTACTTTCACTTTGTGTACTATTCTTTCATTGCAAATTGATTTACAGTTTGCAGGACTATATAGGCAAAAACCACTGGGCCCACACCTGGTATGAAGGTGTAGGTTGACAAATTAATTTCATGTGCAAGCCAAGCCTTAAAATTTTATTGCAGAAGACATCTTGCCATAGTAGGTTCAAATTGTAAGATCTGAGAGATCTGATATTAGATATCTTCAAATTCTAGGGTGATAAAATCACACTAATAGATTAATCAGTAGAAAATATTCAGATGCTCTTAAAAATCACCCCAAATTTCTTTTCAAGTTAGAAACAAACAACTGCCTTTTAAAATTTAATTAATATTGGGAAGAAGAAAAATAATAAATTAATTTCTGTAAAAACTGCTCTCTAAGCAGCTTGATGCAATTGATGTATCTATTAATCCATAAACAAAAAAGAAAGAAACATACTGGATACTTGAAGTGATTATCTGACTCCACCAAGGATTCTGGCAACACCCTGTCACTTGAAGAGGGCCAGAATTGCAGTCTTTGTGATAAGTAGAGGAGGACGAAAACCCTGTCTCTATAAAAATTTCAAGTCTGAATTTATATTAAATAACTTGTTTCAGTTTCCACCTGCACTGCATTTTGTACCTATATGAAGAACCTGTACTTCAGAAAGATACAACATGGTGTAATTTATTTTAATGAACAATTCTATTAGATTACTGTGCCTCACTCCCTTAGAGAAGCATTGATAGGGGGATCCCTTGAATTAACCCTTGGGCTTTCAATACTGTCTGTTTGCTGTTTTTCATATGACACCTGTTTTACAGCCCCTTTGTGATCGGTGCTTGCTTTCAGTTTTGTATGATGTATAAAAAGAATTGTAAAAGGCACACTAAAAGCTCTCCAAACTTTATAATTTTGTAGCATGAGAACTTTTAGGGATGTGAGATTTTTTTCTTCAAGAACATCTTTGACAAGTAGGATTGTTTACAAATTCGAGCCCAAACACTGACAGAGTAAGAAGCCTATTTTGCCTTGTCTCAGAGAAGACATAAGCACTGTGGATGTCTCACTGTGGAAGTGCTCAAGACCAGGTTGGATGGGGCTTTAAGCAACATGATCTAGTGAAATACGTCACTTCCCATGGCTGGGGAATTGAACTAGATGGTCTCTAAGAGACCCTTTCCAACTCAAACCATTCTGTGTGACTCTGTAAATTCTTGTGGGATGAGTCCCTGTCACATGTTATTCCTGAACTGTCTTTGAGTATAATCTGAAGTAGCAGCATTTCCTAGAAAGGAGCAATGCCTCCCAACTCAGGAAATCACGGGCAATTAAATAGTCTGTACTGTGGCACAACAGTGCCTCAAGCCTGTAGCATGGCTTTGTTTAATTTCTTGACAAAATTCAAATTTATCAAAACCATAAATTGTCTTCAGCTTTTATGATAATTTAAGAGGACAGATTAGCAATGCCCAGAGTGAAAATTCATACCAAAGTTAGAAAGAAGAGGAATCTGGCTCACCATCACATCAGTCACACAAGGTTAGTGAAGGGATCCAGTTGTAGCACTTCTTGTGTGTGAATCAGTGAGCAATTAGGATATTTAGGAGAAGGGGGAACTTGATTGGGGAAACCTGAATCCAATTTTAGCCATCTCAAACCTGCATGCAATAATGAGTAGTCCTGTTGTTTAAGCAGAGACAACTGGATATCTTTTTCTTAACCAGACAAAAATTTACTTTCATAAAAAGGAAATAAAATCCTCTGAAATCTCATCAAGTTTCTGTTTCCCAGTAAGATTTACCCTTGGGTCCTAGGGTAACACCCCTGAGGCCATTTGCTTATTTGCCTTTCTAGAACACTTCTCCCCATCTGTGTTTTTCCTTCTCCATTTCTATCTCTGTGTATGTACAGCACGCCATGTACAGTACGGTATATAACACACATTAATACGTATAGATAGCCTTCTGCTTCTGACCTTACAAACTGTCCACTTCAGCATTGTCATTCTATGAAATATCCAACTGTAGTGCAAGAAATGCATTTTAAATGTGAATGCAAACATTTCTATTACTGATAACACCAACACAGC
The DNA here is from genome assembly GCA_013389925.1 of Aegithalos caudatus. Taxonomy (NCBI): domain Eukaryota; kingdom Metazoa; phylum Chordata; class Aves; order Passeriformes; family Aegithalidae; genus Aegithalos; species Aegithalos caudatus. Next base: position 30,214 of record WEIU01010861.1, on the reverse strand, counting down.
ATTTTTTTTCTTTGCTGGGATTAGGACCTTGATAGTTAAAGGTACATTGGAGTAATAACAGTCCAAGGTTGCATCCAGTACAGACATGGCAAAGGAAGGGGAGGCCTGTGATATGTCTCTGCTGATAAAATTAAGAAGGATTATTTATTGTGTTTAATGAAATTATATTAAAAGTGAACAAATACATTTGTTACCCATAAATATGTTAGGTCACAGAAACTGGGAGATATTTATGTGTTCCACTGCATTGCAGTTGCATTTCATTCATGCTGAAAGTCTGATTTTAGAAAACAATTTGAAATCTAATAATGATGTAAATAAATGCCTCTCTCCTCAGTGAACAGCCATCTTCTCACACAAACAGGAAAGCAATTGCCATTCAGCTAGGGACACTAAAATAAAATAAAATAAAATAAAATAAAATAAAATAAAATAAAATAAAATAAAATAAAATAAAATAAAATCATTGTGATCTGCAAAGAGAAACTCTCAGGAAATTTCAGCTTTGAAGGCTAACTCTGAATATGCTTCATCGTGCTTCCCTTTCATGCTCCATAAAATGGGGGTAATAATCTTTATTGATCTGTCTACCTTTTAGCAATGCATTAAGAACTTAAATTGTATCTTCAAAGTCTTTTGAACAGACTTGGTATACGCAGCTCTTACAATACATCTTAGTAGCTGGGCTTGCCATTTTATTAGGTTCTCCCACAGGAGAGCTGTCCTGCTTTACTTTTTGGTTCTCTGGTCATCCCATGCTAAGGATTTCTAACTGGGCATGTTTGGTAAATTGATGATGACTTCAACACCCACCACTTGTTACCTGAGCTGCCATACCCAACAAAGTGCACTCTAGCTCCAGGAGTCAGTTTAGGTTGTCACCCTTCATGTACTTCATGGTTGAGCCTACCTAGAGGCACATCACTGGGTGTGACTGCTGAAGGAGCAGATACACATTAGCACCCTGTCACTCAATGGAGTCATATCTTAGCCTAATAATGGGAGAGGGTGATGAGAGTCACCTGCCCCTCCAGCTATGAATTATGTGGATATCTTTGCATGATGCTTTTTTAAGAATGGATATTTTGGGGTTGTTGTATGTCACTTCTGGTGATTTCAGTAGGCAGAGGTTTTAACATATCACTATCACTCTTCACCATACATTTCACACCTATATTCATTTCATATCTGTAACAAGAGATCCAGTGTTATTCTACTTTTACAAAGTAGAATAAAGCACAAAGCAACTTAGTGCTAAAGGAAGCTAACTGATGTTTTCACTAAACAGCTGTTCTAGAGTTAATTTTAACCTGTATTGGATGATATAAATTAATATTGATAATAATTTATAATTAATTGTTGAAATCAATAGGAATATTATATGTTTTGTTTTATATTTTTTGGAGGGAAACAAACTCGCTTTTGAGTTTCATTAGGAACACTTCAGCCTATTTTCATGAGGAAACTACTCTTTGTCTAGTGCTATGTATACTTTTCTTTCATTTTCCATCCATTCAGCTCTCTACACCTACTTAATGGCTTTGAATCAGCTGATTAATTTCTATAAAATTCGTCAGAAACAAAGAGATCTAAAAAGATGACTAAGCTCCCAAATGGAATGAGAACCAGCAGACAGACTGTGGAAAACTACCCTGTTTCTATCTCCACTGAGGAAAAAGAAGTAAAATGCAGTCATAATCCACCCTCCTTCTCAGCAGCCCAGCAGGTCAATATGTGGTCAGGTACACAGGACAATTGGGGTCATACTAGTGGGAGTCAAATGGGAAACGCAGTGGGGTGATTGCTGAGGATAAAGAGGAAGAAACAAGTTTTCTGGAAAGGGCAAACTGGAAGACTTATAATGGGGTAGATGTTTTCAGAGAGTCCATGATAAAGAGAGAGGAGAAGATGAAGAAAATAGAGATGTGCTATGCTTTTTTTTTTTTTTCCTTTTTTTTTTTTCCTTTTGAAAAAATCCTTTGCCTCCAGCTTTTTTTTTGCCTCCTTAAAAAAAAAAAAAAAAAAAAAAAAAAAAAAGTTTGGGTTTAGGCCCAAGTTTCATCAGAAGTTTATTCCAGATTCTCAAATACATGTAAAAAGAATCTTGAAACAGCATAACTTTCTCTAGCCTAGCAGCTTATTGATTGACAAGCTTTCCTTCAACATCTGTTTGACATCTCATCCTAATATTAGTTTTACAGGCACATTCACATTTTAGGAAATCACTGTATTCTCAAGTCTGACATATCACAAGTGTCTCTTTCCGCAACTGCTTGCCCCAGAAATGTTAGCTAATATATTTTATCTGACATCAACCCTCGTGTTGTACTGCATAGTTGTTATCCAAAACCAGCTGCATATTTATGAACGTATCTTAATAAGGCATGCTCTGAAAGGTACCAATATCCCTTTGTATCTTCCTGAGACCACATGGGAGTAACAAGTGGTCATCTAGAGTACCAGAAAAATCAAGTAAAATTACATAAGCCCCATTAGTAACATTATATGGATAATGTAGAAAGCAAGAAAAAAGGCTGATACTTTTGTCTATTTCACTCTGTGTTATAATGAATAGTGGAAACAAACCATGATCCAGAGCCCAGAGTGTGGCCCAGCATTTGTTTCATACACTCTTAAGCCACAACAGTTTTGCTGCAGATGACAGTGGACAGTGGTAAAGTATGCAGTATTAACATAATTATTATTACAACTTAGTTTAATAGTAACAGTACAGATGATATGTGATGTGACAAATGAATTGGAAAGTCCACATCACCCCAGTAAAGGAATAACTGTTTCCCACCCTCAGCCTGTTTTACCAGTCTCTCTGTGCTTTTATCACGTAAGTATGATTCAACATGCAGACTATAAGGAATTATGTGTGGCAAGTATATGTGGCATGCATGCATTCTCCCTGTGTTGTTTCTTCCAGATTATTGGAACAATCCCACTGATGCCTAATCCAGTCCCGTCCAGCCAGGTGGCAGGTGGAACTCAGGGACTTCAGGTGCAACCAATAACTCCACAGTTATTGACCAATGCCCAGGGTCAGATCATCGCCACTGTCATCGGCAACCAGATACTCCCAGTGATCAATACCCAGGGAATAACACTATCGCCGCTCAAACCAGGCCAGCAGGTAAATTGTTTGTAGCCTGAATGATTATTGAAAAGACACAAAAATTTTCTGCTCATCACAAACACTCTCATGGCCTCTCTAAAAACCCCCACTCCTTTATAATTTTTAGTAACGAAAATTGATTCTGTCCTGCATACTGTATTACTGCATACTATATATGTAGTAATTAATGTCATATTTTATAATTTTTTATACATTCAAGCATTATCCATTTATTCTTTTTCTTTTCAAGGTCAGTGTAGGACCAACTGAGATGTTTTCTGCAGTGAAAATACAATAGAAATATGAGCCAGAGGAGACCCATCTGGCCTATAATGTTCAGTTCCTTAGTTAGTGGTCACCTAGTAGACGAAGCTTGAAATTATTTGGAACACAAAGGGAAAACAAGGAAAAATACAAGTTATTATTAGATTTTCTCACTGGAAAATCAGATATGATTATCTATAATTGCATAGACAGAAAGTATTCTGTGGAAATTATTCAGTGTAAGGTTGTTGACATACTTAAAGATGGATAGTTGACATACTTAAAGATGGATCCAGTTACTACACTGAGGTCTAAAAACACTAAAACACTTCTATAGCTCTTCTTATAGCACTCAAATCAAATCCATTAGATTTGCCTACGCCTGTAGAGCAAGGAATTGTAGTCCCACCTTTTTTCTCTGAAAGAGGAGGAATTGAAGACAGAAAATACATCAACTGTGATTACCAAAGAGGTATTTACAAAAATGTCCCTCACTTAAATACTCAGCTTAGCATTACTACTATTGGTAGTGCTTGTTTGCCATTCCTGCTGACACCTCCAGGCACAGAGAGCAGCTTCTTGTATGCTGCTGAGTATCCCAGGCCACCTGAACTCCAAAAGAACCAATGGATCTCTAAAGTAATTTTTTTGTTTGTCCTGAGAACATTTCACATCTCATTGCTTACCTGCTTTTTCCCCATCCTATCCTCTAGCATGTGCATTTTCCAAAGCACTTGTCATTTACCTAACTCCATTTTCTTTAATGGGAGTGTATTTGCACTACTGGCAAATGCTTTTGCAATGGTTACATATACACAGTTTCAAACAAAGCTGAATGGATCTGACAGCAGGCTCCATGCTCTCCACCACAGGAAAGCCTGACAATGACATGTGAAACTCAGCAGTTCACATTTGGTTTCCTAGGGGTGTGTGGGATGGGGGTTGAGGGGGAAGGGGAGTAGATCTTTTCCTCCATTATGGGGGAAGCACTCAAAAATCATAGCAATCCTGAGATCCCATTTGAAACTCATGAAATTTGGACATAAATAGGAAGATAAAGGATCTGCATTATTGCCTGAGACATTCTCACATGCAGAGCAATTCCCTTCCTGAGTTCTGCATCAAAGCAACCTCTTCTAGGCAATGTCTGCCAGTAGCATCAGTGGGCAGGGAGGGCACAGAGGTGTAACATTTTCTGCACAGCTCGTGGCACTGGGCTCACATAAAGGAACAAACTGAAAGCTGCAGCTTGCTGAATGAGCAGGGGTGCAAGGTAGAAAGCACTGTTTAGCCACATCATGCTGTTCTGTACTTGTTCACCCAACCTGTGTGCTTGTGTGCTGGGATCAGCTGGCAGAAATATCAGTCTGCAGAGAACTGGGTATGTCCAAGAGCCAAAGATGCTCCCCATTAAGCTGGTCTGCTCAGCAGTGCTATGGACATAGAAAACATTATTTTGCCAATACTATTTTCACAGGGTTCAGCCTCTGCCTCTCTTTCATGGAGTCCTAAGGTCCCTGGGGTTGCAAGAAGAGCCACCAAACACAGTCTCCTTGCCTTGGATTAGCCTTTCCTGAAGTTTAATCAAGACAGTATTTTTGATCAGGGAGGGGAAAAAATGTAATGCAAATACTATATGAAAAAATATTGCAGGTTATCGTTTTTAAAGGAGCTACAGAAAATTATTCCTATGTATTTGTGCTCCCTCTACTGGCTCTTCTGGTTTTACTGAAAAAAGTCAGAGAAAATTTTGCCATGAATATCAGTGGGAGCACAAAAGATGTATGAGAGCTAGATTCCTCAAGGAATAATGCTGATGGACAGTGAAAAACAATTGAGCTAGTACAACTGTAAAAACTTTTGTATCATTGGGAAAGTGAATAGATTTGCTCAAAGTGTAAGGAAATCCTGGATTTATTTTATTGCCTGGGTAGAGACTTAGACTAACTGTACCATTTGGCTAATGATAGCATATTAAGTCATAAGGTGTAAAATATCATTTTCAAAAGAACTGAGTGAGTGCTTCAAATCAGAGGGCTCAGGAGGAATCCAAAATATATTTGAAAGTGGTGTCACAGCATTTGGTGTCTTCTAACTTGATGAAAGAAGCTTCAGCAGGGGGAAATATTACAACACAAGTTTGGGGAAAGTTCTTAGCATGTCTTCAAGAAATAAATACAGGAAATAAATAATGTAGTAAAAGTGTTCCAGTTACAGATAATCCCAGTTTAACTTTCAACTTGTCAGTTTCTTGGAAACTAAGTACTGCAGGAGAAAAAGAGCAGTGATAGTGAGCTGCTGCTTGTTAGCTGAGTCACAATAATTGAACCTTTGTAAACTGTTCCAGTTGCTAAGTAATGCATGCTAGTGCTTACTTTTCTCCTGATGACTGAAGACTTAAATGCCTCAGATACTTTGTTAGTCAGCTTTACTTAGGTAGACTATACACTTTATTTATTCATACAACTATTTCAGACTTGACAGATTAAAACCTCAATGTCTCCTAATGGAATGAGTTCATAGAATACTTACATGCAGTGTAAAGCAGTTTCTTTTTCTGTATTGTAAATAGGTTGCTTTTCAATGTACACAAGCAAGTCTGATGTAGTCCCGTTCTTCCTGTATTTAATCTCTTATAAACAGATGGGTTTGATTTGTGTTATTTAAACTACCCATAGTAGAGATTGTTCCTCTTCAAATTACACCAAGTAGATAAAACTTCATGTATTTTACTATTTTCCAAGATTTTGCTAATCTAAGGAGCATCTGTGCACACATCAAGAATTCTCCTTGAAATTGCAATGGCTTTCTAAGGCAGGCAACTATTTCCACTCCTGTTTTATTCTGTACCCTTTTTAATCTCTGTTCATAACCAAGTTTTTCTTTGCCTTTAATAATTTTTGCTGTTCATCTCCCAGCCATTTCTNTTTTTTTTTTTTTTAAATCAGAACTAAATGCCATGGTCACAGGGAGGATGCATCCCTGTTTTACATAACATGATATTATTTTCAGCATTAGGTTCTTTCATTTTCTCAATACAGCCTAACATCCTGCTTTTTTCTATCTCTGTTCATGGAACAGTTTTACTTAATAAGCAGATGTATCCACCATAATATATCTTTGCTTCCCTGATTATTATCATGCCTGTCGCTAAAATGGTTCCTTTCAATGTAGATCACTTTGCACTGATCTACTACCTGTCAAAATGCTCCCCTGGCATGCTTTAAACAGGATTTGTAAGCTTTCCATGGTATTCTATACTAACTGAAGAAATTCATGTGTTCTTCCTGCAGATTCCACTTTAACATTATTCACCATATTTCCTTGATGGTTGCTAAAATCATTCAAAATTTGGTATAAATCCTTTGTTCTCTACTTGTAGTTCACTTTCTTGAAAAAGAAATACTAAAATCATTCTCTAATTTTGTGTTTCTTGCTTTATAAGCCATTTGTGTCCCCTAATAGAAGACTAACCTGTAACTTTAAGTTCTGCACTTCATCCATATCTCTCAAGAGGAATTTTGTCAAAATGTAGGTTGCATGGCTAAAGGCACTTTTTTTTTTTGAGAACAGATGAATTTGTGTAGAAACTTGTTTGCATCATCATTTATTATCAGATTTGAAAATTTTGTTTCAAGGTGTTCTTTCATAACACTACCTCAAGACCAACACAGTGAACTTGAATCATAAACTTCAGTCTTATAAAATTTAGGAAAGTATTCCCCTTGCTTAACTTAGTCATAGAGGAGTTAGGTATCTGGTGTAAGCTAGTTAACTGTATTTCCTGTATGGATATAGGAGACATATGCATGTCCAGTGGAAAACTTGAGATGTCAAAATAGGACAATTTTTGGATAGGTTGAATCTCTATTAGGTATCTTAACATATCATTGTTTCCATTGACATGAGAGAGGGCTAGGGTAGCTATTTTAGGATCTCCAATTAATTCTAAGGTGAGCAGAATTGAGAAGAATCCAGCTGCCAATGATCACTGGGGTTCAAACATATTCTTGTTTATTAATTTCCTAAACAGCTTTCCTAATAATTGGTGTTTTCATAACTATTTTCTTGCCCATACAGAAGCAACCTCTGGACATTCAATTGTTCTCTGGTGTAGCACATAATGCCAGTTCCCATCTCACTTTTGCCTGGCTCTTTCTTTCTACATACTAGATTCATTAAATCAGGGCTGTAGTCCCAGTTGTCCTCAGTCTTGTTTTATCTACAAGAATTTATAGATGGGCCTGACAGAATTTTTCATACTTCATTGTGTCTTAGAGCACAACCAGCTTTGGCTTCTGCCAATTCTAACACAGTAAAATGAGCTACTAGGCAGCATTTTCCTACATTTTCAGTTCCCCATCTTAGTTGTAATTGGCTATCATGCTCCAGATTAACTGTTGGAAAGACATAGATGCCTCTCAGATGGGTTTGTGGTGATACTTTCACAACTGCTTGCCAAATTTCATGTTAGATGTTCTCTTTCTGTTCTCTCAATGTCTTTGGTTTTCTTTTGCTTTTTATATGACTTTCAGTGATGAGGGTGACAATTTTTCTCACTTCTTTCTCTTTTCCCTTACCATCATCATTGCATAATTCTATTTCATCTATGGATAAATTACTAGAATTTTGAGAGTCAAGATTACTAGACTATTTACTACTACAAGGGACTACATCAGACTTTCCATGCCACAGCACGACACTTGACTTGTAACTTCCATCTTTTTCTGACCAATTTTCTTTGTGGCATCAGGACTTGTAGGATATCTCAAAAACAGTCAATATAACTTCACCAAACCATTGGGAACACGAAGATGTGACTACATTACTTGTCATTCTAAGCTGCTGAGGCACAGAAAGCATAAAATGCTGCTCACTGTAGGAATATGAGGTTACCTTTGAATTATGTACTTACACATTAAAACTGTTAATACAATACTATTGTAATATTTACATTATTAATTAACATTATTAAGTGATAAATAATTTATAATTAGTGATTAATGTATTTTCAATAATATTGTTGTTATATTGACATTGTATCCTTCCTGATAGGGGAAAAAATTACCTTTGAACCTGATTTGCATACAAAATTAAATCTTCTACAGAAGTCCAGCTATATTCTCAACCTCATTTTAGCAAGTTGAAATACCTTCAATTACAGTGTGCTTTAAAAGTAGTTGTGATTCAATAGAAAGGATTTGAAAGAACTTCAGCATATGTTGTCAAAGTTCTGCCCCCAGTTATGTCCACAGCACATCTTCATTTTGAGTGGGGTATGTATAAAGCCAGTGTGAACCTAAGGACCTTTTCTATACTAGTTTCCAAATGTAGCTATTCTGTCAGTCTAAGCAGTATGTACAGACACCTTTTACACTATATGTAGTATACTATATTGTACACTACTGCGAGAGAGGATGCTTGTAAGTGTCAAATATCTTTCATATTCAGATTCATATATGCAGTTACTTGAATTTATTTGAGTAACCTAAATTAGGATGATGGAGTATAGTATTTGTGAAATTCTCTGTCACAATTGACTGTGAAAGGGATTTGGCATGAAGGATGGGGATATGTGTATTAACTTGTTCTTTCCATTTGCTAGAAGATTTACGGAAACAGCTTTGAAGCCCATGCCTGTTCATGCAGGTCTGAAAACAGACTTCATCTGCCATGGTGTTCTTGAATCCTGCAATATCATCAGCATGCCATTACCCTTTTTCAAAATCAAATGCATTTTAGGAAACATTTTAGGAAATGTATACAGAGCAGAGGACTCCATATGCAAGAAAAATAGAAGCAGGAAATACTTAAACTACTACTACTGTAAGGCATTATTATGGAATTTCAAAGTATTTGGGAATGTCTTTTTATGTCAAGATAGTTATTTTTCAGCCCTCCCATGGACTTCAGTCTTTACAAGAGCTAATGTCCATATTTCCCGGGATGAACTAGCTAACATCAGAAAAAAATTGAAAATCTTTATAACATAAAGGGAACTGCTTAAGATGTATTTCTTGTTCTTTGTACTACTCCTCTTAGTTTCATCTCTTATTCTGCCCTTTTTGTTATACTTGTCTTTTTTTTTCACCTCTGTCTTCTCTAATTTGGTGTATTTCCTCATCTCTCTGATTTCCTTTTCACTGAATGATAGAAAAATAGGACTGGAAAGGAACTGAAGAGGTCATGTAGTCCATCTCCTCCCCCTAGGCAGGATCAGCTGTCCCTATATCATTCTTGACAGATGTTTGTCTACCTTGTTCTTAAAAATCTTCAGTGGTAGAGGTTCCCTGACATCCCTAGGAAACCTAGGCCCCACTCCTTAGCATTTAAAGGGTCTTCCTGGTGCCTGACCCTAGCTTCCCTTACTGCAATTTAAGCTTGTTATTTTCTTTTCTTTTCCATTAAGTCCATATTTTGCCCTTGCTGTTTGTCCAGACTCTCTGTAAAACCAAGTAGTAGATCTGTTATGATACAGGACAATATTCTGTCAAAAAAATTCTAGAATTACACTAAGTTTCTTTCTCTTTCCTTATTTTATGCTAAATACCTTTTACCCTGTCACTTATATGCAGCTTTCTGGATGTAGAGAACAACATCCCTGATCTTATAAGGCCTTTAACACAGAACTCCAGTCAACCATCCCAAGCATAGGAATACCCTACATACATAATTTAAGAACAAAATTCAGTCTTACAGACCAAATTAATTTTTTACCTCTGCATTTATCAGTCAATACTAACTTCACTGTTGGTAGCAACATGTAAAGCTCATATAAAAGAAATACAAATAAGGCCTTTTGCAGCTTTCAGTTTATTCTTATGAAGTATTATGAGGTACTTTTCAGTTCTTGTATTCATCCCTCTAGCTGTAGTGTGCATGCACATATTCCTGCCAGATACTGAAAACTGTTGCATACAATCATCACTGGCATGTCTACTATATCCACCCACACAGAATGGCACAGCAACAGTTGCTGTAATTTCTGTGCCTCCTTCTGTCTTTGTATGGAAAATGCACAACAGTCATAAATATAATTCATATTATATATATTCTCCAAAATTGGGAAAAGTCAGCTATTGCAAGTTCACATTGATTCTGTTATCTACAATCTAATTCATCATCTAATCATTGCCTCTCCTTAAGGCTATTTCTGGAGTGGAAATTACAGTGGATGAAAAGAGAGAGTATTTTAATGCAATTTCATGCCATAGATAACTATCATTGTTTTTTAAGCAGGACATTTACAGTTTAACCATCATGCCTGTGAAGCAGATGATGCACTGGAAATTATGTAGAGAGTTGGAGATGGAATCCTCCCTCGGTCTTTGGTCAGGTCTTAAGGTGACTCTTCAGCCTCTTCAACCAATTGCTCGCTTCTTCCTCACAAGCAGTGAGTTAGAAACCAACCTCTAAATATTCCTTAGATATTACTGTGAATCCAGACTTCACTAGCCATATTCCTTTATGCCCAGATAAATTTTGAGAATTTCTTATAATTGTTTAAATATTTCTGAACCTTCAACAAGAAAGTTGCCAAGCTTCTGGGTATTCCAGTTACCTTAAAATATATATACATAATACAAAACAGGTGCGGAGACTCAAACACTATCTAGACTCAATCATCATATTATGCATGTGCTACATAGTGACTCTGACTGTGTGCATGCCTTGCATGCAGAGCTGAAAAATGCAGCGTGCCCTCTCATTCTAGAGCTTCCTGGAGGCTTCAGTTTTATTGTGCATATGTTCAGTAGTTGAACTGTTCAGTGACTGTATGTTGTAACATAGCTGGAAAATGTTAATTTGCTATCTCCCTGAGAAATACTGATGGGAAATGGTGTAAAATCATAAAAAAAAAAAAAAAATGGGTGGAAGGTCAGGGTTCAAGAGATCATCCAGTTCAACTTGTTATTCTCATGTGGAGTAGCTATTCCAGTTTTTAGCTAATTTGGTCCTAACCACTGTCATAGCAAACCAGATTCCACCGGTAATCTATGCCAGTGTTTCACTGCCACATTAGATAGCTTTCCCAACATCTAATTTGAACCTTCCTGATAACTAAGCCTCATTCTCTCCATTTTAAAATGTAAGACAAAATAATTATCTCCTTTCATTAGCTATGCCTATATTCAAAGCAGGCATCATATTCTGCTTGGTCTTCCCTTCTTTAGATGAAATATGACCAGTTTTATGTACAGGTATCTTCAAAAGCCTCAGTTAACTCCCAGGGTTTCAGCCATTCTAATTATTTAACTCTAATTGGTCCATATTTTAGTGATCTGGCATCTAGCTGTGGGCATGGAATCCCCCTCTGCAGAGCTCTTTCCACAGCTCAGTAGAAAAGAAGATGCACTTCATATGCACTGCAGACATCACTCTCACTCACAGGGCTTGGTATGGGAACTGCTTTTACTTCACTTTTGCAACACCACAGGTTTGCAGCCAGCATGTTCATAGCACAGAAACATTTTGATTCCTAATCCTGTAATCCAGCCTGTTAGAATTTCCTCCCAGCATGTCATCAGCATGTACATTTAGTAAAGATATTCTCTGCTCCATCATCCATGTTAAGAAAATATTGAGTAGTGCAGAATGAAGACAGTTTTCTGTGAAGCACCATGCATGCACACTTCTGTTTCCACAGATACCTAATCCTCAGTTTTGCTTTCCAAATACTTTGGCATTCATTCTGCAGCAATTCCACCTAAACTATGCTTACTTAGGTTATGAAGAAAGTCACATGAGGGAGTGTTGAGACACTTGTAAAGTCAAACCACCTACTGCTTTTTCCCTGTCCACAAGGCCAATAACCCTGCCTTAGAGGGATATCAGATTGGTTTGACACAGTTTGTTTCCAACAATCCATGTTGCCTGTCACTACCTTGTTTTCTTGTAGGTGCTTACAAATTTTCTGATTATTTTCTTCAGTACTTTTCCATGGTTGAAGTTCAGTTGACTGGACTGTAATTTTGCAGATCTTTCTCTTTAAAGATAGCTGCTGCATTTGTTCCTCCATCCTCGCAGATAAGGACTAACATCTCTTAGACTGTTCCACACAGTGTGAAAGCACCTAAGTCATCTAAATACAGTAGTTATCTTCCCTTGCCTGGGCTGAAACCTTTAGTTTTGACAGCGATTCCCTCAGACAGCAGACTCAGACCCCAGCCACCTGCCTGTTTCATAAACCTTCAGTCTGGATGTGATGTGGATATGGGTGGATATGGATAGGCATGCATGGGCACTTCTGTAGTGCTCAGAAGAGGCCAGCCCTTATAGTGGGATGTTGCCCTAAGAAAAGATATTATAAAAATAGGCATTCTGGTTTGGGAATTCTCTGTAGATAAAATCCAGCTGCTGGAGAATTTTTTTTAAAGATGCCCACTCCTTGCATGAGTCTGAAAGCTGGAGCCCTTTTAATCAGCTTCTCAACTGTTATCCCCTTAAGTGGCAGTTATATTTTTTAGAATGAACTTGGTAAAAAACCCCTAGATATAAAAAAATATTTTTATTAATTCACAAGCTAGTTAGAATACACTAAAACTGGCCAGATAAATAATTATCATTATTATTAAAGTTTAAATCAGAGTTTCTTCCTTCATTTTCTGTTATGTTATTCCATGTAGAAGGTAGACAAAGAAGCTGAAGTTTTCTCCATTCTTAACAGACTCTAACAGGAATATCGTCATTAAAATAGCTCATATATATTCCACAGAAAGTGTCATCTTGAATGTGAACAGACACCTTTATCTACAGTTTTATACAATTTGTTGTCTACTTAGCATCAGACATTTCTGTGTGTGCTGGGAGGATAATACATATTATGTTGTGTTCCTAATGAATGTTCCTCCTTTTCCAAAGTCATTTTTTCAGTTAGATATCAAAGGAGAAAACTTCATACTCCTTAGCAGTCAAGAAATAGACTTTAATTAATGACATCAAGTGAGGCCAAATAGGCCTTCATCTTTTCCATAGTAGAAAATGCAGATAACAGCTGCAGTGAAGCCTTTTTAGAATATTTTTACGATATTTTTGATCTACATCAAGAATCAACATAAAATAAAGCTACAATAAGCAGCATTCACCAGTGTGTATCAGACCTGTATTACTGTATTCTTATGCTCTGAAAAGACTGTACTGGACTACTAGAATCTAATTCAAAACAGTAAAGTCCATTGTGTGCCTTCATTCTATAGAGACTGCCCTTCAAATTTTCTGAGTTTTATGTACGAGAGGATGTTCTTAGATTCAACCCCATAAGAAAGCATATTATAGGCAGAATGGATTGATGGTTCTCTCCATTCCCCTAGTAAACAAACAAAAGCTAAACTCTTGTAATATTTTTTTAAAAAATTAGAAACTCCATTCATGTATCACAGTGTATCATTTGCACCTACCATACCCCCTAGACATTTTAGGTATATCTTACTGGATACAATATTGATGTGAATAGGGCTCAGAGGTTTCTGTATGCTTTAGTCAAAGACAACTTATCTGTTTCCATGATTTTTGTGTGTTTGCCAGGCCTGATGTCATAAAACAAATCATTGATCATTGTAGGAAAGGGATTTTGGCTTGGTTTCTGTCCTCTTTCCCATTTCCACTCTTCTATGGTCCTGGTCCTGCAGTATGAAAGGACCTCTGTGAAACAATCCTGATTTCTATGAGAATCCATGTAGGGAATAAAAATCTGGTTTCATGAGTCAGAAAACAGGTATGTATTTAATAAATCAGAATCCTGCTGTAATGGTCATAGGTCTCTTTCACCCATTTCAAAAGGAGTATGTAACTTCTAATTAGATTAAGTATCCAGTTAAACTGAGTAAATCTGGAAAGACAGTGTTTGAAAGAGCTCAGACTGCTCCTGCTCTAACACTGTCACCTGAACAAAGCCCATGGTGTTTAATGCCTCTATGTGATTTGTTCCCCAGAAGTAGATGAGTGAGATGGTGCATTGTAAGTTTCCTATTACTGCTTCACTTTTTAAATACCTGTTTTTACATTTTAACATATAGCTCCATCAGCCCTCCCAGACGCAAGTGGGACAAGCAGCCTCACAATCCAGTCTCCTGCATTTGGCTCACAGTCAAGCATCTATGTCTCAAAGCCCAGTGCGTCAGGCTTCCTCTTCTTCCTCCTCATCCTCCTCCTCTTCAGCTTTGAGTGTTGGCCAGTTAGTCAGCAGTAAGTATTGCTCCCTGGCTCTCCTTAATTCTCCGTTCTGTTTGTTCTCCTCACTGCTGAGTTTTCCAATCTGCTTTCCCTCCTTTTGTTTTTTGTTTTTGGGTTTTTTTTTGGTTTGTTGGGTTTTTTTTGTTTTTTTTTTTTTTTTTTTTTTTTTTTTTTTTTTTTTTTTTTTTTTTTTTTTTTTTTTTTTTTTTTGTTTTTTGTTTTTTTTTTTTTTTTTTTTTGGTTTTTTTTTTTTTTAATATAGTAGATCTATATCTATATTATATTGCTAAATAGCTGACTCTCACCAGTGAGAATTACTAAGGGCTATCATGGATGGGGCTTAAGGTAAACATGCCTTGAGAAATTTAATCAATGCTGGAAATGGTCCTAAAAATGGTAGCAGCCATTAATTGACTCATGAGGACAATTAATCCTGTTATAACTGATATGTAGTTTGTTTTTTGGAAGTTAGAAGTGTTTGAATCAGTCAATATAATGAATTACATTTATCAGAATTTGTGGGCAAACAGGTACTCCTACTTTTGGTTAAGCTGCTTGTTTGTTTGCTTGGTTGATATAGCAAACCATTTTACAAACCCTAATACTACACAAATCCAGAGTGAGAGACTTTTCTTCCCAGAAAAAGCTTACAGCATTTAAACAAGAATGAACTGGAACATGTTGGGAGAAGGGAGAAGCACACTGCAGTGAAATAACTGAGTTCCACTGTTAGGATTATAACAGCTGACCTGAACAGCACTTTCTTCCAAATCGTACAGTTCAGAGTCTTTGCTATTACCTTATCAGTGTTATCTTGGTCTTTACATAGCAAAAACCACAGGCTGACAGTATCCATAAGAAGGACTAACAGTTTTTTGCACATCTGCAAAAATCCAAATGCTTTGGATGATCTTGTTCTATGATACTCCATGTACATATTCTAAGTAAACAAACACTACAACTTTTGCCATATTGATACCATAAAATATGTGACTGATACAAGCTTCTGAAGGGTTTGGAGAAACTGTCATGCAAGGAAAGATGTGGAAAAATCTTGGTGATATTATTTCAGAGATCATTTACATGGGGAAATTACTAGCAGAGCTATAGTGATAAAATTATGCTGATATTATCCCCAGTGGGAATACTTGTGTTCTGGAATGCAAATATATGCATATAGATACAGATATAATTATAGTGATATAGATATACTGCTATTTCTCTGTCTGTAGTAAATTTTCTCATGTATACATGCTTATAGGAGGGAGACAAGAGGTTTTACATTACAAATACATAAAAAATTACCTCTAGTCCATGTGGGCAATGAAGTAAAATAGCTGTTGCAGAGTAAGTTATTTTTCAACAGCTAGTTGAGAATAGCTCCTCTTTTGGATATTCTCATTTAAAATAAATGCAACATGGAAGAAGCCCTTTTAAGTTTACAGGATAAATCCATCAAAAGTTAGGAGATGCTTGAAAAATAGCTTTTTGTTCAACCATATGCAATTCCTCTTAGACCATGTATTTCATTATAACAATATATTGTTGTGATTTAAATCATGCAATCATGATTTTTTTTCTCATCTTTCTTTCAGTGCATTCCCAGTGGAATTGTCCTAGGGATGTATCAGAATTACTAACACAACAGATGAGCTGTTGTCCTAGGGTTTACCTGATTCACTAATCTGTTCCCCAGTTTGCACAACATTCCTACATAAAGTAGGAAGCTGTAGAGAAGTGAAGGATGGTCTTGCCTAAGGCAATAGAGGACTGAGGAAATGAAGCCTTCTCTCTGCTATGTAACTCCAGTGCAAGGCAGGCAAATAATTTAAAAGAGATTTTTCACAACTGCTCCCTCAATATCCATATCCTCAATATCTGGACTTTAATTTACAGAAAAACCTGATACAGCTGCAATTTTAAGTGCACTTTCATTGTGGAACTGTATCAAGAACCATTTAAAGACAGTCTAAAAAACCATTTCCTACTTGACCTAGACTGGGTACCCAAAAATGTTTCTTCCCTTAATATCTGTCAACCTCTATGTGAATGAGAAGGGGAAGACCCTCATCCTGTAGAAACACAAGAAAATAAATTAAGATTTTAAAAAAACCAGAAGAGCTCAAGAGAGGTCTTTAGTGAAGAGCTTTAATAGAGATCTGGGGCCACACACTGGAGAAGTAAAAAGGCAATACATCAATCAGTTCATCTGTAATGAAGGACAGTTCATCCTGTGCACTGAACAAGGCACATGAAAAAGAACTGATAATCCAGGCCTCAAAGACTGTGATACACTGTGTTACGGGCTGCAGTAACTTCAGTGTTGTGTATCTTCTGAGTGTTAATTTGTGCAGCTCTAAGGATGTTCTTTTAGCTTCATTTTTGCAAGGATAAATTTCAAAGTTGTTCAAAAGGAGAATAGTAACATAAATCAGTTATATAGTGAGATAATCTTTATGTTTGTAGTTGGAAATAGATGTGTTGAATGGACAGAAAAGCTGATAGTTCTGTTATCATCTTGTTGGTTCTGCTCTAAAATAAGCATGCTGTTCTGAGAGTAGAGGAGTATGAGTCACAGGAATATAAATCTGAGCACAACTGGGAGATACCTTAGTGAATATAGAACTTTTACTTGATCCTCTCAGGCTTGACTCCATCCATGACTTGTCTTGTTCTAGTTCCATTAATTCTTCACACTGTTCTCCACACAGTCTGATCTCCCTTTGCCTCCATGCTTTTGTTCCTCTAGTTTTCTCCCTGAAGTCCTTTCCTTACACTCCATAATTTCCCAACTTCTTTTCCCATTTCAGTTCCCACTCGGTCACTGTCTCCAGACCATATCTGTACCCTTTTACCAGCCTTTTTATTAGGTAGTTTCTATCCTAATTTATATTGTTTTATCACTAATGCCACCTCTTTTTCCTTTTTTTCCTTTCCTCTTTCACAGTAGGTGGTACTACTCTATACAGTTAGGGCCTCTCTCCTTCCACTCCAAATTCTAATCCCTGCTCTTTAATAATCAAGTCTGTTTTTTTTTCTTCTATTGTACGTTTTTCTTTAGACTCAAGGTTAACTTTTGCCCCCTCAATCCAAATTATGTTGCTGATGCTACTCCCACGCTCCCCAGCAGCCATCAGAGGAGTGTGAAAAGTGATCACAAAGAAGAGCATCAAGTCAGTCTTCCTGTCTTTACTGCAGTCCTATCAGAAAGAGCTACAGGCATAGAAAACTTTTCATACAATCAGACTGATTAAGAAGTTGCACTTGGAAGTCAACTCACTGGAATTCAGATCTTAAGAGCATTCCAAAAGAAAATGTTATTGATAGGGATCTCCTGAAAAAAATTTCACATTAAACATAAATAAAAAACTTGTGGAGCTGTTTTGAGTTTATGCTTCCAGCTTCATCCAGTCTCTGCTATCCAAGACTAATAGAATGAATAGCATGAGAGGCAGATCTACTTACTTCTTCCATTTACATAGTAGCCTTACAGAGACAGAAGCAAATCAGTCATCCCAATTATCCCTAAAGGCTGTCCAGCATACTCCTGAGAGAATGTAGCCATCACAATCTGGAGCTAACACTGCATGCCTAAGCCTTCTTGAGCTGCCACATCAGGAATGGTGTTGCAGGGCACAGGAGAGCTACCTACTGTCTTCTAGTAATGTGGAAAGAGCCTACAAGAAAGAGGAAAATACGATCAGTTCAGTAAGGAAAGATCAAACCACTTGAGTAATGAAACATGAAAAAGCAGATGGGATCCTTTATAGCTTTTCCTTAGCAATGATAAACCAGTGATACATACTGTTTGGACAAATGACCTTCATGAGTTTGAAAATTGTTTCATGTGGTTGAAAAGCCATTTGCACAAAACTGTGGCTGAACATGAGGATGTAGACAGAAGTCATTCTTGTTTCACGTTTTTACAGAATCTGTTCCGTTCCTAGATGCAGATCCCTGAAGCGCAGGAGCCTTTGTTGAGCCTGCGGCCTTCTTAGCATTCCAGCTTTGTATGAAAGGCCTACAATTGAAATCCAGTGTCTGAAAGTCCATTTAAAGTCTTTCAGTGGGATGAGATGGGCAATGGGTCAGTGTTTTTGAGAGAAGTCCTTAGGCATGAGGGTAGAAAGAAACAATCTGTGGCCTCCTGAACCTATCTTTGATTTCTTTATTCCTCCTGAGGTAGGAATGTTATTTCCTTTTCCTAATTCCTTACAAATCTGTAGTCCAGACCCCTAGCAGAAGTTTCAGAGCTGAGTACCTTGGCAGAGATTTGCTATATTTCAGAAATAGTTACTAAATATAGCGAAGTTCATGTCAAACTAGCCACATTTAACCATCCCTTCGGTTAATCAAATTGCATAGAGCATCCTAACTTCAGCAAATAATTATGTGGGGGAAGATTCTGCACACTGACTGCAAAGAGAGTAACTCTTTTACAAGATGTTTCTTCCCATCACAAAAATTATTAAAGTACAATGAGAAAGTCATAAGAACTCTATTAACGGTAGTGTTCCATGTTCCTTGGGTTTATTACTTTTACTTTTCATTCTAGTAATATTTTCTGTATGATTTTGCTTTTTTTTAACGTATTTCTTAATTTCAAAAAGGTTTCCTTACTTTTTGTTTTTAATTTCTGTTTATTTTATTTCCTATCTTTTTTCCCCTTATGTTGTTGTCTTCTTTGTATCTTTTCCCTTTTCTCTCATCATCACCCTTTCTTTCATCCCTAACCTACAACAAGTGCTAATTATTTTGGAGACAAAACATAATAGTTATTTCCAGATAAAAAATACTTTAAAATAAGTTCTGTCTAAGTAAGGACTGCAAGATTCATCTCTACTCTTCCTGTCCCTGTATTATTTCTTTGTATTGTCTAATCCTATTTGTGTTCTCTTTTGTCTTCTTTGTTTTCTCTTCATACAATTCTACATCTTTATTCCTTCCTTTTTACCATTTCATTTTACTCTTCTGAAATGCATCCCTCTGCTCATTTCTTTAACTTTTCCACCATATGTTCTCTTTGTGGAAATCACTGATTTTGCCTTGTGCTCTGAGACTTGTGTCTCCATGAAGTACCTTTCTTCCTCCCAAATTCATTTTACTGTCATCTGTTACTATGAAATTAAAATGTCTTCCGTAAACAAATTATTCTTTTTTTCCCCTGAGCTCCACTCCATTTTTCCATTATCAATGTTTTGTCTTGCCTTTCTTATCCAATTTACTTTCCATTGGACCTCCTCAGCCAGCTATTTCTCCTTCTGTCTGACTGGGGAAATCATTCCCCTGTTATCCCTCCCATGGCAGAACTCTGTGAAACACAAATTTTGTTTCTCCTTCAGGGTGCACTTATTTCTCTGTAGCAGCTCTTTCCCTTAACTACTGAAATCACAGCATATTTTCACTCAACAACAAACTCACACAGGATTTTCAGAAGAATCCAAAAGTGGGAGAAGTATTCCCTTCAATAAGAAAAACAGATTTCAATGCAGGAAAGCCTGTAGATTTAATTTCTTCCACACCACTCATTTATCTTCACCATCCACCAGGACTGCTTGGTGGGATTTTAGCTGTCTTCCTTTTTGTTATATACCCATATCCTCTGAAATGGTCCCAGACAACCCTCTGATCTTTCTCTAGCACCAAGTAGTTTCATGGTCAACCTCTGTTTTCTCATGCAATAATGTAAACTTGGAGGCTTGAAATCCATTACTGTAGATCCCAAATGCTCAACGGGTTTGGTATTCTCTATTTTCCTATTGACACTGGGTGGCCTTCCCTGGGATATCCACTTAATTGAAAAAGAAACAGCTTATTTACTGTCTTCAATAAGCTACTCTTCCTAAAATGTGAAGTGCACTGTATATTCAACTGTTCTGAAAGCTCAGAACTTCTTCAAAAAAGTCCATAATCTCTATGAACATGTTTATATATGTGCATATTTAGACCACACAAGTCTCAGACTGTATTGATGGCATTTTAATGCAATACAGTAAAACAGACCTATGATGATGTCAATAGAGTGGTCCTCATAGCACTATTTGTGGTTTAGGGAGGTGACAGAAGACAAGATCTGTGGATTTCAAGTGGCTTTGAATCACACTCAAAGTAGAAGTGATTCCAATTTCACACAAATGCTATTTTCCATAGAGTTCAAGATAAAACATTTAAGTGTTTCAGTCCATTTGTTAGTACTTTCATGTTGCCAAAGATTCTGTGAAAGAATGAAGCCTTTTTCTCAACAGATATTCCACTGTATAATACATTCTACTTCCATATTAGTGAAGGGCATCACAGGTTTTTTTCTCATCTCAAGGAGAGCTCAGCCTAATATTGCCTTCATCCAAGTGCCACAGGCAGGAATGGTCTTTCCATGATGCTCACTGTTGCAACAGTGCCAGATCATTCTAGATCCACCAGAACTTGGCAGAATTTCTCTACAATTAGTTTTCTCACTTCTGTTTTTATTCCTAACAGGACTTGGGGAGGATTACAGGTGCCAGGTGCCATAGTTTGCCACTTTGAAAGTTCTCTGGAAACACCTGAATTGTCCTTTGTTACGTTCCTAACAGTCTTAGTCAGAGGCCTTAAAGTAACGGAAGGAAAGAGGTGAGGAAGTCACCATTTTAGTGTACTTTACTCAGGGGCCTTTTTGAGGCCAGTATCATTTATGATATTTAGTACAGAGACCTAAAGGGCAGATAAGTCTGCAGCTCCATTCCGTATCTCTGAAATTCAGAACTGGTATGCTACACAGACTATGTGGTGTAAGCAGGAAAATTTCATGCTTCTAAAAGCAGTTACTTTATTAACCTCAGAGACCACTGTCAGAGCACTTATTCCTAAAACAAACAATATGCACCCTAGCTCCAAACTGAATGAATGCAAGGGTGTGCAGGTGACCACAGGAGCAGCAGTGAGAACAGCAGAGATGATTCTGAGTGTGGAGTATCATTGAAACAAGGTTCAGCCTATGTGCATATTTATTTGTATGCATAGTTCACATGGTCCCTGGTTGCATACACAAGAATTTTAAAAATATTATTGTCATTTGTGCTTCTTATCTGTAGCAACAGAGTAAATTTATATATCAGAAAATCCTTTTCCCTCTTTCTATTATTGGACAAAAAGATTTTTTCATGGGATGTTTCCATCACAAGGAAATTTTGCATCAGGCTTATAAACCCCTGAAAATAAAAGCTTGACTACTGTAATGCTGATAAGACCTCACTAGAGCCATACTAGCAGGAGCCATTCTCATATAGGGTTCAGAATGCTAATGTACTCTAGCACTGTTCTTGGACAACTGCTTGCATTTACAGAAATTCAGGTGTTATTGTGCTGCAAACTTTTCACCTCAGAGTCTGAGGAATGAGGTGAAGAACAACAGAGATGTCTCACTGGGAGAATGGCTTCACTACATGCAGGATTGCACAACACTTTGAAATCTTCTACCATCCAAGTCCCATGCTGTCTCTGACTTGGCAAACACTTTCATTTAGTCAAGGATCAGTAGCTTGGAGGGGAGGGGGCGGGGGGGAAGTTCCATTCTCCAGCTGTTGTGTCATTTCCTTTGATAAGTCCTAAATTGACCGAGTTATCCAGCTCCAAAGGAGCTTTTCTGTGGTAGACATGCTTTATTATGTGCCCTTTCAGGGACAAATGCTTCTGTGTCAGTAAACTGCTATAGCGAGGAAGGACAGATTTATTCTCACAGCATCATAAGCATTATCTTCTGAGGGGCTAATATAAAAGTAAAGAAAAACGGTGCAGCATTACCATCCAAAAACAGTGTTGCTGCTCCTTCATTATCGACCTGATGGGAGGCAGAATAAAAAGCTTGAAAGGCTGCTTCTTAGAAGGGCATATTTCAAAAGATAATTTTTAAATTAAGGAGGTTTTAAAGGCAGAATTGTTTTAGGCTTTTTCATTTCCTGGGTTATTTTGGACATTTATATGGCAGTGTAGGCTGCGTATTGTGTAAAAGGGAAGAAATAGTTGTGAATCTCCTTATTTGGCATTAACTTTAGATAAAGCACAAAGACTTGATTTCAAGTTAAAAATCCAAGCAGCTCATACATATATATATATATAGCACCCCCCCTCCCCCCCCCCGCCAAGACTGGAAATTAATATATTAACACCAACCATTGCACTATGTTCTTCAAAGGGAAAAACAGGGAACATGACTCCTCAATGCAGAGGAGACTTTGCAAGGCACAAATGGCAGCAAGGAGCCCAGGCAAACCCTCCCTCTCAGGTGAGCTGGCCTTTGTCAGGAGTTCAGCAAAGGCATACCTTTGAAAATCTTCCATCTGCAGACAAGTACAGCCCAGTCAGCATCTTAGCAATCTAAGCACACCTGACAAGGCAAGTCTGTTTCTGTTTGGGGAAGGAGACAATTAAAATTTTAAAAATTGAACTTAAAATCTTCACAATGAAAATGGCTGTAAGCCTATCTCTCTGATACATGATGCAAAGAACTGACATGATTAAAAAATATCTCAACAGATCCTCAGACAGCCACTGGAGAGGTGGATGGGGTAAATCTGGAAGAAATACGAGAATTTGCCAAAGCTTTTAAAATCCGGCGCCTATCCCTTGGCCTGACACAGACTCAAGTTGGCCAAGCCCTAAGCGCCACCGAAGGCCCAGCCTATAGCCAGTCTGCCATCTGCAGGTAACAATTTACATCATAAACTCCTCTTCTCTCTTTGTCCTTAGTAATGATTCAGCTTATTGTGAGGAGCATGCTTTGAGTCTCATAACTTTAGATTGTATTATTTAACCTGATATTTAAATTAGCCAATAATGTTGTTAGCTGACATATGAATTGTTCTTATTGTGTATCTTTAGAGTGATTTTGGTCTCTTTTTTTTCCCCCTGCTTTTCTAAGCAAGTGAGAAACAATGTTCCTGGCATAGACACTTAATTTCACAGATGAGTTGGAGATCCTGCTGATGCTGGATAAGCACCAGCTGACCCTCTTCATACTGTGCCATTTTCTACAGATAGGGTTACTGAACAAATATTTCATGGCTGCATCCCTGCTAAGTTAAAACCTGTATTACTGTGGTTAGCACTTCACATAGAGGATGTTAATGATGATTTACCTAGGCAACACAGAAGGGAAAAAAATAGCTTTCCTGTTATCTTGTAAACCAGCAGCTATTCATCTTTTATCACTCAAATATTTACTGGAAAAAAACAGACAAACCCATGTATGCAAAGCAGAAATCTGTCCTAATCATAAGAATTAATAACACAGTTTTGACAGAGTTAAAGTAGAATCAAACACGTTATATGCATGTATGTGTGTTACAGTAATCCAATGTTTATGCATGAGGTAACAAACACACTTAGGTAACAGCTTTTTCCTCTTGGGCAATGCCTTATAGTCCTTCTCCATCAGTGAAAGCCAAGAAACTCACTCTAAGCTTATTTAAGTGGATTTTGTTCTTGGTGATCCATGAAATGCTCTGTCTTTTTATCTGCTCTTTATACTTTTAATGTATTCCCCATAGAATTGAAGTGTATTTTTCCTGCAGTTAAAGACTAAGGTTATAAATAACATCAGTATGGGGTAGTGTGCTTGCAGCTCACATTTTGCTCAATGATTTTCCATAAAACCCATTGATTGTTGTTAAATACAAAAAGCTCCATAGGATCCTTTCACTTCTATGGTCTCCCCTACTGTTTTTTCTTATAAGATACCTCCCTGTAGAAAATAACCTTTATTCAGCCTATACAAGGATACTACTGCTGGGAAATTTATTTCAAGACTTGTATGTCGTTATACCAAACATGTCCTGCAGTACCAACACTAACAAATAATGCCAATGATATGAATGCTGTTACTCACTATTGCTAAGGATTAAATTTGATTTTTTTAAAATTTCTTTGTGGTCAGTTGGTAAAGAATGCTGAAATGGGTGGAGTTTTTAGCAACTGACAATTTTTGTAGCATTAAGTGCTGTTTATCATTCTATACTTTAAAGGGACACATTTACTTTTGCCTAGTTTGCTGTCTTCTCATTTCTTCCATCTACATCACACTTATAGAAAGCACTGGGGATGGTGAGACCTTTTACAGAGGGCTCCTTGGAGGGGCAAGTTGCTCAGAACATGAGATTGGGTGCAAGAACTTGTCCCAAATACTTGCAAGGTTACAGTTTATTTTCCTTTGCCTGCCTCAGATGGACACCATTTCAGGGTGTAATTACTGCTATGACCGTGCATTTTTGTTAAGCTGCTTCAGTGGCAGAATGTGTTCCTCAGAAATAGTAAGTTTTTTTTCAGATGCAACAAAGGAGTTTCAGTATGAACTCCAGGTCAATGGAAGGGGCAGTAAGGCAAGAAATTTGAACAACCAACTCAAAAAGAAAAGTAGAATCTCCTGGTGGCCTATGCAGGTCATATGAGCAATATACCACCTTGATATATTCTGCATGCAAATAGCAGCATTTTCTTAAACTTGAGACAATACATTTTAAAATACATCCTTCAGCCTGAAGTATCACTGGACGTCAAGAAATGACACCTTGCAGTCAATACCACACTAAGATGTCAGGCACCAGTTAAAAATTCTTTGGACTATCATCTGAAATTATTCTTTGTCTTATTCTTTGTTTGTGAGAAGTGCTTTGTTTCTTGCTGGAATATTTTTTGCTGCCTCCACATGCTGAATGGAGACACTAAAAATGGCCAGCTCCAGCCACCAAGTTTCTTTGCATAAAGGGATTGGTTCACTTCCTCTCCTCTCCAGAGCACTCTGTGATGAGTGGTGGTGGTGCTTAAGCACAACCTGGGCTGGAGAGCACAGCGGCGACATCCAGTAGTTTCTGCCTTTCTGCAGCATTAAATACCACAATATACTGAGTGGACAGAGCAAAGTGGGAAAACACAAATGGATAGCACCAAAGGACTTGGTTTAAGAGTTTTTTAATGTGTAGCAAAAGACAATAAACTCAGTAAATGAAGGAAACAGATACTTATAAGACTTGAAACATGAACTCTGCTCTTCTTGTTTTTGAAAGGATTAAAAATTTGTGTGGCTGCTTTTCCAGATGTTTTATAATATTTGTAAAATCTGGTTTGGCAAAAGACTTTTGATGGCAAAATGATATATAGAAGACCTCATTTACAGGAAATTATATCATTCTGGTACAGTTTGCAGAAATCCCACAATAAACTCAGCTTGGTGCCACAGCATATTAGTAGACTGTTATGCTGGGTTTCATCTGGAAAACATGAGTCTGTCTTTGCACATTGTGGGGACAGCAAGATAATTGCAAAGTGTCCAGCTGCTTCAGCTGAACACCTCTGTGGCTATGGGAATATTTTTTCCAACCCAGAAAAGGGATATAGCATTAATTTACAAACAGTGAAAATTGCTAAAAAATGGAAAGGAAACCTGGTATTTGGAGGCTAGCATTTGCCACTGGTTTTTATTATTAAAGCTGTGGTGTTTGAATAACTTGGGATGGGAGGGATAACAAAAGGATTAAGCACAAAGATGATAAAAGCAATGCCTTTGATATAATTTCCTGTAATTAGACTTTGTCTCAAGGGTTTTGAAGATCTTCAGAAATAAAAAAATGTTATTCTTAACTTGTAGTATTTAGTGTACTTAGAATTTTGTTGTAGTGCTCATTTTGACAAAGCTTAAATCTCTCTCTCTCTCTCTATATATATATATGTATAGATATACCTATTTGACGGTTTTCATAATCTACTGTAAATTACCTCTGCCAGTCAATTAGTCAGGCAGGCAGGAAGTCCCACCCTGGCAGAGCATCAGTGTAAGACTCTTCTTTCTCAATTTTCCCTCAGACACACCATCCTGAGAAGCCACTTTTTCCTACCACAGGAAGCCCAAGAGAACACTATAGCTAGCAGTCTGACAGCCAAACTGAACCCTGGCCTTTTGTATCCTGCCAGGTTTGAAAAGCTGGACATCACACCTAAAAGTGCCCAGAAGATAAAGCCGGTGCTTGAGCGGTGGATGGCTGAGGCTGAGGCCCGCCATCGAGCAGGGATGCAGAACCTTACCGAGTTTATTGGGAGCGAACCATCCAAAAAGCGCAAGAGGCGTA
Organism: Aegithalos caudatus; assembly: GCA_013389925.1. NCBI lineage: Eukaryota > Metazoa > Chordata > Aves > Passeriformes > Aegithalidae > Aegithalos > Aegithalos caudatus. Next base: position 3,562 of record WEIU01010861.1, on the reverse strand, counting down.
CCTCATTCACACCACAAGCCCTTGAAATCTTGAATGCCCACTTTGAGAAGAACACACATCCCTCTGGGCAAGAAATGACAGAGATTGCAGAGAAACTGAACTATGACCGAGAAGTAGTTAGAGTTTGGTTCTGCAATAAGAGGCAAGCACTGAAGAATACAATTAAACGTTTGAAACAACATGAGCCCACGACGGCAGTTCCTATGGAGCCTTTAACAGACTCTCTGGAAGAAAACTCCTAAAAGCAAAACAAAGTCAAATCACACAGAAAAACACCCCACACCAACTGAAACATGTCCATTTGAACTCTGTGAAAATACCTATTCATCACCCTTGTAAGTAAAAGACTGAGAAAACTACAAGAAGGACAGAACAGTTTATAAGTGTCCATGGGTTTTCCTATTAAAAAACCAAACAAACAGAACAAAACAAACAAAAAAAAAAAAAAAATACACAACACTTAGAGTGTGTGTGGTAGAATTAGTTCCCAAAAAAAAAAAGAAAAAGCCAGTTTTTTAAATGGACTTAAAATAAACCAAATAACTGCTTAATTTTTTCTGTATATTATGAAAATATGAACACATTTTAAGGAAAAACAAAACAAACAAGAAAAGAATTAAAAAGAAAGAAAAAAAGAAAAAAACTTTTATCTGTTTAAAAGAGAATACAAGCCTGCCACCTGGAGGAGTGATTATAGCCTTTCAGGTATCAAGTACTGATTCACTATGAAAACTATTAACCAAAGTCAGAAACATGGCATTGCAAACTAGATTGTTAGTCTACTCTTTTATGAGTGCAAAACTGTGTTACGAATTTTTACATTTGTATTTTGCAAAGAGGAATACAGGATTAATTTCTCTCATCCTTGTTTGTACCCCCTGCAGGTGTGTACAAAGCCATTCCATAGTAGTTACCTCATTTTCTTTTCTTTTAGTCAACAGTTTTGCAGTCTCCTAATGTTTGGGTGCCAAAAATAATTACTTTTTATTGTGATTTGTGGGGTTTGGTATTTCTCTTCTAAGGGTGTATGTCTTGGGTTGCATTTCTTTTTCTGTTTTGTTTTTTTTTTTTTTCCTGATTCTAGTTGTTGCCTCCTCCCTTCCAGCTCATTCTCCACCCCTTCCCCAAGCCCTCCAAACTCAGTACTGTTTGAAGAATTTTAAAAAGAAAAGTGAAATCTGAACACTTTTATATGCTGAAATGCAATGAGGACAAAGAAGGATTAGGACTATGTCTGATGGACTGCCCAGCCCACATTGAACAGTGCTGTTTGTTGAATGTGTAGCTTGAGATTTCTCTGTCCCTTGGCCGTAAACCTGGAAATGTTACCAAAACTCATTTTGTAGTATAAATATAAACTTCATGCTTGGTAGAGTACTGAATCTATATTATGGTTCCATTTGAAGCAATTTCTCTCCAAAGCCTGCTAGCCAAAGAAATTTCTTCAGGTTCTGATGAAAACAAATGGACAGGCTGAGAAGTGATGAGGATGTTTTGATCATTACATCACTATGGACAATTTTGATGGTAGTGCTTTGTTCCTTCTGGCTTTTTTTGTTATGTCATATTGATGCTTGCCCTGTTGACTTCTTTAGTAGGAGGATGTGCTTCTGCAGGATTTGCTGTGGCAACTGGCTAGACTAAGCATTTGGGACATAGGGAAAACCACTGAACATCTCTTGATAATATAAGGTGGGTCACCTGCAATATGATTCAGGTGAACTGATTTTTCTTTAATGACAATTTATCTCTGTGGCTTCCTTTCTGATTGGACAAGCATCTGCTAAAATACTGTGGTCATCAGACCTACAAGCATACCAAGGCTCAGAGGCAGAGAAAGGTGCTGCAGGTTCTTGATGGGGTGTGGTCTGACCTGTGACGATCATCTGCAATCTTCATCCTCTGCTCAGTTATGCTCAAGCCTTTGGGATTCAGCACACTGTTAGGGTAGAAGCCGCATCTTGACCAGGTCTTCCCAAAAGATAACATCAGATAATTGGTTCAGCTTATTGTAGAGATGGTTAAATTCTGCTGGTATAACTCTTGATTGCATTCCTTGACCTCAGAATGGTTGTGCTGTATTTTTGGTGGTCTACCTAGGATGTGGAAGGAAGTTCCTGAAGTGCTGGAGTCTTCAAATAACACCTCTCCTACTAAAGAGTTTTCAAAAACTCTAGGCTATATCCAAAACTTAGTGAAAGAAATAGACATTCATTGATTTCACTAGGCTTTGAATTTGGCCTTCAGTATTTTATTAATGGATTTGCCTTGTAAAGTGGAGTATTTATTGCATGGTTGGTGGAGCTTCAAGATTTCAGAGACTTTCACCTGGGCCAGAAGCTGCTTCTAAATGTGAGCACTCTCAAAGGTCAGTGTTGGAGCACACTGAGGATCTAGTACTCCAGGATGGGCTCATGTCCAGCAAATGCATTTTAGACTTTAAGCTTCACCAGGGTATGTTTAAGGGTGTTTTCAGTCTTGCTTTTATGAGGAGGAGAGTGACAAATGTTATTGACTCTTTTTCAGCTGTTGATACATAAATAACTACTGGGGAAAAAAAAACCTCAGTAATCACAGGAAAATTGTGAGGGACAAAATAGATGCTTCATCCAAGCTGAGCATGTAAATTAGAGAGTCTCACAGCAACATCTGCTGCTCTGGGTTTTTTTGCTCTCTTTCTATAGATACATATATCCCCAGAAATATCTATGTTGTCTATACCAAACAGCCCTAAAGTTGTTAACACTGTTCAATCTACGTAATGATCAGACCACCATCCAGAAGCAAACAGGAAAGCAAGGATGAACAAATCATATTTTGGAAGCAGTAACTCCTGAAATCCTACCCATATCTCCAGAACACTCCTAATTGTCCAGTCATTAATACCACATACACAATTATATGTTCAGTCATCCTTAAGGCTATACCCTACCCTACTCTATCCCCACCATCAACAGCCTGGGAACAAAACCATCAACCATTCTTTGCCTCAAAACTAAATTTCCAATTCTCCCAGGGAGTGCTCTAAATTCTGTGAAGAAAAATCCCCCAAGAAAAAAGTTAACTAACTCAGTATGAAAGATACTAAATGTTTAAAAATGTGCTGGCAGCAGTTATATAAGCTGTTTTCTGTTCCAAAGTATATATAGGAAGGATATAACTAGGACAGTGAAAAAATAAAATAAATATAAATTGCCAGCATGGAAGAAAAAAATAATGTTCATCCCAGTCTTAAAATCATTCATGTGCAGTGATTTTTTTTTACAGTTTTCTAATTTTGTATTAAGTTTTGTAAATTATTTATAAAGTGTTCTGATGCTTCTCATGTTAATTTTTTTATACACAAATTTTTGCTATGAGGCATAAACAGTGCCTGAACAGATTCTTAGGAAGATAAATTATGTGTGAGCCATACATCTTTGGGAGGGCCATAAATGTTTTGTTTTGTTACTGGCAACATTTCTGATTCCCATTTGTAAACAATTTTCATGTGTTGAAAACATTTGAATACCTTTTAATTTTGCATGTGACTAAAAGATAGATTGCTACCAGCAAATGAAAC
>WEIU01010858.1:43678-60097 GCA_013389925.1 Aegithalos caudatus | reverse complement strand
TGTTTTGTGTACCTTTATCAATAGCCAGGAAAAAAGAACAAAATAACCATCAGCAGGCAGGAAGCTCAGCTGCCTCTAACGTGTACAATATTAGCTTGGATAGAGGTCTGGTAAGTTTTAATTACTATTGATTTCAAATTCCCTACAGTGGAGTTAACAGAATTTGACTGTAAATCAGAATGGTTTAGAAAACTAGAATCCATGTGACTGCCTGGACAAATAAACCCATGCAGAGGTAAATTAGTATTTATGCTATTCTACATCTAACAAAGATATTAACAGTCAAATAAAAGTCTGCCATTCAATGGAATAGGACTAGTATTTATCCTTAAGACTGAGCTGAAAATCTAAAGAAGGAATTGGGAAATTTAGAATGGCCTCACATTACCACTGTTTAGAGCTGCATACACTCCTTAATTGTATTAGCTGCTTTAGCTCTGAGTGCAGTGATGAAGGGAAATGAAACTAATCTTAACAGGAAACTCCCTGTGAAACGAAAAATATGATACATAATTTAATGATATAGAGATTTTATTATGACTAGTAACAAAAATTAAACAGTTGGAAGTAAGATCTTCTCATCCTTAGAGTAGAGAAAGAATGCTTTGAAAATTTCCTCTGCTTCTGAAAATACTGTTTTGAGACCTGTCTCAGCTATGGCAGCAAGTATCAGCTCTTAATGAAAGGGTGCCATCTACATCATGTTCTAAATTTTTTAGTTATATTTAACATTGTTTCTCTAAATTTTAAAATATATAAAATGTCTTCTGTAATAGTTTTACAAAATATGAATGCAAAGTATAATTATAAAATAAATAAGCCTATATCTACTTTGCATCATTCTCATAAAGACTGAAAGCTTAAAAGAATATCCATCATCAGTTCCCCCTTCACCTTTATGAAGAATTCCCAGGAAGCAATTTGGATATGAGCAGAAGAAAGTATTTCCAATGTCAGCATCAAGAAACATAATTGAAAAATGACAAATCTACATTGCTCAAAAAGAGCTTGCACTTCTAAGCTATGTTATGGTAACTTTTATTTTAATTCCTCATTTTTTTAATTTAAAAGATGCTTGGAAATGCACATATACTTAGGAGGTGAGAAACTGAAGTTTTTGTTGCATTACCTTTCTAAGGTTTGACTAAAGGATCAGAAAACCACAAATATCTAGTTAACATGTTTGAGTTGGAGAGTGCAGTAGCAAGTAGAACAGTAAAGATATGCTGCAGGCAGCTCTGTGATTGATCAGTGACTATAAAATTATCACTAGTTAATAATATCAGCAGATAATTCTGTGGACCAGGGTTATAAGAAAATGTGACTATCTACCTTATATGCCTCCCTTTTGTTACATACCATATTCAACAAATCCAGCTGTTAATATCCCTTTGTGAGTATTGCTTCCAGACAATTTTAGGCTTTTTTTCCCCTGCTATAATAATTATTGCAAACTGTTACCTGTGTGGCTTTAAGCAAGAAATATATGATCATATCAGACTGTGTTACTTTTTGTGGGATCCTCTGCATCACCTTTTGATTTAGAACTCAATCCAACTCCCACTGAAGTTAATGCAAAGAATGATATGGAAGCCAAGAACAATCTGTTATTACTGCAAAAGACTGCAATACTTATGCAAGTAAATGACAACTGAAGCAATGGCAATATAAAGTTGGCAAGTAATTGTTGGGGGAAAAACAGAAACCAAATATTTCTTAATACTGAAGACACAAAATCTGGTAAATTGTTCCACTACTATTCCTACCATAATTTTTTCCATCTTCTAGCAAGAGATTAAATTGTTCACAGATAGAAGAATAGATTATTTGCTTTACATTAGCTAATGCAGAATGAGGTCTTTTAATGGAGAAGTATTTTAAGAGTCCAAAAGAGCTAAATACAGCATAAAAAATCTGATAGTAAAGAAAAGGATGTCTGATAGTAAAGAAAAGGATGTCTTAATCATCATAGTGTGAACAAAAATGATATTCAATAGTATATGCATCACTTCACATTTCATTTTATAACATATGGAAGAATCCAGAAAAATCTACTATTGGGCATGGAAGTACTCATAAATATTTGTAATACTACTTTTTCCATGTCAAATGTCTATAAAACACAGGTTTTATAGATTCTTTTAATAAAGGAAAATTAAGAAAGTTAATACTAAGTATTAAACTTTCAAAACCCCAGAAACTGTAGAATGAGTTCAATTGATAGAACTGGTTCTCCTGTGAGAAGAAGCAATTGTCCTCAAAAGTACCCTTTGGCCACTAAAAGGTAATTAGTGGTCAAAAAGATGAACTAGTATGAATCACTCCAGGTTTACTACAACAGTAAAAAACAATTTTGAAAGAGGAAAATCAAATTCCTCTCAGACTCAGTATTGTCATATTTTTATTATATGACTCTCCACATGTTGCAGAGAACATTTATAACATTTTTGTTACATAAAAATGAGTCTCATTTAAAGCACTGATGGATACGCTGATGGAAGATTGACTCCAATGTTCAATCAGGTTTCTGTGAACCTTTGCACAAAAAAAGAGAGCATGAAACATCTGTGAATTTGTACTAAAAATAATGATTTCTTTTTTCTTTTTGGTTGAAAAGAAAGGCCAGCCAATTGGTAATTTCATAGCTAAACTATTCTTTTCCAGTTTCATGTTATTCATGTAAGTTTTGTCAGAGCAGATGCCATTTAAATATTATGTTTACCCTATATTTGTTTATCCTGTATTGTATCTAAATTGGTTCCCCCAAACTAATTTAAATGAAATTTTTATTTTCATAATAAATATTTTCAGAATACATATAGCCATAATGGATTTTGATATCACATCTGTTTTCCACTTTTCTCTTTTCATTAGTGTAAGCTGGATCTCTGATTAAGAGTGATATACTATAAACACAAAAATTATAAGCTTTTCCATAAGTAAAATCACTCCTGGAGATGAGACATACGTAACTACTGCACTTTTTACTGAACATTATTTTACTAAACATTAGCATTGGGTTAATTTTAGGGAGGAAAAGGGCCAAAGTATATCCCTTTCAGTCCTATGTGAAATGCTGCAAGGCGATGGCATGCTAGTTACATTCTGAAATGTTTCAAAGAATAGCTATGCTCATTCTGAAAAAAAAAAAAAAAAAGCAGGCAAAATTCTTGAGAGTGCATTCAAGAACATCAAATTTGGTGGCATTGGACGTACCTGCTTTCCCGTTTTTCCGACTTGTATTCTATGGCTATCATTAAGAGCTTTAGTTTCGCAAACACCAGTCTGCAGGAAGAGAAGAGGCCAGCAGTCAGTCCCTTTTCACAACTCACATCACACAAGGGTGGGTGGCTGCTCCCACTGCTAGGTCAATGTCAATCCGGGCATGTGCTGGCTTCCTTAGGAAAATTTGGTGGTAGAGAATGGCAGGCCTAGAACCCAGGTGAAGGTTAGCCTTACATTACTGACTATTAGAAAGCTCTGCACTAGTGGGAGACAGATTGGTTAGTTTATCTTCAATCAACATCATCCACGCCTGGTCCAGCAATTTCCAAGGGAACAGGAAATTAGGAACTACATTTGAAAATTGAAAATATATTGTTTGGAACATGTTCAAACAGTACACACAGGTCGAGTTATAAATAGAACTGGCAGACTGATATTAACTTCTGTTTCCACCTAATTCTTCACCCTAGTGTTGACATCAAAAGCTTGAAATTTTTCAGCAATACTGAGTGTCCCATCCTCACTGTCTCTGCAGGCTCTTTGTTATCCAGACTGTATGGCAGCCTATTTACAAAAGAATCACATTCCTAGACTTGCATTTGTGACAAGTAACCTGAGGAAGCAGAACATTTCATTTCATTTCAGACTTTTAAAATGTCATTGACTGTATGGATTTTAAAAGCTACACTATGAAAGTTCTCAAAGTCTGTATATTTCACGGGTAGCTGAATACACTAAGCCTATCCACTGATTCAATTTCCCCTTCACAAAACAATGTAATGGACATTATGATGTCCTTGTCCTTTGGTTCTTCAGGAAATTGAGCAATTAATTCATACAGTAATGAAAATACCTATGCACTAAACTCATTAATAAGTAACACTACATTTTAATTTTCAATGTGCTTTTAGCTATTAGTGTGTTGGAAAATTTGAGATAAATCTTTTTGTTTCACTTAGACTAGCTAACACAGTTTGCTGCTTCAGATAATCAAATGCTTGAGGAGAGCTCCAAAGTTTAGACACGTTTCTAAATAAATCTCAATAAATGATTCTTATTTATTGATTATTTTATCTCCATTCTACCAGCACAGACAAATGAACATCAGCTTTATGTTAAATACAGTCTCAGTCACATGTTCCTACAAACTCATATAGAAACTTGGAACATTTAAAATGGTCTGGTGTGGAGATTTAATTTTCATTACTGTAGCTAGTGTTAGCAGCACAAACTACCATCCATTCTGCATATAATATACATTTCTGAATTATGTTATGAGATTCCTGTTTCAAGAAATCCACATAAACTTTTGTACATATAGTAAAAAACTTTTCCCCTCAGTAAACTCAACACAGTTTGCTGACACAGTAGAAGGATGGATTGAGAACCCCTTAACTTTACCAGCAAACTGAAGACTGAGCTCTGCCATAGCTTCATCCTAGACAATTTCTAAATGGATAATATTTGTCTAACAGTTCTTTCCCCCTCATTTGTATTCCATGTTTTTGATCCTATAAAAATTGGTAAAGGTGGGGGAGTTAGAGGAGTATAAACATACTCATGTTCCTTTACATAAGAGATGGTATTTTACTTCATCTATTTCCTCCTCTAAGAATGGAGTCTTCAGAAGTTTTTCTATGTTAACTAGTTTGACATCAAGCTCATCCAAGTAGGGTCTGTTTCTTTTTAAGCATTTCAACAGTCCCTAGCAAAAGCTGTCCACAGCCCTTATGGTGACCTGTCACTACAGCTGGAATGAAGAGCAGGGCCAGCCAAAGAGGAAATATGAGTGTGCTAAACTAACCTGATTGTGTGGAAAGAGTATTTATTATACAAACCTTATGCATACAAATCTCTCATTCACAGACTCGTTCTAGGATAAATATAAGCATTTTTCAGTCTCCAGAAATGAAACTGTTGCATGGGTCACACTATTGTTATGTACTATGTGCTTCTTTCTTATAAGTGAATAGACATATCCTCTCTGACATACTTCACTTGTTGCAAGTGGTTTGCAACCACTTCCACAGAGCTCTGGTGCCACACTGCTAATATGACTCCACAACATTTGTTTAAAATAATGAATAATTTCCTTGGAATGGAACACAGGCTGAGATGCTCATGCTGACCACCACAGTTCAAAGAACGGGAATCATTAGAAAAATAACAGGATAGTGCTTATGAGTAAATAACTCAATTTTAAAAGATTGGAGTTTGCTCAATACCAAAAACATTTATGCTTTCATTTACAATCACTTAATTATGAATCTCTCTTGAAACCAGGCATTGCAATGTTTCAGATACTTCCATATAGTGACTGCTTTAATATTAATTTCATTACACACCATCTGATGTATCAACATTAGGACTTTAGACGAGTGGAAAGGTTTCATGCAAAAAAATTAGACTTCTCTTGCAAGAAGAGATATACTTCTTATATTAAATGTATTTCTACTTACTCACAAACTGCAGGGAAGGACAAACCCACAAAGGCACTAGACAGATATTCTGTATACATTTCATTTGCAACTCCTTCCAGGTAGTATTTCTGCCACGTATCCTCCTCAATCTAAAACCAAAGAAACAGATGCAGAGTTCTGAGTAAAAATCACAGCTTTCTTTGAAATTTACAAACAACTGCTTAAACATGAATGAGATTTTAACACATAAGTCAGTATGCTGTTCTGGCAATAAACATAGCTTATTTTTAAGAGATTTTCTAGAATGCTGAAAAAAAACCCCCAAAACAGAGTCCTTGTAGTCAATAAATCAAGTACCATGTGCAAAAAGTAATACACTGAATTCTTGTCAAGCAACACTGAGCACGGGGTGAAATAAAGCTGCAGAGAGCATGAGGAAGAAGTTTCCCAGTTTTCTCTTTTTAAAAATAGTAGAATCACAGGACATTAAGGGTTGGAAAGGACATTAAAGGTCACCTAGTTCCAACTCTTCCTGCCATGGGAAGGACAGCTCTCACTAGACCAGGCTGATTAAGGCCTTATCCAACCCGGCCTTGAACATTGCCTGAACTGGAGCATCCACAACCTCCCTGGGAAACCTGTTGCAGTGTTTAACTACTCTCAGAGTAAAGACTTCCTTCCAGATATCTAGCCTAAATTTCTCCTCTCCGTTTTTACCTACTACTCCTTGTCCTATTACTATAGCTTGTAACAAAGAATCCCCCTCTGGCTTCCCTGCAGCCCCCTTCAGATACTGTAAGATTGCTATGAGGTCTCCACACAACCGTCTCTTCTTCAGGCTGAACAGACCCACATTTCCCAGCCTGTCTTGGCTGGGGAGGCATTGCCAGCTGGGCAAGGGAGGAAATTGTTCTGTTCTGCACCAGGGCAGCCTCACTCAAGTCCTGGGGGCAGTTTGGAGCTCCACAATGTAAGACATGAAGCAGCTACAGAGTGTGCAGTGGAGGACAATGCAGGTGGTGAAGGGCCTTGAGCAGAAGCTGTACGAGGAGCAGCTGAGGTCACTCGGTCTGCTCAGCCTGGAGCAGACCTCACTGCAGTTACAGCTTCCTCAGCAGGGAAGCAGAGGGGCAGACACTGGTGTGCTCTCAGTGGTGACAGTAACAGGACCTGGGGGAATGGCCTGAAGCTGTGATGGGGAGGTTTAGTTTGGATGTCAGGAAATGCATCCTCACCAGAGGGTGGCTGGGCACTGGAACAGCGCCCCAGGGCAGTGGTCACAGCACCAAGACAGAGTTGAAGAAGTGCTTGGACAATGCACTCAGGCACGGGATGCGACTCTTGCCATGTCCTGCACAGGGCCAGGAGTCAGACTCAATGACCCCTGTCAGTCCCTTCAGACCCAAGGTATTCTGTGATTCTATGATTCTCTTGGACCAAAAAAAAATCAAGTTTTCAAACTTCCATATTCCACAGCTATTTTGACAGGACTTAATATACTATTTTAGATAAGCGTGCATTTTTGTCCCAAAATTGTATTAATTTGGGATTCATCAATCTTTTTCTTATGTTAAACTAACCAAAAGGCACTCTTAAAAAAATGAAAATGCTTTAAGAACAGGAGGATCAAAACTTGCTATGAAACCTGGTGAAATATAAGTTTAAATAATTTTCTTCCCTTTTTTTTTTTCTTTTTCTGGGTTTTTTGTGGGGTTCAGGTTTTTTGTTCGTTTGGGGTTTTGGTTTTTTTTTTTGTTTGTGTTTTGTTTTGTTTTTGTTTTTTTTTTTTTGTTTTGTTTGTTTGGTTTTTTTGGTTTTTTTTGGTTTTTTTTGGTTGGTTTTTTTTTGTTTTTTTTCTTTTTAAATTGTTGTTTTATTCCCTCCTCCTGTTGACAGGCTGCCAAGTAATCAGTTACTTTAGTTCTGGAGATGTAAACGATTGCAAGAATAAATTGCAATATGGAGATGTTCCAAATCATATACAGCCTGACAAGTGGGCTGCAAACAATCAGGAGAAATTTCTTCCACAGAAATTGTTTCACCATTCAGAGGCCATGTGGGACGGTAGAAGGGATTTGCATTGTGTTATTCCTCACCACACACAGAGAAGCCATATCACATTTTTTATAAACCTTTTATTTATAGGAAACTTGCAAATGTTGCTGATCAGCAACTCTATAAACAGAAGAGAGATAAAGTGCAGGCTTGGTAAAAAAACTAAGAGTAATGATAGCAAAGGCATATTTGTAACTTTTGGTCTATTTTGTGGCTTTTTCTTAGATTGACACCACCTGGGGTTGGAAAAAAATATACAAATACATTACATATCTCCCTTTCTATTTTCTTCCCTTGCTTTCTTTTCTTTAGGCAGATGGTTTTAATTTGGAGGAAGGAACTCCAGATCAGACCTACAGTTAAGTACTCCTTAGTCAAGGACCAAGAAAGGACTGGAAAAAACCAAACATTGACAAAGCAATGATCAAGCTCCATAGATTAGTGATTAGTATTAAATTAAACTGCATGTAGTGATTGGAGTGTTTAAGATATGATCTGTTAGGAGATCACGAAATGTTGATTATAGAATTTAAAGAATTGCCAGTATTTGGGATGCTATAAAATATTATTATAAGATGATTATAACAGTCGACTAAAGACGATCTTTCCATCTTATCTCCACCTGAACCATGACATTTTCCCAGTGATTTCGAAGAGACAGATGGTAACCTGCCTGGTATCTTTTGTGAAGAAAAATACTTTAGGAGTCTTTATGTTCTTGACTACTTTAAGCCTTTGTCATGATATTTTAAAATTTAGGTAACTGATGGAACAGATCCAGAATGGGCCATACTACCACAACAACTTCAATCTGTATCTTCCTGATTGCTCTCTAGTACTGCAAACACATGATTATCTCTCCCTAAGTCACACTGCAATTCTGTCTCCTGATAGTCATAAAACAAATTATCCACTGCTTCAATAGCCTATATGAAGAATAGCTGGAAAATTACAGAGTGTAGTCCAAGAGAAGAAATGTAATTTTCGTATGAATCTTTTTTTAAGTCACAATACTCCTCTGCTCTCCTCTATTTTATATATAGATACAATATTGTTATCAGCAAATATATTTACATAACACAAGCAATTCCTAGTGAGACATGGTGACAGAGATATGAAAAAATGATGTAGCTCTTGCAAGCACAATCATTAGTATTGTCAGAAGAAAATGAAAACCTTTAATACACCCAGCCCTACACCCAGCAGTGTAATTATAAGGAGCTCTGTAGCTCCAAAAAATCTATCTTGCTCATAGCATTTGCTTTTCAGTGTAATGACATAAATAGTTAAAGGAAAGAGATTGAGTGTATCTGAACCTGATCATGCTATATAATTTCATCTGCCAAGATCTAAGTTTCATTACCAAGACAGAGAAATTCTGGAGTTGCAGTGTGACCTAGGATTTTTCATTGCATTTTGCAAGGGAAAGTAAGGTGGATATACAATTCCTTTATAGCACAGTGAAAGCAGATGTAAAGTCTGCTCCCTAGCATTGAGTAAGATCAGCTCATCAGCTCACCACCATGGAAAGAGCACAAAACAGGAGAAAGCCTTTGAGGACATTTAATATTACAATTTTCTATCTCAAACAATAGAGATGAGAATGAAAAGAAGGCACCCACAGAATCCTAGAATGGTTTGGGTTAGAAGGGACCTCAAAGACTGCCTCGTTCCAACCCCCCTGCTGTAGGCTGGGACCCCTTCCACTGGGCCAGGCTGCTCAGAGCCCCATCCAAGTGGCCTTGGAGACTCCCAAGTATGAGGCAACCAATACTTCTCCAGGCAATCTGCTCCAGTGCCTTACCACCTTCACAGTAAACAGCTTCACCCTAATACCTAATCCAATCCTGCCTTCTGCCAGTTCAAAGCCATAACCCCTTGTCCTAACTCTGTATGACTTTGAATATTTTTGACTGGTAGTTGAAAAGGAAGTATATATTGAAAGCAAGGTAGTTAAAATATTTCCACCCGGTCACCTATAATGCCCTTTCAGTCCACCCAAACTGCTTGAGTGAATGTCTAATTTTGTTATTCCTTTGCATATGAATATCTAAATCTGACAAAAAAGTAGCTGGCTGAAAGGAGTTCTTATCTTATGATCATATCATACAGTGAAGCTTCTTAGATTTACAGTCTTATAATTGCATTTCCTTAATTATTATAAATTATCAACTACCTCTTTACTCAATTCCACTGGCTGCTGAAATCAAAGTTAACAAATATCCTTAGTACTATGAAGACTTTACAATCTCAGTCAACAATTTCCACAGCTTTCTGTATGCAAAGATGATTTTTAAAATTTGTATAAAAAGGTATATTTTACAAAATATCAAATATGCTACTTAAGATTAGTTCAAATTACAAATGAGATTTATGCACTTCTCCTCATTAATACTAATGTAGAATTTTGTAATAGGTGAAGGCAGAGAGAGTATCCTTGAAATATAATGACACCTAATTATTTTTTTTGATTCTGGCCTTGATGGATTTGAACTGAAAGGCATACAGGCTCTACTTCTAATGGTTTCAAATATACAAAACAGGACAAGATTTCTAGCCAATCACGAGGCAAAGCAGAGACTGGTGCTGATCTGTTCAAATGATTGACTGAAAATGCAGTCCCATGGTAGATTTTAGCCCAAGACAAATATACTCTTGGCACAAGGACTGACACTGTGTACACAGCAAATAGTTTTAAACCACAACAGGTTTTAATTCCTAGAATCAATGATTTTAAAACACTACAGTCAGGAAGATCTTTACATGATCTTTTAAGATAAATGTATTTGCTAACAGGTGACATTTATTATTAGGTCTAGGTCCTGAGAGTAGGATCATGTAATCAGTTTATTATGCAGCTTCCTTAAGAACATCACAGTAAATCAAGACATTGCATTTCCTTCTCACTCCTCTTTTAAAGCCCTCCTACATGTCAAGGAATTCACTGTTCATACTCCAGTTCCATACTTTAGAACAGTCCAAGGCTGCCTAGGTGGTCAAAAATAAATAGCAAACAAGTTGATGTGTTCCATCAGTGTAGGTAAGTACCCAACTGATATAAATCTGTTTGGCATTATTATGTCTCTCTTTCAGCCTGGACTAGAAAGGAATGTAAAGTGGGCATTGCATATCTCTAGGTGTGAGCAAAAGCTGCCAAAAGAGCCCATAAAACATTCCAGCTCTCAAAATAGCTTAGACGATAATGTAGACAGCTCCAGATAATTTTCAGATCTGGAATGAGGTGTACTGGGTGTCTTACCTAGAAAAGACAAAACTAATTTGGCTGTGGACTTGTGTTACACTAGAGTACATTCCACTTTTTATTAATTTACACAACAATTCCATCTTGGCTTGAAGGTTGTAGATTGGCTTGTAGGATTGTACACAGGGACAAAATTTGATCACTTCTGCCTATTATTCCATGTATCTGCTTTTTGCTATGTTTTTCATTTAGACAGACTTCTGGTATGTACTTGCTAATTCAAACAATACAGAAATTGCAGTACAGCATTTCTACCTTTTTCTGAGACTGTGCAAGTTAATGAAGTGTCCAAATTCCTTTTTTAGTGCAAAAGTAACAGTCCACACTATAAGAAGACTGGATTATTAAAATACAGTTTACAGGTGTAAAGTTTTGTGGGTTTTTTTTTCCTTTATCATATAGTTTGGTGCCATCTGTCTTTACAGAACATTAATCTACTGGAGCTGATTTCCTTTTTGTTCAGTTTGGTGCCAAAAAGAGTATAAAGGATTCCATATGATATTACATTGCTAAAACCAAAAGGAAAATATTAGGAACAAATATAATACTTTGAGGTTTCTTAGTTTGTTTTACTTCTAACACTGAGCAGACTATTTACACAAATAATTTTGTTGCAAAGTATCACATAATGAGTTAAATGTGTACAATGTCACCATCAAGTTCATTTGTGTTTGACTGACCAAACATTTATGGCACATTAAATAACTTTCTAATCACACTATGGAGGTGGAACAAACACACATTTCAAGCTTTCATTAAAAATTACAGAAGTTTCCCTACATTTTCCTGGCAATCTCCTGACTGGTGAGAGACTCCATTAAATAATGTTTACCCAAGGAATTTATGAAGGTCTGACAGTACTTAAATTGAATGGTCTTTATGAAAAGGGGTGAAAGTTCTTTTAGGGAATGGAAACATTTCTCTTCAATAGAGTCATCTTTAACATTTCTAATCAATAGCTGCTCTCCTACAATGCACTGCTGATTCACAGCCACTACTCAGTAAACTTTCAAGTTTTTAGAGTGAGACAGACATGTGAAAGAACATCCTCTCAGCTAAATAAACAAATCTTTTGTTATCAGCAATGGGGTTAGAGTCACACATATCTGTCTCAATTCTTGTACATTTATTTGGCTTCAGACTTTGAATTCAGAAACCTTTGGAAGTGAAGATGTGCATTTTAGTTGCTTAGAAAATTCCCTCTTAATTATGTGGCAAACATATTTTTAACCAGTATTAAGAGAGAACTGCAATCTTAATGCACTCTCTTACGGTGCTTTTTACTCCCAGTGCCATGTGAAGATGTCATTTGAAGTCACACAAGTTAAGGTATGTCTGCACATTACTCTGTTTATAACTGTATACAATCAGACCCAAGAGCAAAACTGTGAATGATAGCTTCCCCCAAATCAAACTCATTGCTGTTTTTATGCTTATTCTGTGTACAGATTGATACTTAGATGTAATTTGAGTAATGCCTTGCAAAGTTGAGCCTTCACCTTAAAACTTCATCAATGAGATCCAATCTGTAACTGCATTGGAAGTATTACAAAATGTATTATAAAATAAGAAAACACAGGTGGCTAAGATAATGGCAGAATTGGTTCAATACATCTTCTGGAAACACGGCACCTGTATGTATCCAGGTTTTGACTTCCTTAAATGTTTTTAGATAAAAATCCAGACCATAAACATGTGTGATTCTAGTACAGTTCCTCCACAGCCAGACATTTATACACTTGATCATTTTATGAATCTCTTCACTTTCTTGCTGTTTAGAATCAGTATTAAAATAGCTTGAATTAAGACTGAGTCTTCTGAGGCTACCCATATATTTGGATCTCCTTAGGAGAAAATTGACCCCTTCTGATTTTTGAAAGACAGAAGGTGAGAAAACATTTCACATGTACTCTGGTGCCAAGACAGAGTTCATACAACAGGCTGCCTCAGTAATTTGGATACATTAGTGTGACTGTTAACAATTATTTGAGACTCCTGAGAGTCTTGGCTTACCACAGCAAGCAAGAGTGAGACAGACAAAGCTGACTGGCACGGAGAATGATGTTCACAGGAGATACACTTTTATTTTGGGATACAGGTAGAAAGGATTACTATCCAAATGGCCACATGGTGAGTCACAGATTTCTGATTTGCTGAAGTAAAACAACTTTCTGGTTTTGACTTCTTTCAGTTGGGTTTTTTTTTTCAGAACATGAATAAAGATGAATAAAGCTAAAGATATTGTAACTGTAGGCAGTAAAGTGCAGAGTCCAGACCAGTTTCCATATTGAAAACTGGCCTTTTTTGATTAAATGCAATAGTATGAAATATTTTTGACATATAGGAGTCTGCTGCCTTCTAAGAAGACCTTCACATTAATGTCAGGACTTTATAAGAAGCAAATAAAGACTCACTGTCCTGCAGCAACATATGCACCTCTAAGAGACCAGTCCTGGCTTTGTCATCTGAGGAGAGGAGGGTGTTTTTATTTTTACCTTACTTGCACAAGCGACTCGAAGTGGACCATGGCCTACCTTTAACTCCAGTGTTTCCCATCCCACTAATAACACCCATGAGTCTGGGAACTGCCCATCAGTGTCCCTGAAATGCACCAGGAAGGATGCAATGATGACTGCAATTGAGGCCTTGGTTCAGTGAACCAGTACAGCTGCCACAGAAGTCTAACTGGGTTAAAATTTTGTAATCTAACTCCAAAAGAGCTCTTAGACTGAGGAGAAACAATTACATGAATGATGTTCTGGGAAGTTTGGGACTCAGTTCTAACACATGTTCCTTATTTATTCACAGCCAGAGGTCCATTAGTCTCTGGATGTAAAAGACCAAAATGACCAGTCCCTTTTTCTTGGCACATTGTTTCTACATGGGACTTAGATAAATCATATTTTTGTTTTAGCAGAAGAAACCTTTCTCATAGAAAAACGTGGTTTGTCTAAAACCAAGCAAAATCACAGAATGCCAGAAATATCTCCCTGGAAATGGATGATGATTTGGAAAATATTTTAAGGGCCAGACATTTGCTGAATAAAAATTTTAAAAAAACAACCCACAAGTTGATGGAACCTTGCTTATTGCCCACTTTTCAGCAAAAAAAACGTAGCATGGAAGCATGTCCTGTGTTTTTCAGTCTTACAAAATCTGTTAATATCTTTCTATCTGTTTCACATTTGAGTCATGTTCTCCACTGCAGTCCCTGACACCCTCAATTGCAGACTAATGTGTTCTAATGAGACAAGGCATTACCTTTATGAATGACCTCATGGAGAAGAGGTTGGCTAACATTGTTGAAAGGCCCGGTGCCAGGCAGCTCTGAGCTATGAAACCCAGCTTCAGCTCAGCAAGACAGATTGCATCATCCCCTTCTTTCCAGTTCCAGCTTGGGATATTTAGTAGATGGGCCTGGAAAACAAACAAACAAACAAAATATCCAACAGGTGAAGAACCAGAAATAGAAGATAGCAGTGAATGATTTTCTCTGTTAATGGCTGTCTTTTTCTGAAGTGTTTCAGAGCTTAATTCTACGCTAAGAAATGTTTCACTCTTACCTACTAGAGATAAAATCCTACATTTCTCAAAGCATGCTGGCTGTGGCACTCTGTCAGGTCCATCCTCACACCTGAACAACCAGAATATTTTAAAGCTTTCCTTCCCTTCTGCATGTTTCTTTTACAGCACTTTGAGCTAGTGTCAGACTGATAAGCAACACACATAATACACAGGAAGCTAATACAACTTAGATTACAATTTATGTGAAGCTGCAACCTTTAAAGGATATAATAATTTAAAAACATATACAACATCTTCTGACTTTTCTATTTCATTTCTTCCACCCTGAAGAAAAGTACTTGACAGAGAAAATCGAAACTTTTTAAGAATGCTATTTATAAGGACAGAATGAAAAAAAATACCTGAATAAGACATACCTGCAGTATTGAAATTGATCAGTTAGATAAGTATAAATATTGTTCAGTTATTGGCATAACTGTTGGATTTTCTCTGACATGTAACTTTTACATTTGCACAGATACAAAGAAGCACAGAATCTTTCATCCTTGTATGCCTTCCTAAGTTAATTCCACAGTTCAGCACTTTGATAAAAGCTACTCTTGAAAACATAACCATTGGAATAGCAAGCAAACTACAGTATTTAAAAAAACTTCCTCTCTGTGGCTGCTTAAAGCAGAGAAAAACCTTGCTTTTATTCTATAAAAAGACAGGCTTCTTCCATAACATACAGGAAAGGACATAACAAGCAACAGTAGTTCTAGCAACTAGTTACAGGTATAAGGAGTTGTTATCAAGCCTTCCTAGAACCAGTTTTATTGTGTATTTCATCATTAGATTGTAGGCAACTAATAAATGTCAAGATTTTGATAAAGTCCCTTGCATATATAAATAAAACTGAATTAATTTATAACTGGATTACATGACAAGGTTTATAAAGACATTTCAGTTTGGAAAGAAAAATGTTTGCTGTTACTGGAACTAGAAAAATTACGTATGAGTGAATGACACGTAGCAAAGAACTCTGAGAAGAAACTCTGGCTATGACATTACCTTGTTGTGGTACTGCAACATCTGAGTGATAATTCTTATCTTCGGATGGTAATTCTTTATGGAAATAACTCTAAAAAGGAAAGGAAAAACCTATTAAAATAACTTTTAACTGATAGGGTATTTGCAAAATGTATGCAAATACTTCTATTTTACTGTGTTCTCAAGTCCCAGAATTCAAACTGCACCCCCTTATCCATCTGCCTGTAAATCAAACTGTTTTATGTCAGATCATTGAAATATTTACACACAGTCAGTCAAACTGAGGTAAGAATTAGTGGCTAGTATTAGAGAGCAAAAAGCCTCAGAAAATACTCAGTTGAATGGTTTGCTCTTATGGAGTTTGCAGAAAGAGAGACTTTTTGTAGTAGCCCTATTCAGATGGCCATTCTCTTAAGAAAATAATGCTGTTGGAATTGTTACATCATCCTAAGGGACTATCCTTGTGTCTTTGAATCAACATACTTCATCAAGTTTCCCAATGATAAATGCCTGAAAAAATTAATTTCTTTCTGCCCCATCACATATTATTTATTTATAGTTGCTAGACATTCATCATATCTAAATACCTTGAATATTATTTTTTTTTTTGTTACACATGCAAATTCATCACAATTTTAATGGATTAATCCAAAGAGCAATACAAAAACTGATAGTTGAGTGCTGGATTTATAAAACATGCAGCTACTTTCATAATCTGAAAACTTTCTGCGTTCTAATGAACCTAAGATATACTCAGCTGTGTACAGATTTTAAGTGGCTGGAAAGAAAAACTGTTTCAGAAATGCATGAATTGATAATGTGCTATAAAAGAAGCACTGGGCAAAAATAAAGAGATGAACAGCCCAAAAAAAAAAAAAAAAAAAAAAAATTATTTTAAAAAAT
>WEIU01010858.1:2241-43673 GCA_013389925.1 Aegithalos caudatus | reverse complement strand
TATTTAAAAGATAAAGGTAAAAAAAGAATATAAAACAATGAAAAAAAAAATCAGACTTATTATGTAATCATCAGTCTAGTAAGACTGAATGCCATAAGTGTTCACATCGGTGTTTCGTAGAATGTATCTTATAAACTACTGGTCTGGCTTGTGCTTTTAAGCATATCAAGGCTTAAAAAGGAAGCATTTAAAAATTGCATTATTTTAAACAAGTCTTCTAATTTTCCGTTTCTCGAATAAAACACTATGTTTAATTAAACATTCTTTTTCTTAATTAAACGATGAGAAAAAACAACAGAATTCCACTCTCACTTTTTTTTTTTTTTTTTTTNNTTTTTTTTTTTTTTTTTTTTTTTTTTTTTTTTTTTTTTTTTTGCATTTTATTATATCAAATGTATTAAATCTACTAAGAATGCATCAATCTGTGACTGGAATATTTTTAATGTATTTATGCAATCAATATCAAAATTAAGTTTCTTGCATTGCAACTCAAACCATGTTTGTAATGTAAAACTAGGTATATTTTAGTCTTGTGTGTTTTTCAGATAGATACATCTCAGTGGTAGTTTTCCAGAAGAGCAATTTTAGTAGCATTTTTTTTAATTTCTCCCCTTCCTTTAATACACAGCATGCAAACATCTGAAAAGCCAGTAAAATCTGTTTATACCAGTGGCCTATCCAATACTAGAAAACTTTTAATCAACCACTGACTGAGATTTTAAATTTAAAAAGGAGACTAGTCTCATAAAACCTAGGATTGTATGAAGAAAACAAAAAATGGAATGGCTTAGGTTTGTTGTAACTCTAGCTGCCATCTACTGACTGATGTTTTCATCTCCTCCCTTCACAGACTACAAAGAGGAAAGCAGGAGGAGATCTGGTGGTGTCTAATGTCATAAATGCCTTGTAAATCAAAGCAAGCAATGACTGGCCTTCGGTGTAAAAAAATCGGGATGGAGACAGGAGACAACTCCCTTGTATGCTTTGCTATCCCCTGAGCAGAGCATTTCTTGTAGGAGCAGATCCACCCAGGAGCAGCAGGGAATGAAGCGCTGGAGGTGCTGGCAGCAGCCCCTGCAGTGCATGCACTCACACCTTGTATTGCTGCAACAACCTAACTGCATTCCCCTTCCTCTTTGCCTTCAGCTTGGAACACTCACACCCTAGCTCCTGCAAAACGACCAAGAGTGCCAAAGCCTGTGCTTCAAGTGTCTCTTCTGACACATTAAAGACAGATTAAACAGTTGAGGTAGGAATTTAGAGCATTCTCACCTCTGGACTTTTGTGAGGATCTTTTAATATGTCCTCTTAAAAAAAAAATCCTGCTATGTTCTTTAAGTGCAACAGATGAGATATAAAATTAGCTAAGCAGAGTTAAGAACCAAAAAGCAACTAAAAACTACCGAGTTTACCTCATAATATTGGAGGCATCTTCAGCATCTGGGTCAGCGCAGTATTTATTGGCAAGGATTAGGCACGCATCTGCTGACTCTATCTGAGACACCAAAGAAAAAGGAAACATATAAAGCAACATCTCTTTCCAGCTCTTCTTTCCTTATAAACTATCAGGGAACCCAGCACTGGCTGCATGTGTATGTTAGTTCCCAATACTGCTAATCAAAACCATTTCTAGGCTAATATGAGTTCATGCCAGTGATTACAACCACTCTCATGTACATAGAGAATTTCTTGAAACTTGCTTATGATGATCAGAGCAGGTCAGCAGTTCAACTGACGACTCTTTGCATCAGCTGTGCCACAAAGGTGGTAACGTTAATATTTTGTAAACAGATGCTGGAACTTAGACTTCTAAATCCATGGGAAGTTCCTGTTACATCAGTACAGTGCTCCCAGAGTCCTGCAGCTTTCTTTGAGAATTCGAGACAGGAAGAGGGGGCTGAACTGATTTAGAATCTGAGCACCAGATATAGAAAGCAAGAGGAGGACAACTGATCTATCCACAGGACCTCTAGCTTCACACAAACCTGAGCTTTACAGAACTCAAAGCAGATGACAGAAGTATTTTCCAGGGTATACAAACAAACATCAACACAAAGAAGGGTGGAATACACAACACAAAAGAAGAACACACAATTTTATGGTCATAATTTGAACATGCTCTGATGAACTGAAGGAGTGTGCATTGGGCTACAAAAAGCTTAAGCAATTTCTGCAATCAAAATGGACAAAAAACATGATTAGTACTCCAGCAAGTATTAATGACAGTGTACTAAAATATTCTTGGCTTAAGTAGCCAGTTTACATTCCATTAGGAAGAAAAAGAAAAAATAAATAACTATGTATCTGACAACTTGATCTTTCTTTCATTTTCTTTTTTTAAAGCTTCATGCTTTAAGAGAACAAAATAATCTACCATTTAGAAATTCTAGAAAAGAAATCTCTAAATAAGTAAAATTATCTACTTTTATCTACCAAAAATCTTAACTTGCATTTTCCTTTCAGGATTCTAGACAACCAAAAAAGGGTTTGAAGGGTGAAAAAATATTTTTAATTGTTCTGATAAGTTAAGACAATGGCATTTTAAGCAATTACTCTAAGATGATATCTTGCTATATCAAGCGTTAATGTAAAATACACATTTGAATGAAACATGCATGAAAACTTCATAAAGATTTCAACGGAATAGCAGACAATGTCTCTTAAGTCATTGTGTGTGTAGCTTTAAAGATCTAAAGATACTGGAAAAAAAATAAAGATTTACTGGGATAGATATACTTTATACTTTATAATAGATAATAGAGATAGAAAAACATTCTTTTGGGGTTAGCTGAAGAAGAGCTTTAGTGGGGTTTTTTCCCCAAATAATGCAAGCAATACTTAGACAAAGGTCAATTAGCAGGAGAACAGAACAACAGAGCTGTTACCTTCACTCTCGCCAGGTCATGGGGATTAAGGACTGAACCCTGATAAAATTCCACCTGAGTGAAGTGTCGTTTGAAAAGAGCTTCCAGCTCAAGGTTAGGGGAGATACTGCATTGGAAAAAGGAAGAAACACAAGAGCAAATGAGAAGTCTGTTTCCATAACTGCTCCGTTTCCTGCATTTACAAATCCACCCATTTATTTATTTTAGATATTCCGACTTCTGCTGATGCTTTTTCTGTGGCATGGAACCAGTGTGCCTTAATTAAAAGAGAAACACTACATTGCTTTCTCTACCTTACTTGTATCTGCAGTGCTTCTGGCCCACCTTGTGCTACCCTCCATGCTAATGGTGTGTACATTTCCAAGAGATGTGAATCCAGAAGTATGGGTTCAAACATTTGAAAACATCCTCTCCCAGCCTTCTACCCAGAACTTAAACAGTACCAAAACCATCCTCTGCATGCCCGCACCACTCCCTCAATGCCTGACTGTGAGGAATAAGAGAGCTCAGTGCAAGATCACTAAAAACCAGAAAAGAAACCAGACAGGGGCCGTGTGGCCTGTATGAGCTACAATTAAAATAAACATAATGATGCCATGACTTTGTCTCATTTCATTTTGCCAGAAACAAAAGAAAAATTAAATGGATTACAGTGAGTTATACAACATGGCACCAACATTGTAAATATCTTCTCTGGTGCCACTCATTAAAATAGAAGGGATTTAGTAGCTACAGGCACAAAGAAGTAGCAAGGTGCTCAACTCCTTTCATGTGAATGTGCAGTTTCCTGATTCCTACCACCACATATTTTCACTGTGAAAATGCTGATCTTTAATTTCCTCTCACAGTTACTTTTTACTACATAGAGAGGGAATGCAAAAAAATGATGTTGTTAGTTGAGGATATCATCGCTCGTTCAAATTGAAAGGACTAATTGAAAAAATTGTGCAAGTGCTGCTGATTCTTAAATTTCAGCTTCCACTGGTAAGTCATCACAAATGATTCCTTAGCTTTTTAATCATTTTCTTTGACAAAATTCAGAATGCATTACTGAATGCAAATATATTATTTATTTAAAACTTGAAACTGTTTTAAACAGATGCAATTACAGAACAGAAAAGATACTGTCTCCTATCACATGGCTTTTTCTAGCAGTTCTTCCCCTAGGCATGGCTATTTGGCATTGTATTATTTATTAAATGAATATTAACATACACATCCTGTAGAGCCTTCAAGAAATATCAACCTCTATAAGACATCTTTCCAAATTCCACATCAGAAAAAGGCAAGATACCAACTGTGTGTAGGTATGTGTATATAACATATTAAAAAGCAGTACTGATTATCACGTCAAAAATTTAATTTCTGTCATCAATAAATTTGTAAAGTATCTGTTACATTAAAATTGAATATGCACCTACATTTTTTATTTTATAAATACTCTGCAATTTGAAATAAGCATTTTTTCTAGAGAAATCCAGGGTGAAAAGTTACTTCCAGATACCATAATTTTGAACAACATACAGTGTTTTTCATTAGTTTTACTGACTTCCTAAATTTGGTAGTTTCCCTAGGAATATTTACCACAAAAAAAAAACTCTGATGTATTTATTTGCATTTCAATATTTTTTATTTCATAACCCAATCCCCACTTCAACTATGCATTTGGCTATGTACCTCACAGTACAACACAACTGGGTCTGAAGTCTGTCTGCTTGAAGTAAATATATTTAGTTAGGGGTTATGGAAAACGCCGAAAAAAAACTTTTCCCAAGACATATTGTTAATAAACATATATGAAAATAATTTTATGGTTATTTGAAGCTTTAAATATTCTCTGTTATCCCAGAAGATACAGCCTAGCTTAATGAGCTGTAGTAAAAGATGGTAAGATTAATGTTGCAAGATTACTCACTTATGCAGAAAGACGATTTCTACATTGACATCATCCCTATCCTTGTGCAGGAAGTCCTTCAGGAAGTTCGACACACTTTCAAGTGTTATGTGACCACAGACAACTATGTGCCTGTTACAGAAAAATCAGAGTTATTCTTGCAAAGAAGGTAAAACAAGCAAGCAGGCAAGCAGAGATGGAAATTATAACTTATTGAGAAAAAAGAGCATTAGTCTCTTCTTGATGTTCCTCTAGATCCTATTCCACAAAGTTAGAGAGGCAAAATATCAATTCCAAAAGGTTTTTCGCAACTGCAAATGTTATATACGTGCTCTCATCTGTCAAGCCATTTGCCCATGTTGTATTTCACATTTAACAGTAAGTAGGATCACTTATATATATATGTTTATGCACTGTATTAACCAGTCCCTTTCAAAGTCATATTCATTCTACACATCTTTCTTGATATCTTTAACTCCTCTAATGAGATTTACTGTTTCAATTTTGGGGTTATGACAGCAAATCTCCCCAAAATGATTCAGTATTTTTCTATAGTTGAGACAAACTTTTAGGCCAAGGAAAGTAGCGCAAAATTTGCCAATTACAGGCCATTAGCATCAAGAAAATAAATCTTATTTCTACCATAAATCCTAGAAGGAGAGTACTTTACAACAAAAAGTCAGTGCTTACCACTTTTCTGGCAGAGCAGAGTGTGTTAAACATTTATTTTCAAATAAGGTAACTCCTTTTACTTTTACATGAGTACTTAATGACACCACCAGGATTCAAATGCAATTTTAGAAATAGCAACCATTTAAAATTTCAATTGTTTAATTTTATTTAACAGGTAACAAATAGAATTTTTGAATATACTCTGGCCATGCTGGTTTGTATTTAACATAGGACTTGATATATGAATGTTTATTGCTAAATTTGCTGTTCATAGTTTCTGCTTTGCCATTTTTTTGTTTTGTTTTGTTTTTTAAAACATAGGTTTTGGGTGCAATAAATGTCCTTGAACTGGAAACATTTAAAAACACAAAAACATGAGTTAAAGCTTTCCTGCTTTATGAGATGGTAAGCACAGTATCAGAAAACAAGATGTAAAATCTATCAGATCAGCCCTTTTCCTTGGAGCAAGGGGTCCTCTAGAGGCGTCCTCTGGGATCTTTGCCACCAGGTAGGGATGGCAGCATGCTGGGTATGGGGAGAACCATGCCTACACTGCCCCCACCAAAAGGACTCTTCCCCTGTTTCTCTGATGGCCACATGCCTGAGCTGCCAGAGGTGTAAGCGTCTGACTTAGTGCATTGTTACACATAAAACAGAAATGGAAAAAACCTCAGGAAGCTTCAGATTCTGAAGAGATATTTAAAACCTTAGTAGTTTACTTGATGCAAATTCTGAAGAGACTGTTTGGTACTACATCACACTAAGATCGAGGAAAGTTCTTTCCGTCTGGTGGCTTTCAACACTTTCCCTGACTATAAACCCATCTAGCATCAAAAACCCAGTAAGTCCCAGGAAAATTATAAATAGCACCTAAAAATATGTATTTGTATTCCTTATACTGTCTGTGCACATTTTCCAAGATGACTGATTTTAAATTACGAGTATTACTTTCTTCAAATGTCTCCATCTATTACTATGAAGAAATTGAACTTTCCATTTGGACAGCTTATACATTGCTTTTGATAGCAGAAATAATTCATGATAGTACAGGAAGTCCTTCGTACAGATCCAGTACTGTTAGCTTTAGCTGGGTCCCTTCCTGAATGCTCTTCTGATACACTGCATTCCTATGGAGAAAACTGATTACCTTGCTGGCTGAGTTCACTTAATATGGGCTCTTTTCTGTCATTAATTAGAGTCCACATTTTAAAAGTATGGCTGTGCAACCCAAAATATTGTATTTCAGAAGAAATCATCAAAGTATCAAAAGATTACAAAGTAATTCATGCTCTCAGATACCTTCAGAGGGTATTTGCTACAAAAAGCTCCTGCTAAAAGCAGATGCATTTGGTACAATCCTGTTATGACTCTCACTGGGTAGGGACTCTCAACAATCTGCACCATTGGAAATAAAATATTTGGCTGCCAAAACCTCTCGCATTTGGGTATCAGGAGTAATTGTTTTTGGAGTGTTAAAAGGAATCTGCACCGTGGTTTCATTTTATACTCTGATTTTGACTTTAACATAATCTATTCTTGTCTTCTTTGCTATTATACAGTGCAAGGCAGTGCTCTGAACAGTGACTGCAACAAAACCTCTTGGCTTTCAAAGAATATTTTCTGATAAGATACTTGCTTTCATTTTTGATTGAAAACTCCCACCAAAAAAACCCATCCTTTAAAAGAAATTATATTTTTGCTTAAAAATAAAAGAAATTGAAAAGAGATTTCTTACTTGCCCATAGAGAGTTATTAGGTATATTATTTAAGAAAATTTGAAGAGCTTGTAATATTCCAATCTGCCCTGTTATATGATTTAAAGATTTATAACTTCCTCCATTTCAGAAGCCATTGTATTCACTTTTAAATTTTTTTAAACACCCATTTTTTTCCATGCATTGAGAAAGTAAAGCAAATACAGTGGATCTCTTTTGTTTTCTGCAGAGGAGTTGGTCAGTAGAAAGACACTGAATTAAATTCATATGGTCAACAGAAATGTCTAACTTCTGCATTAGGCTTTTCCTTATGGAAAACTTCAGAACTAGTACATTACTATTATTTCTTTTGTTATTATTTTTTAAAAACAAATTCTATTAAGTTCCTTGCCATACTAAAAGCATGATTTATGAATTTAGACATTGTTAGTACTAATAATATTTAGGAGGCCTAAGGTTTTTGTTAAGTAGTCATTGGTACACACATCAGATGTGAAACTGGCTTAATGTATCAGTGGGAATCCGTTTTACATGATTGTGATACTGCAAAAGTAACCTTTCTACAAAGAATCAAAAGGTTATCAGTTGCCATATTCTAACAACAAAGATGGCTAATCCATCCTCTCCCATATATATTCAGCATTCTCAAAATCAACTGGAGAAGTACAAAAAAGTATGAAAGTATTTCAAATATGAAGAATTGGCACAGATGTACACACAGTTGATTTCAACTGTGATTCTACATAATTGAAATCCTCTACAGTACCTATTTCTTCCCACCCTAGTACTGGCATAATGATCCATTTACTAAAAAATACTCCAGCTTCTTATAAAGTAAACAAAAATGGTGATAAAAATCCAAAGCTACTACAGAGACAAATGGTTTCAGTAACGAAAACAATGAAATGATCAAAAGTTAAAACATCTAAATTTCTGGCATGAAATAATTGAGAACATACACTTAAACAGTGTACATAGCACTGTAAATGAAAACAGATCCACTGTGAATGGGATTCTGTAAAAAGGATCTTTGCATGGTTCCTCCTTCAGAGGAGACAATACAAAAGGCAAATCTTTTGCCTGTTTATTGTGCAAGAAAAATCCATTTTATTGGAACAAGTATAAAGAACCTGAAAACAACTCACTCCAACTAGTCTGTCCTAATAAATCAAAATTAATAAATACAAAATTCTGTTCAGTATTCAGTTGAATACTTAGCGTTCACGTGTCAAGTAACTAAAGGAAGTGTGGTGCATATTGATCTAGATCACTCTAAAATTATGATATTTATATCAAATACACATGCTCAGATCTTTTCATGGTATTTTTGCTTAGCATTCTGATCATTCCTTCATCTACTGTCCATCTAAACTCTTTATATACCAGTAGCAGGCGGATGTGGTTGAAGCAGACAAAAGCTTGTCAAGTCTAATAGGTTTTGCTCAAAGAAATGATGGGCATTAACCATGTTTTCTTATTAAAAAAGTCAAAAAATGTCAATAGAGACTGAATATGTGATCTGCTTGTTTATCTATTAGGGATATGCATTCTTAAACATACCAGTTTACAGTAGGTTTCTAGATGGTTGTGCTTTTCATGATTTACCAAACATTACTCAGGACTCTGATCAAAAACTTAATGTGTGTGCTTCCATGCCTTTCTCTTATATCAATACAAACTCCCCTCTCAGATTAACTCTGTTAGAGTAGTAAGTGCTGTGCAGCCCCAATATGAAGTGTTTCCCTTTCTTTTTCACAGAAGACTCTAAGGATCTCTTATGTAGCCAAATTGTACAGTAAGAAAAAAATTAAATTGTAAGGTAATTTCTCAATCTGGTTCTCCCATCAGGCTCTATAAATCTTCTAGTAAAAGGGAGACAAGCAGAAAATAATAAAGTATATAACAATCTGAATTGAAAGCGAGTTTAACATTTTTTCTTCTATGACTGTTCAAAAGTATATTTTTATTATTCTCTTTATTCCTGAAGGATTAAAGATCTCAAAAGTGTTGCAGTTTTTAAGAAGTGTTGCAGTTTTTAAGAAGTGTTGCAGACGCTAAAATATGTATCAGCATTAAAAGTATACAAGCATATGGCCATACTGTCAGAGGAGATGTAATTGCAGTATGTGAAAACATCTCAGGTACCTTTAATTACTGTAAATTGGATCTGATAGCTTCAACTGTCAGCTACTTAGGAACTAGACTGTACTTGTGCAGCTGCTGTGCTTAATTCTGACAGAAAGTATCTGTTCTTCTCTCTTACATCATGAGTAAAGAAAAAGGGATTAGGTAATATTAGGAAGCACTCGGAAAGCTCCACTCAGTCTATGGCGCACAGTACAGATCAGTAGAACCCTACTGGATCCTACATCAGATTAACACAAATAGGAAATTGTTCATGTCAGACATTGGAAATTTTTTCTGATGCAAATATTAAATCACTTTGTGAACAATACAAGACTGCATTTCAGCTCCT
Source organism: Aegithalos caudatus (assembly GCA_013389925.1). Taxonomy (NCBI): domain Eukaryota; kingdom Metazoa; phylum Chordata; class Aves; order Passeriformes; family Aegithalidae; genus Aegithalos; species Aegithalos caudatus. The sequence goes on along the minus strand of WEIU01010858.1, from coordinate 34,031 downwards.
TTCATCCAGGATAAATAGCACACTTCTTTGTTTAAACTGCACATTAGACCTTTCAACCAAGTCTGATGGCAATGGCATGCTACCCTACATGACTCACTCTGGGCTGCTCTGTTTGTTTAAACTTTGTTCAGCTACAGCTAAATGAATTTATCTTGCATTTTTATGACCATGGTCTAAGGAATTTTGCAACATTTCTCTATAAACCAAGTTAAAAGATAATATTCTTTGTTTGCTGCACACCTCTAAACCAGCCATAGTAAAATGAAAGTACAGAGATTTGCTTCTTCCAGGGTCTGGATTACTTAAGAGGCTTCCACTGTAGCTTAAGGGATGAATATTCATCCTTTCATTCAGAATGAATGGCAACACTATTTAGAGTACTTCTGCTTTTATGAAAAATACCATGACATTTAGGTACAACACACATCTATCACCAGAAGACAAAAGTGAATAGTTTATTATAAACAGAAGTAAAATCTGCTGAATAGCACAAGGAGGCCATCCTAGAAAGCTTGCAGTAAAACGCAGGGAGAATCTACACCTCCAGCATTAGCATCTCACTTGCAAACAGACCTTAATCTAGTGTTCTAATCCCTCCAAACACTGGACTTCATTTTTGTAACATTTTGTGTGGCAGGTATCATAAATACAAGCCATCCTCTTTTTACTTTTGAAATCAAGTGAAAGTGTTTTTTATTAAATACATTGCTTTGTCCCATTATTACTCATTTGCAAATCACCTTATGTGCTTTTTAAGTGTTCGATGAGTCAAAAAATACTTAAATCCTTCGTAAGAAATGCAGGAGTTGGGAACGGATCTTCAGATTTCTGAGTATTTCATCCATGAACAGAGCCAATGCATTTCTTTCCACAGAAATCATCCCAAAATGTCATGACTAATTTTCTGCAGCAGAACCCAAGTGAAAGCAAGAAGTCTCTAAAACTTGATGATCAATAAATCACTTCTGCCATCTCACATTACACAGCCTGGAACGCCATGGACTGTATAGTTTGTAGAATATGGTAGATCAGCAGATTTATAAATCAGATTCAGTCTTTTTTGGGTCAAAATTTGAACAGCAATTACTGTTTCTGATGCCAAATCCAAAAGGTTTTTTTTTAAAGTTTAAGCAGAGAAAAGGAACTTTTACAACTTCACCTAGAAATATAAAATAAGCATTATTATTGTAGGAATGGAACATGATATGAGACCTCAAACACGCATTTTAAAGTCATAATGTTCTTATATGTCATTTCCATATTTCCTTTCTTACTTTGAAAAGGATGGATATAGCTTAATATGCACACAAAATTGAAAAAAAAAAGTTTGTCTTATTTCTTCTATCTGTCAGTCTATTTAACACTCATCAGATTTTCTTTATCACTAAGTGAAGTTTCATTTGAAAAAGTGGGATTAGAAGAATGGCTAGCAGATGGGAAATAGAGACACCCCTGGGATCCTAATGTAATCCATGTCACATTCTCTTATTACATTCTCATCCCACTGAAAAAATAATATCTTACATATTGTATCAAATTATTTAATATAAGAATTTAATGTCACTTTCTTTGGAGCTATGCCTCTCATTACTGCAGCAAATGGACCTTTTCCTTGGTTAAGCCTTAACTTTACTTTTTTTTTTTTTTCTAATTTGTAATGAAATTCAAGTGTCTAATGAATCCAATATGGCCTGTCAACTTAAATTATCTGTTTGTCTTTCTGTTTACCATATCTATCTGTCTACAGTTTTTATTTTCCTCTGTGAAGTTTAGTTATTGAATCCCATGTTTCCTTCTGGAAGGAATTTCTAACAGATGATTATTCCTGTTGATATGTTGATGATTTGATAATTTATGGCTTGTAAATTTAAGAAATCTGAAGAAATCTCTGGGAAGCAGAGCAGATCATGAGAGAAGAGAAACAGGAGGTTCCAATACCTTATACAGTAAAGGACTGTGATTTCATTAAAATGCATTTTTCGATTTTACATATTAACTACAATAATTCTGCTGGATAATTTATTTTTACATATTTTGAATCTGTAATGAAGTCTAGCAGAAACCTGTACAATGGTTACAAAGGAAGCAGTTTCTATAGACGTGGCCAGAACCACAGAATGGGTCAGCTTGGAAGGGAGCACAGTGGCTCTTCTGGACCAAGCTCCCTGCTCAGGCAGGTCACTGCTCCCTGCCATGCCTATCCATGGAAAGCTGTGCTCTACTTTCTGAACTTATAAAGGCTTTGCATCAGATTTGACAGCAGTTTTGCATGAAAAAGACCAAATAATTTAGTCCATGGAATTAGAAGTCATTAATTCAATGTAAAGACTGAAAAAAAAAATCAATAATTTATCCAGGCTGAGTTCATCAGTTCACAAATGCTCTTTCTATAGGTTTTCTGGAGCTTTGTGCACACTGATTTACAATAAGTTAATATCTTGAAGTGGAAAATATTTCACAGAATTAAAATCCGGTCTTATCATATGCACACACAAATAGAGAAATGGAACAAGAACAATCTTGATTCAAAAGTAAATTAGAAAATACAGAATAAAATTTTAATTATGAATTAGTAGAGGTAAAACATATATAGATCTTTGTCCACATCACATACCACACCTCAGTAACATAAATATAACAAATAAACAAAATAAATGTGGGTTTGATTTTTTTCTTCTTAAAATAACACAGATGATCTTGTAAGTCTTATTTTGGATGGAACCAAATGTGTAAGTCTCAAAAAATTAACAAAAATATTGCTATAACATAAATCTATTTATCCAAACCCAAGACTTGAACCCAAGCCTTATTTCAAAAAAATCAAATCCTGAACATTACAAAAAAGCAGGGAATTGCAGCACTTTAGAAGTTCATCCAAAGTGATCAATGCCCCTTCCAACCTTCCAGAGGCATGAATGCATGAACAAACATGCAGGCTTAATGCTCTACCCTAAAACCAGCTATGGCAACAGAGTGGCAGGTACCTTTTCATCCTTTTACGGTACTTTACTTCAGAAACACCATTTTAAAATTATCCCTTGAATATTAACTCATGAATTCTACAAATAATTCAGAGAAAAAAAAAATCCTGAACGAAGTAAATTAAAAGCTTTAAAAAGAAAAGAGCTAAATGTAGACAGAGTGTAAAAAAGCATATGTGTTTTGTTTGTTGGGGTTTTTTGGTTGCTTGGTTATTTTCTTTGTTCCAGACTGTAATGGTGCCAAATTCATTACTCATCATTAAATGTGTACATTGGCCTCAGCTACATTTTGTGTAGATATATTGGTATACATATTTTGGTATAAATGCAACAGTAAGTATTGCTGTTTGTTTAAGAGCTGGAGATGTAACGTCAATCAGAGACTATAAAGAAACTCCTGTTCCTTACAAGTCTCCTTGTAATTATATTACAAAGTAAGAGTAATAATTCAATTTAATATCTAAAAAATTCCCTGTGGACTTCCACAACTAAATGAACATATTATCTAGTAAGTTTACCAGTGATAACTGCATACTCTCTAGAAACTCCTTTGGTTTCCAAAGTTATATGTATAGGTCTCATCTAAGAAAAAAATAAGGTTCGTTATTATGCCAAATGAATCCTACATAGTTTATGATCCTTTGGGGAGCTTATTGGCTGAAACACAAAACAAAATGTGAGATCAGACTTGGTGTGTTGGTTATTTCTCTTCTTTAGTTAGTGAAATTTGTATCAGTAACTCTTATGCATACCTTCTAGCTCCTTTGTAGTTACAATTCTGTGGCAAGGCTCCCCATAGTATTAAAGTTACTTAGTGCAAAACTCAAAACATACATAATCATATACCGGTTTTAATTTCTGACCTAAATGTTTACTAATCATGTTACTACACACACAGAGTTTAGGAGGCAACATGTTGTGTTGTTTCCTGGCTTGGTTGCTAGCTGGGGTTAAACCATGAAAATGTATAAACATATATATAGACGTTAAAAAGCAGATTCCATGTATTTATCTATTGTTTCACAGAGTTAAAAAGTACACATATTTGCTGTTTTAAGGGCTGAAACTATATCTTTCACCAAAATTCAGCTGTTTTCATATTGGAAATGTATTTAATTTTATCTGGAAACTTTCTGACATTAGAAATAGAACAACTATAGTTTCTCGTTATTTTTGCTGCCAGAATCCATGCTTGGTTGCTCAACTAAAGACCTTATACTGCTAATTACTACCACATGCCCATATCCCAAGCAAAGGAAAACTTATTGGTTCTGACAATCCATTCTCTCAACACTGAATTCCAAATGAAAACTTCAATTTTGGCCAAACATAACATTTCATCAATCTTGTTCTACTGACTGCAAAAGCAACATCAAACAAGGGGCACTAATGGCTTTTTACTGTGCAGTTCCCAAGCTTAGATTCTCTGATGAAAGACCCACATGAGCAAAGGACATCTTTAAAGTACTTAGTAATTAATAATTGAACCAGAAAACAATGCATAAAGTAAATTGAACAGTTTGTACGCTGATGACAGAGCTGAGTTTCAAGTAACAAATTATATGAGCAGTAGAGATCAGCAGGGAAAGCACTGACAACAGAGTGAGATAAAAACAAACAGATAGTGCATATAAAGAAAGACAAGAACAAACAGTGAAAAAAAAATTAAGCACGCCCCAAAGCTAGCAGAAGCCTGTAATCTGAAGTTGAATTTTTCAGGATGTGGGGTTCTGACTGAAAATCAGGTCCAAATTCAGAGACATCTGAGCAATGCTGGGTACTAGTGACAATGTAAAAGGGGAGGGAGAAACTCTGTGTGTAAAACAGGTTTTAAACACATTCCCCTCTGCTCTAACTCCCTTGGAGCTTTCAAAACAGAGGGATATGTTCTGAGTTTGAAAAATTTCTCTTTGAGAAAACTGAGTCCTGGCCTCTGTCACAAACAAATACTTTGGGAAATTACCAATACTACTCATTCCCAGAAATAAATCAAGGCACTTAGTTTTTCTAGGTGAGTGATGCAAGTTCCCAACATCAGTGTTTACAGTTCACCTTAGATATTTGAGGTTATCTTAATAAATTCACATATTAAAGTTTACTGATTGAGTATTATTGAACAGAAAACAGTATAAGTTATAACTTTGATTTATCTACGGTGATATAAAACAGTACTATAAAATTAGCTCTGTGGGACATTTACAGTCTTTCTGCTACACAGAAAAGAGAAATAACGTGATAAAACCGTAATCCACCTCAAAAAAATGTTGCATGGGTGATGATTTGAAAGGAATGAAGTAAAAAATTATCTTCTTACAGTAAGAAGAGGGACAATTCATTAGAAAAATTTCTTGCAGTACCTTATTTACATCATATGGAAAGGACTCTCTTTATGACTAGACTTTCAGGGCAAATATACTCTACCAGTGGATGTCACAATGGTATATAATGAAATGAAGAATGGCAACACTGAAGGTGATATTGTGCTGTATCGCACCATATCGCCAAGGTATCTAGTTCAGTAAAGGCTATATCCCAGCACATCCAGGAGCTGGGAATGCCAGAAAGAGCTAGTTTTAACTTGGTCAAGAAAACAAGACTAATTTCAATAGAAATGTAATGATGTAATGTGGTCCAATAAAATTTAACCTTTGCTACCAGGTAAAAACAGCAGATTTGTTTTTTTACCATACTATTTTGATATTAAGGCTAATGCCTGCTCTTCAGATACGCTTAATGTGGTACTGGGAAGAGAACTGCTTTAAAATCCCTGGTCACAGATTCTAAAATCATAAAAGTTTTCGATATCCATGGAAATTCAAAAAAAGCTGCATGAGATCTGAATCTGCTGCTCGAACATTGAGAAACAGGGCTATTAGATTTCTTAGATAGTCCAATAGAACAAACTGGACAATAGACATCTCCTATTTTGCATCCAGTAAAACAAAGTTTTCTGAAGAACTGAGTTGTCTGAAAATCATGTGAATTATCACTGTCATTTAGTTAAGAGATAAACCACATGATAATCTGATGCCCAAAACGGTGAAGTGACATCTCACCCTTGCTGCAGAAGTCAACTGCATATGTAACAGCAGCACTTTTTACAAGATATGTTAGTGTAGTCTGAGTGTTATCCAGGTTCTCTTGAATTAGGGAGAAAATGTTGTGACTTGTACCATAGCACAGCCCAGGTCTCTAATTATAGTGTGACAACTCTCCAGTGGTAACATCTGATGTCAAAGAACACAGCCTGGAAAGCTGTGAGTCAGCTATTACCACCTTCAGGGGCTCTTTAGAGTCCCACAACCACACCTGGTCGTTTTGGACTTACTTTCTGCCTCGGGTTGAGTTAAAAGTTCCGCCGTATTTCTTCCGATTAAGGATGAGAGCAGCAATTTCTGGCACGTAGCGAGCAAACATTGCCTACATGCATGAAACAAAAACACAAAAAAAAAAAAAAGAAAATGGCATGCAGAGAGTGTTCTACTGCAGCAGAGGCAGCAGAGCCTCTTGGGATACTTACTTTCTTCCACTAACCGCACTATAGGAACCACCATATTTCTTGCGGTTTCCTATTAACTCTATGATTTCAGGGACGTAGCTGGCAAACATGGCCTAAGAAGAAGATAGGAGACAGAAGAAAAGACTAAAAAGAGAGGCCAAAGAAAGGGGGATGATGAATATTTTCAGAAGATAAATATTTTTAAGATCTGAAAATGCAAAAGAATTAGATCTATGCAGTTGTTTAAAAAGAAAATTAAAAAAAAAAAATGAAAACTTCTCAAACAAAACAAGAGGGCTCAATGTAAAAGTTGGTTCTGGAGAAGGTACACACCTTATAAATAAAGAAAATGGTCAAAAGAGGAAAAATGGACACGTAAAACAAAACAAGAACAAAATTACTTCAAACTGGTATCTAATCACAAAAAACAGTTATGTCTATTTATTCTTGAAGAGGGGATGGGGAAAAAAACCTATCCAAGCCCCACTGCAAAAAAAAAACAAAGCCAAGTATTATCATTACCGTCACAGTTCTGTTTTAAAATACAGACTCTTCCCCGCCATTGTAAGAATTTAAAAGAAGACAAAAAACAAGATGAAATCAGGGGTTGTTTCCCCATCAAGAAACAAAAAAAAAATCACCTCCCCGCCCCCCAAAAAAACTTTTCCAAAAGTTCTTGGGTTTAGAGGGATTGGAACATGTGATAGAAAAAAGGTTTTGAGGAGAAAATAAAAAATATTGTGCCATGTTTTGTCCAACAAACAGCTTCCTTGTGGCTGGATACTTCGAAGAGCTACTGCCATTTGACATGTCAATAAACAGAGATGGGAATGCATATATGCAATGCTCATGTGTATCTCTGTGAGTCTCATATATGGCATTCAAAACACTGGTTATATATATATATATATATATATCTCACCTCTGTGAGGTATATGTATATGTGAAATCAATGGATGAGGGTAAAGTAACAATATATATATGTGTGTACGGGCACAACGTACATTACGAGTCATCCACAAAGCATTTACCTTGCACAGTGTAAATATTAAAATGAACTTTGCTGGTTTAGAGAACATTGCAGCAGGTGTCATAATATTTCTAGCACTGACAAATAATGGAAAAGTTGACAAGACAAATAGGAACTTGGGTGCTATTTACATACAGGACAAAGAACACGAGAAACTGCTGATATAAAAGGATACTGGTTATGGTCATGTGATAAATTGTGAGCTAAAATTGTACTAAATGATATGAAAGAGAATATGGTTTGCCATCATCTGGATCAGGCAAGCTGCTCTTTAAGGCAGTCCAAAGCCACAGTGTTTGTTGGAATTCTGGGAAGGAACACAGAAGGATGGGTAGGACTTCTGAAACCGCAAAGTGCCTTTAAATATCAATAGCAACCTCCAAAAATGCTCTACAGTCAGCCACTAAGAAGACTACAAATAACATTATATGTTGAAACATTAAGGCACTTCATGTATTTACATGCATTACTCATTTAAATGGACTAGAAAAATTCTAATTCTGGACTAATTCTGGACTAATTTGACAAGCTTTGCCAAAGTATTTAACTACATGAAAAATGCATATTAAACATATTTTAATGTTTTATAATTAATTTTAATTTACTAATCCAGATATTATTGTTTCCTTATTTACAACATTGAGATATACAGGATCAAGGTTTAAGGTAACTGGAGTATTAAGAAGAATATAAATAATAATTTTTACCAATCCCCCAAGGATGAAGAAGACCATGAAAAGGCGACCAAGGGTTGTTTTTGCATAAACATCTCCATAGCCAACAGTGGACATTGTAACCATCAGCAAATAAACACATTCCCAATATGTCAGTGGTTGATTATTTTGGAAATTTTCCCATGGATCCCCTGAGTTCTCCACCTGCAATGTACAAAAAAACATATAATGAATTATTTTAATTATAATTAATTCTAATTAACCCCAAATTAACTCTACCATATACACATGTCCCTGTGTGTGTGTGTTTAGATGTATAATTTGGCATATAATATGAACCCTGAATCCCGTCCTGTGATTTATTTTGATCAAATACAGAACCTGACCCTGTGCCAAAAAGAGCACTGCAACTCTTTTGCCAATATATATACAGCCTTGCTACTCAGATCATTAATGGGAAGTGTCTTTTCCAGGCACCACTAAATAATGTAACTTACTAATTTAGTTAGGTAAGTTCATTTAATAAAAAGTTGTTCAAAATATTTTTGGAGCCTTACTTTTAATGCAATTACACTCCTTGATGTTTTTATTTTAAAAGATTACGTAGCTATGGAAGACATTACTGGTACCTTTAGTGATATGCTACTACTTTTTAAAAAAGCCAGCTGCTGCTGAGACAAAATTATAAGTTTTTCAGTGGGAAAGGAGTGTTCCACAGTAAAAGTTGAAGTTTGAGTATTCCTACANAAAAAAAAAAAAAGGAAAAAAATTCCAAATTCTAGAAAACAGCATTCCCTTGGTGTTGCTGTAATATCCAAGGGGTGTCTTGTTCCATTTGTTCAGAAACAGAAAAAGGTATTGTTTCTAGATAGAATTGCTACATTTGCCCAGAGGAGTGTAACAATACAGTCCCTAAGCAAATGAGAAATATATCATAAATTAAACCATTCAAAACCTCTGTGCATCTTTATAAGGGAGAACACCAAAGGACTGACAGAGCAAGGGAAGAAGGAATCTGAAGGCCGCAATGCTGGGTAGCCGGGTGCAGCCCTGCAGGGCAGCCCGCGGAACTGCTCCAGGCTGCGCGGGCACATCCAGGGCGTTCCCGGGCCAACACCGCCACCTGCTGCTCCCCGCGCCGCTCCCGCCCGCCCACGGATGTCCATCCCGCTCCTGCTCACAGCTCCTCGGGAGGGGAGAACAGCCGGGGTGTCCTTATTGCCCGCCATCGATGGGGGACGGCACTACCGAGAGCAGCGCGGTGTCGGGAGTAAAGCAGCTCAGAGCCCGTGCTCCAGCGGAAAATGGCAAGGAAGAGTTCTCGTGTGCACTCACCAAATGTATGAACCCAGCTGCTGTCAGCCACGTGCTGATAAATATTGAGCACAGATTCACTAGCTTGATGGAATTACTGGAAATAAACAAAGCAAACAGGGACTTAGACTAGAATTTCACATACATTTTATAGGTATCTGTATACAACTGCATACTTTAGACTCAAGAACATGATGATTATTTCCCAAAAGAACTCCCTAAAAAAACTTGTTCAAAAGTATAATATGTATTATCTTTCTTTTGGAGAGTTCACATTTTCATAATTTAGAGAGCTTGAAGAGAAAGTCTGAACATAAGAGAGCAGAAAGGCAAACAGAAACCTTAGCTACATCAGTAGTCAGAAGCAAACTAATAGAAATAAATAATGTTTTTTTCACAGATAATTTGGCTGCCTCTCAGTACATTGACCTCTTCATTTTTCACTGCTATACACTCAGAATTATTCACATGTGATTACATAAAAAATACATGAGAAAATTATGATTTCCAAATCAAAGAACGGAAGTATTTTACAGTTCCTGTGCTAAACCCTAAGTATTTTTCATATTATTCTGCTTACATGAACTCCTATGGACCCCTTTGTGGAGAATTCACATGAAATTAGAGTATTTCATACTTTACATTCACATTTTTCTCTAAAAAAATAAACAAGCATAACTTAAATCTACCAAAAACTCTGCAAATACTTTTTAGTCACACTGAGTATTTTCCCTGTTGTAGCCAGAAGTGGTTTTGAAGCAAGGGCTTCACTTAGTTCAGCAGAAAAATGCCATACTTAAAATCTTCTGGAATAAATACAAATAAAACCTGCTCCCTCTCTTCTCACAAAAGTAACTGTCCTAATGAGGACAGAAACATGAGGAACTGCCATCCACGTATGACTGTATTTAAACAATCTTAAACAAAACCAATTAATGGTTTTGAAAATATTTATAAGGTGTAACACCTCAGAAAAATCCCCACAATTATCCTTAAAGCAATACATAAATAAATATAAAAAATGGGAAAAAAATTACTATCAGTGTTAGCAGTAGCAGTTTTGTGGTGGAATTAATCAGTATTTCTTAAATCAACTTTAAGGACAATAAAAATACATTCTCTTCTGAACAAAATTGGGAAAAGAACCTGTAAAATTAACCAGTACAGCTTCTTTAAAAATATTTATAAAGTTATAGTTAGTGGACATATGGGGGTGCAAGGAATAGAATATGACTGGGCAATATGACAGATGATAAAATTAATATTGTACTGAAAAATAAAATAGTGCATAAGCACTCTTGTCATTAGTGTTCCCCAACATCAACATACATTCCCTCTTTCTCTCTTTCTTAAGGTATGGTTGATTAAAGTCCCTATTTTCTTAGTGGTTACATTCATTTATAGGACAGGACCCTGACCAATGGGTTCCTAGATTAAACAAAACCACAGAAGTGATGCTGATGCAAAGCTCCATTATGAAAGGCTGAATATCATCCTTCATCTGAACTTAGAACATGAGATGCTCCTGATAAAAAAAATATGTGTTTGTTGGTATCTTCATATTACTGTAATATTCATTAATAATAACTATTTACATTACTTGTTTGGTACATTTTATTTTTGAAGATTTATTAAACACTGCACCTTGTCTGTCCTCTATAAAATACTCCCTGTGTATCTGTCAGAGTCTAAATATAGATGAAGGATTAGTCATAAACATTTTCCCCCTCTTTAAGCTCTTTCCAACATCTGTGCAAAATCCCTTACTGTGAGCCCTGCCTAAGCCCCTGCAGTTTGGGATTAAAAAAAAAAAAAACAAAAAACCAGAAAACAATGAAGGATAGAAATTTTTCAACAGAAAACTGTAGAATTCCATTTCATAAAACATGGGAACAAAAAATCTTGAGTAAAATACATTTAATTTCAAATTAGGGAAACAAATGGGTCCTTGGCAGAGCACAGGCTTTTAAAGTGCCACTGCAAAATTTTGCTTTGTCTTAAATGATCTTTTCAAATATATTTCGCTTTTTTCAGATATTCTAATACTCATTTAACACTTTGCTAGTCTCCTTGCTGCCTCAGATTTTGCACTATGCAGCTTCTTTCAGTGGATTCCACTTTTCAGAATCTTTTTGGAATCCCTTCTGCTCACTGTGCAAATAATACATGTTCCTTTAATCCTCATATCTCGCTTAACAATTCCAGGAGTAATTTTCATTTATAGGTTACAGTAAATGTTTTGCTTAATTGGAGACAAGAGAAAAGGAGAAGAAAATTTCTCTGCAATTGCACTAAACATTAAATACACAGCAGTGCCTAGTATACCCTATCAGTTTCTCATCTTCTCAGTTGTTATATGTTATGAATGCCAAATGCACTGAAATGCCTAGGTCAAATCAGTTCCATAGCTTTTTCATATAAATACGTATCACCTGAAACTGAGAACTCTTTTCTTTTGCTGAATTTTTTAACAATAAAAAGTACTTTTTTTTCCTTCTATAATTTCAGAGCTAATAATAATATACTGAATTTGCTACTCCAATTCAACAATTCAAGTTCTGTCACTGACTCTTCCTTTATGTTCACAGAAATCCTAAAAAGCTGACAATTCCAATGAAATCTTAAAAGTGGACTGCAAAAAAATGCTAAAAATATCTTAATCCTAGAAGGTTTTTATCTGTCTCTGAGCAAAATAACGTTGCAGTATTGGGCCAAAAGCATACAATACAGTGTAAAACTCAGAAGTAATAATAAAGGTTTAAGGCCACGGTAGTAATTGAAATCACCAACTTAATTTAGGGAATTAAATTTTTTAAAAATAATACTAGATTTGTTGAGACTACTAGTTTAACTGCTCTAAATTGTACAAAATTACTTTAAATATTCTCCATTAATCACAAGGGCTCAGTACACTTTATTTTTTTAGGAAGCAAAATAATTCAGAATCAGAAGCTCTCAAAGAGTATTCTGGTACTGTAATAGAAAATGTGTATGCAGCACATGAACTGCAGTTCTGATGGTACTTCAGAACACACTGAAAAATAGAAAAATTTCTCATTGAAGGTAGCAGTAATAAATGATTTTCCTAGCTTGTTGCCTTCTAAAAGCTAAACTCATGCCAGATATCAAAAGAAACCCCAAGCACTCACACAATCAAATTTATGTCAGGTGTAACTAGAAAGGCTTCTAAAAAATTGCATTCTGTTAATTTGTTTTAATTTGACACATCCATTAAAAAATAAATGTTTTGTGAACATTGCTGACATTGGAAATTATTTAGTTCATTTCAGGTTATTAAGTAAGACAAAAAAGAGAGCAGACATGACTTTCTGTTGCAATAGCAGGAACAGGGAGAGACATAAAGAAATGTTTTGAGGCTGTAACAATTTTTCAGTTAAATAAATTATGTTAGTGATGAACTGCTAAGGAAAAATTAACTGACTAAACAGAAACACTCAGGAAGTTTTGCTTTACAGGCTTTCACTAATCAACATTTGAAGTTTACAGATATTTTACAGATATTATTGTGTAAATAATCACAGAGATGATGATAACTAATATAAGAGTAAATTGTGCACCAGAGAGAGGCTATTTCAATGAACAGGTCAATCTTAAATAAACCAGCTCTGAGTACCTTGAATGTGATTAATGCCTATTTATGGATCTGGAATTTCACAAACCCCCCACTACTGAAGGGGCTGTTAGGTTTTATCCAGAATCTGAGTTTGTGGGGCTTCTCCACTGACTGCCATTTCCTGTGGTAGGGTTGGTTGTTCTGCATATTAAATCTTATTCTCCTTTCCCATACTGAGCATTCTGAGCCATGGGACTTCATTCTTTGATGTCTTTGTTTGACAAAACTGGCTTCCTTCCAGTAACACAACTAAGACAGACAGTGGGAGAGTTCTACAGTACAGAGAACAGGTTCAAGGTTAAGGGTTGAAGAAACAGCTGTTTGCTGTGTGTACAAATTTCAGTATCTATTTTCCCATTGCTACAAATTTTCACAGCAAGAAATGGATTTACCTGCATATAGAGCCCTCATACATCTATAGCAACTGGTGCAGAGAGGAGAGGTTTTCAAAATGGAACTGATTATACAGCAATTATTGGAAGCTGAGTTTAATACTTCCCCTGGAGCATTTTAGATAATGAGGAAAAACAATATGTCTTCAACTGCAAGGCATGGGAAGGTTTCTCTTTATTTCCTTCAAACTGATCTCTTGTCCAAAACTGTGCTTTTCCTGCACAACTTTCATGTATTAATAGGCCAAAGAAACAGTAAGCCAGAAGGTTAATTGGAATATTTTAATTATTATATGAAAGAAATACTAAGAATAGTGAACACAATATAAAGATAGCTCGGTGAAATTTTTAATATGTTTTTGATGTGAAAAGTAATGATCAGTTCAAAAGAACTGGAAGAGCCACAATGAGAATTTCTCAAAATAATTTTTAACTATATTCTTTTGAATGAATTTTGAATTCAGTTTTTTCAAGACAGCAGAACATGGACTGATTATATGGAAAGAAGCAATGTTTAATCAGTTCAAAGCTATGTAATTCAACACATAATCTTGCTTGATATTTCAGATACAACAACACATCAATTTAAATGATCACATAGCAAAAGATGCTGTCACTGACAAATCATTCATCAGCAGAAAACGGTTTAAAGAACAGACAACAAGGGGGAATGTGTTTCCAGAAAAGAAAATCATATATTACTAGGGCCCCAAATCTAAGCCATTTATATTCTGTCACCAATGCAACCAAATCAACATCTAAGAAAAAGTCTTACCTTGTTTTAAGTATATTCAGAAACTGTAAGATTTCTGAAAACTGTATCAGTCTAAGGGCTCTTAAAAATCTTAAACCTGCAGTAAAAGAAAATAAAGTTAAAGAATAATTCAAATTATAACAGCATATCACAATGACCATGATCAATTAAATCAACATAGGTAACATACAAAATATCAAATACCTTTGAAATGCTCTTCCATATTTAATTGTTCAAGGATCCTTAACAGGTACTTTTCAAATTGTTTTAAAGTTATTTCCCTAATAACAGATTTATCCTACCAGAAAGCCTTAGTTTTTGCAGGAAGTAATGGGAGGAGACACACAGGCTGAAAGCTAAGGGGGAAAAGCTGAGGTTTCTGCTGGTAGTTGCAGTGCACATGTCCTTCTCTTTCAGGCTGTCAAAGACACAGGCAGGTCTGAAACATCTCAGTCCTCCAAGCTCCTGCCTTGCTTAGTGAAAAATAACAGATCATGGGCAAGAGATCTGATAACCTGGATAAAGTAGACTGTATATGCCTGATTAAATTTGGTAAATCTTAATGACGTAAAATCTTTTACAGTAATAATGCTCCTTATCTCCACTCTAATGGATATATTACAGATAAGAGAAATTACACTTCAAGAATACACTTAAAAATAGCAAATTTACTATAATTCTTTCCATCAGTGTATAACTATAGGAATACATTACATATCAACTATTTTTAAAGGTACTTTTTAAATGAAGAAACAGCATTTTTATGTTGAAATCAGATTGCGTGCATAGCAATTCCCAGACAAGCACAAAGTCAGTGAGACAAAAAGAGTGTGTGCAAGAGAAACTAATATAGAAGATTAAGGGCTTAAATTATTAAAACAGTCTTTTGCTGATAGTTAATGATTTGGCTGCAGATCTTTGGCATATGAATAAAAGTACACTCTGTACTGTACATATGCACAGCTTATAAAATTAAAGTAAAGCTTGAAGCATAATTTTTATTAGAGAGTACAGGCAGGAGTTACATAAAAGTTGTGTAACATGGTACTGCAACTGTTACAGGAAGGTCCAGAGCAGCTGCTTCTCATACATACTCTTTCTTGACATCTGTTTTACCCAACTCCTGTGCAAGAAACCACTTTTTATTTCTAAAAACTTAAGGAAATACTGATCCTGGAAAATATATAAACCTGGTCACAACTTTCACCATCCCACTGGAATAAGAAGTTCTCCTCAAACACAAAGGTGCATTTGGCAAGCTGTGATTAAATCAAGAAGTTTTTCTGAAGTATTCTTGGAAAGTCGTTAAATAAAACATTTGTTCTTATATTTTGCCTTGTTAAGACTCCCAAGTAGTGTTAAAGTACACTCCTATTATATGGATATAAAGTTTCTTTTTAATTACTGACTGTAGGGAATTTTGAAAATTAATTACAACTTTCTAAATTGATTCAGGTAAATGAAAAGCAATTAAATGAAGTCTAATAATGCTAAATGTCAGATCCTTTTGCAATTAGAGAATGATAACTTTGGATCATCTTGCTGAAACTGTGAGCGACACATCCCTCTATTCCACTTCCAGTTGTTCCCACAGTTGCTACTTCTATCCAGAGAGATGGGGTTAGGCAGGGAAGGAGAGGATCCTTACTAGCAATCATAAACTTTCCAGCTCTTTTCCATCCAGCTGCTTTCTTCATTCCACTCCCTAGGAACTTTTATGAAAAATGGCTGGGATGAGAAAAACCCTGCCTCTCAAACGTTCTGCACTGTATCTGAAGCTAATTATAAGACCAAGTTAACCACTGCTGTTTCAAAAAGAAACCTAAGAAACATCTAAGTTAGCAGTAAAATCTCTATCTCCATTATAAGAGTTAAGATACATTTTAATTGCTGAGGTATCAAATGATAGAAGAAAAATACTATGGGTTCAATGTATTTTTTGTGGAAGAAGATGATTATAGATGAAGTGTTGCATTTGCTGCAGTCCACATAATTTTAAAAAATTCCTTCAGAGAAGAGAATTAGAAAGAAGAAACAAACAAAAAAACCAAAACAAAACAAAACAACAACAACAAAAACTAGAGAGTTTGCTTGGACAGTTTAACTACAAAATAGAAACGGCTTTCAATTATAAAAGCCAAAGGAATCATTACATGGCAGATTAATTTTTACAGTATCCTCAAGTTTCTTAGGCAAAAACAAATCTGTTATTATATTTTTACATATATTTAATATAAATTTATTTCAAATAATATATTATTTCCTATATGTATTCCTGTATGTATTTAATTTTATTGACTTTCACAGAATCATACTACAGTTTGGGTAGAGAGGAATTTTCAGGGTCATCTTGCCCAACCCTCCCTGCAATGCGCAGCTACATAAGGTTGCTCAGAGCCCTGTCTGGTCTGACTTTGAATGTTTCCAAGGCTGGAGCACCTACCATCTCTCTGGGAAACCTGCTCCAGTGTTTTACCATGTTCATGGTAAAAACAATTCCTTATCTGTATTCTAAACAACCCTCTGTTATAATGAAACCATTATCCTTTCTTCTATTGCAGCAGGTTCTGTTAAAAAGTCTGCTCCCTTCAGGTACTGAAAGACCACAGTAAGGTCTCTCCAAATCCCTCTTTCCTCCAGGCTGAACAACTCCAACTCTCTCAGCCTTTCCTCACTAAGAGGTCTTGCATCCCCTTTATTGTGCTGAGGGCCCCAAAGCTGGACACAGTGCTGCAGGTGGAGGTCACAAGAATGGAGATGAGGCAGAATTTCCTCCCTTGCCCTGCTGCCCACGCTGCTTTGGATGCAGCCCAGCACACAATTGGGTTTTTGGACTGCAAATTCCTATTGCTGGCTCATGTCCAGTTTTTCATCTTCAAGCATCCCCAAACCCTCTTCAGGAGCTGCTCTCTATCCCTTCCTCACCCAGCCTGTGTTGACACTGGGGATGGCCCCAACCCAGGTGCAGGACCTTGTCCTTGGCCTTGTTCAACCTGAGCAAGTTCCCAGAGATCCACTTCTCAAACTTGTCCAGGTCCTTTGGGATGGCATCCCGTCCCCACAGGCATGTCAACTGCACCACTCAGCTTGGTGCTGTCTGCACACTTGCTGAGGTGCACTCAAACCCACTGTCTCACAACGGAGAGGATCTGACCTCTGTCAGGTCTACCACCTCACCAAGAACAGAAATGGTTGATATTCATTGATGCATCCAAAATAGAAAGCACTGACAAAATTTCCCCCTTTCCCAAAGTTGTTTCAGCTATATATACAAATGTGCACAGCTCTCTTTCTTTAGCAATATTTGGGAATGTGTTTTATACTAGTGGAGAAGGATTTCTTTTCTAATTAAATGCCTACAAAACTGTTTTACATTTAAATGATATAATCAAGAGTTGAGATACAGTAAGTTCCTTATGTATTACAGTGAAGCTCATTCTAATTTTGCACATTTCATGGATTCTGTCTGAGAAAATTAATTGTAAACTGCTAAACAGAAAGCTCAGGAAGCACTTGCTACTTTCTCTACATGATGTAATTCACCTTTTTCTTGGCAAAGAGTTTTACACTAGAATTTTCTTACGGGATCTAGGATATAATCTGCTACATTATAAGTTATACAAAAAATAAGTACCAAGATATTTAATTTACCCAGAAAATGTAGTAAGAGAACAAATACACAGAAAAAATAAAAGGACTTCTTGAGTTTCTCAGTCTTCTACCTCTAAATGGATGACTAAAATATGCTTAGGAATTGGACTTTATTTCAGCCGCAATAACCAGGACAAAGCCATGATATTCATAGATATCAAGACCAGAAAAAGCTTTTGTGATTATAAACCAGATTCCTTAAACAATATGAGACAAAGCGTTTTAGTCAATAGTTTCTGCCCCTAGTACAATAATCTGAGTTGTAGATATGATGATTCAAATAAACCTTCAACTTTACCACAGGATTATTTTCTTACCGCAAAAATATTTCTCTAGCTACTGGGTTGCCTGTGCAGCAGACTGTTTTCAAAATACACTGAAAATGTAAAATATGTGTGTAATATTATTTCATATCATGGCATTCAACCTAAAATCCGTAAAAAATCTAAAAAATGGTCACTGGGAGAGGCTGCATATTGCCAGAAACCCCTGAAAGCAGCTTTAGAGAAATCAATTATCTGTTCAGTACAAAGCAATATACTATGCTGAACTACCAGGCTACATCTAGAATATAACAATAGTACTTCTTTTCTAACTCTTTACTAAGGACCCAGCAAAATTGATGGATTCTTTAGTACAGAATAGTGATCCTGACATTGCCAATAAACTATGTGCCAGTAGCAATGCAATAACAGTACAAAATTATTTTATCTATAAAGTTTACAGCAAAGTAAACAGTATTATTCAGAGCTTTATATGACTTTACAGGCAATAGGGTATTTTCCTCTCTGTCAGAAAGTTTTGCACCCTCTCAGCTGAAGTGATCCTCTCCACTGGATTAATATACAGAAGCAACCAAGATTAGCTATAGGTTGCAAACCCCAAACACTCCACCTCCCTAACACCGCCCCCCGCCAAAAAAAAAAAGGTAATGTACCACTTTAAATCTTTAAAGGGAAAGGCAAGAAAATCACGACAACTATACTTACAGGATTTTAGTGAGATTCTAATAAATAGAAACAGGAACTGGGATATTTCTTTATTTGACATGAGAGGTCAAACGACAAGAACAGCACAAAGTACATTGTTTCTCACCAATGAGATGTAATCCTTTTCTTACTGCCTTAGGCCACTTTGTTGTGGTTTTTGTTTGTTTGTTTTTTTTCCTAATAGACAATAGTATATCCAAAATATTGGTGTAAGGGTTCAATCCACAGAGATTCTGTTTACCACTTCTATTCCTGAAAAACCATTTATCAGAACAGTATCTTCATCAAACCTTTCAATGGTACTTCTACCCTAGATTTCATTTAAGATCATATGGTTTACTGAAATCTGAAAAAAACCCAGAATCTGTATTTAGGAGCCTTTTTTGAGACACAGGATGGAGGCACAATTTTAAGGATGCAAAACAATTCCATTTTGAACATCTTCACAGAGTGCAGCAGAGTTATCCGAGATCTTACTCCCTGTAGATAGGCTTGAAAATGAAAGCTCAAAGAAGAAAGACAATAAGAAATAGAATGGGAGGAAAAGGATGTGTCACTCCTTGGAAGAAACCCAGACAAAATATTTTTATACATTTCCCCACCTCTGTTATGCAACAGCACAAGTGGGGAAAACAGCCTGCAGCATTAAAAAAATCAATGTTCTATGACCAGGACAGTGAAACTACAATCAAGTTTAGAATCCACAGAGATTGCTTTCAAACAATGCTGTAGCAAAGATTCGTTAATAAATCTCTCTGCTGCACATTCCTTCAACTTGCTATTACATCTTTTAAATAATAACAGCAGCTTCAAACAAAATTTCTTGGGAACACCAGCACTGCAGAATATTACATTCTATCCTTCAATAAAGACTGGATTATTTGATTCTAGGTGGAAAATGAACCCCTTTACTGGGGAGATAGGAGTACATCGCAGTGCCTCAGTGTGGGAAAGAATTCTTCCTACAAAGCAACTGAAATGCTGCAGCTTTTTAAGTTCAAAAATAAACCAGAACATCTTTTTTTCAGAAGATACAGTAATACTAGCACCAGAGACAGTAAAACAAACTAGAAATCTGAAGAAGTTGAGTTGGACCTTACCCCAGTATGAGCCGACCCTATAACAAGACACCAAGGAGTTTCGCAAAGTACGTTGCTCTTCCTTTTCGGGGATGTTATGTCCAGGTTTGACACGATATCCATTTTTGAACAATTCTCCATGAGACTTTTTACGCCTTCTAGTACTTTTGTACGTTTCTGTACGAGTGCCCCCAGAAGGGTTGTGGTAGACTAAAATCTTGCTGGGAATCATGACTGTGTATCTTCAGCTCCAGGAGCACTGCAAGTAAGTACTGTGGTCCAGTCTTCAGTCACAGCATGCACTAACAGTGAAGATGGTGATACATTTACCCTTCCTTTTGCTAATTCAGTATCAACATGGAGAGACAGCTCCGAGCTCTCTCTTTAACAGAACTTCTCTTTGGAAGCAGATTTGTTTAACTGGACACAGGATAAAGCTCCCCTTTACCAGTTGTTATCAAAAGATAATTCAATATAATCTAGCCCATTTCCGTTAGCTTGAAGCAAACAGAATGAATTCAAATACAAAACTCAGCTTGACAAAACAGGCTATCACAAACTGGATGGACAAAACAAATCACAGAAGCAGGCAGTGCAGATGCTCCTCTGATCCCTGATGTATTAGAGCTTAAAAGCCACCTTCTATCAGGATATTACTACATAAGCTTCTTTCAGATACATCAAAGAACCACACCCATTGATTCAAAACCCACAAACATGATGCTGTTCACTTGGAATGGACAGGTACACTTGCAAAGAATACAGTTCCTATAATTCACGTACATAAAGAGAATTGCTTACTGTGTATTAGTTTCTTTGGCAAGTTCAAATGTCTGTTTTCCAGTTAAAGCTAGTATGCAGAAGGCAGAGGTCACATAATCAGCCAACTCTTACAGGATTTATCCCGGATGAAATTAAAAAAACCTCCAACAAATAAACACAGCAACCCTTCTTCCAACCCCAGTTAATGACAGCTATCTGAATGAAAAAGAATTCAAAACAAAACAATTTAGCCATCAAGCAAGAGCACAAAGAATAGAGTCCACAAGTCTCTCAAACAGACTTGCTTTATGAATATTCACAACACTAGAGTTTTGTTCAGTCAACTACCACCTCATTCAATTAGATAAAGCTCTTCAAATTAAAAGTAATCATGATCTTCCATTACAAATGATAGATTTTCTTAATTAATTTTCCTACTTTGAGTATAATACACAAACTTAATTGTGAAAAATATCTTCATTTTGAGGAATATGCTTATTGTTCCTTTTTTTTTTTCTTTTTCCTTTTTTTTTTCCTTTTGTGTTTTGGCCTCAGAAGACCCACAAATATACCAATGCCATCTGGAGTACAATGCAAAGCAGACACAAAAACAGGCCGCACCATGTGCTTATATGAAATACACAGGATTTCAAAGTGTTTTGGAACTGTTATTAAGGGGTGGACTGCCAAATATAAAGGGGATTGTAGTACATACACATATCAAATTATAAGTAACATGCAGAGAGTGAAGCAAACTACATCCATGAATAGTGAAGCAAACTACTTCTTTGCATTGTAACCTTTAACACTCCATTTTTACAAACAACCTGGTTATGTTCTCACTGGTCACAATAGTCAAGTTCCACCGAGTCTATAGGGATGGGTTTTATGTCCACATGCTGACAAACATCCATGATGTATCTGTGAGCACTTGAATTATTCCTCTCAAACTGAAAAGATTTGAACAGGGTAGTACTTAACTGTGTTACTAATCACATCTTGTACAGCTCAAAATGAATGCACGTCCTACTTACTTTTTGCCATATAAGGCACACTATTTTCCTTTCTCTATTTCCTCTTGACTAATATTATAATCTTGTTATTATCCAATTTTAAACCTATCATTAGTACACTTCATACTTAGTACAGCAAATGTTTGAGTATAGAATCCATTTACCTTGAAAGCCAGGAATGTCTAAAGGAAAACAGGACTGAAGTAATAAATAGCAAGAGCCAAGCTGTTAAGTTTACATAACCTATTATTTGGGTTTTAACATTTTGACAGTATTCTTTTAACTCCTCAGCTTCCTGGCATAGCCAGATTTTTATCAATTTTCTTTCCTTTCAGTCAGTGCACTGCTTAATCTGTTGCATATATCAACATTTGAAAACATAAATTAAATGACACAAACTAGGATTAAATCTGCTAAAATAAACCTGCTCCACAAGTTTAAAAAAATGTACATAAATTTGAGCAGCAGCAGGAGGATGGCATATTGTGCTGAAAAGCATTCTTCAACATCAGCCAGCCACACAAAGCTGCTGGTACTATTTCCTGTGCAGACGTTTCTGCTTTCCAAATGAGTATTTTTTTTAGCATTTTGTTCTACAACCCAATTACCCAAGACAGCTTCTTGCTTTCAGTGATATTACAGTTTGCTGCCATCTATAATATCGATGCATTACTTGGCCAATTTTTTTTGTATTAGATGTAAAATTTGATTGCAGAAAATTGTTCTCTGTAGACTAATTTTTTTTTTTTTGTTATCCATAGAAATACCTTTTAGGTATTCTAGCTAAGATGAGCATCTGAATTAAAGTCTGGAGTCCAGTTAAGCACATGAAGGTTGTGCCAGCAGTAGAATATCACTGTTTCCTATCTCTGTGAAGGACACAGTCCTTGGCCTCCTGGTCTGAGGGAGACCTATAACTCCTAAACCTCGTGTTATCAGCATTACCTGAAATGTCTTCAGTCTGCTCTGAAGTATTTAATGCAAACTAATCAACAAACATTCTGTTATAAAGAGCTCTAAAATTATTTTTAACAACCTATTTTGTCTTCAATAAATCCAAGCTACTTACAAGTGCAGTTTTTCATATTTTCTACAGAAGCAAACGCTTGAAGGACATCACTCCATGATCCTCCTTGAACTTGTCATAAAAATAGATTCATATACTTATGGAAGTACTGCTATAATTAAATGACAACTTGCTTTCAAAGTCCATCCAAATGTGAACCTATTAAACTTAAATATGCAAGAGAAGAAAGCAAGACTTATCAGCAGCTAAGCTCCACTTTACCATTGGCTATGCAGGGACTAGGTACTTGCTATATTATCCTGAAGGAGAGCAAGGGAACATTAGATCCTGCTTTGGAAAACCAATGTAGTGGGTAGAAGTGGGTATCCAATTATTGTCCTTTACAACACAGATTGCACGTGGGTGACAGATTTGCTGTGCTTTTGTAAGATACTATTTGCTTACAGTTGTGCTCAAAAGCACAATCTGTAAAAACCCACAAAACAGAAGGAAACCGGCCAAGGAGAAACCTACTGTAGAGAAAAATAACTGTCTTTGACTATTCTCACCTTGAAAATTCATTTTTAATTTAATTTACAATAAGTGAACACAGAGTTTTCCAGTTGCTACCTTACCTCTCTTTTAAATTGCTACTTCTAAAATGACAATGTAAAAACCATTTGCTGTACACAAAATGTCCCATAAAATGTTTATTGCTGCTATTTCAAAAATGGTAAAGTATTATTCATAGAAAAGAAAAAATAGCCTGCTATGTCTGGATACAAGAACTCTACAGGTTTGTCAACAGCTACGTTTCAGTACAGCTTTGTAGCAACCTCAATGGATTATGACAAAACCAGAATTATGCTCATTCTGCCAACCATTTACCACTCATTAATCTCACTAAATTGTTTAGAAGGTAAATTTACAATCCAATCCTGAGTTCCTGAGAAAACACATGTAGTTGCATTATTTATTTTTTTATCTCCTATTTTCAAAGCCTTAAGCTATTAAACCATTTTCAGAAAGCTTGGCATTAGCAAGAACAAAACCAGTCACTTGATAGGTAAACATTAACTTTCCTGCTTTCCACCATTTCAGGGAACAACTATATCATATTCCATAAACCAAGCACACCTATATCCAGTAGTAAATGAATAGAAAATCTTTACATAAAATCAGAGAGTATTAACTTGTAAATATTTTATATTACAAAAGAAGTATTATCCCACCAAAGTGATGTTGGTGCCATTTTTAACAAAAGGCAGAATCCATGAAGGGAAGAATAACCAGTACCCCTATTTACCTAGTAGGTAAAAGAGAGTTAAGAAGGAAAAACATTTATTCAGCTTTCATTTTTCTATTTTTTTTAATATTACATTTGTGTAATCCTTTCCAGATATTGCAAGTCCATATTCAAAATTGATGGAAAATATGCCTTTTTTAATTCTTTGATTTAGGGAGAAAAATACTAACTGTATGCTTTACAGATGGTGCTACTAAAACCAAAGTGACTTTGAAGTAAGAGGTTACACCTCAGCAAGCTAACCTTGCAGAGAGAGTTGCACAGAAGTTTGGAAATCTGGGCACTGCTTTCTAAAGTGACCATTACAACTCAATATAAAGAGGGTTCCCTTCCTGAAAAATGACAAGTTAGCATCTTATATAATTTTCCCTGGCATTCATCAGGAACAAATTGCACTAAAATCAGGAATATGCTATTCTGAGAGGCTGTAACCATAGGGCAGAACAAATGATAAGAACAAAGGCAAAGGAAGGGCAAAGGCCAGATCTAAAGCCTGACTCATGCTGCAGGAGGGTGATTTAAAAAAAGACTTCCAATTCTGCCTCTTTGCTCCCGTGAGTCACAAGGCACAGGCCATAACTGCCAAAGAAACAATGAGCATACAATGAAATAAGGCTTGAAAAGGAGTCAAGTATTCCACTTCTAATCAACTGGTATGATATAATGCATCCTTTTCAGTGAGCCTCTTTAGCCTTCAAGTTGCACAAGGGAAAAAGTTAAAGAATAAGCAGATAGATACAGATAAATTAATTACGAGAAACCAGTTATGAAAATGATAGACCACAGAATTCTGTATGTGATTATGATCCCGGTGCAAAAAGCATTAATTCCATTTTCTGATCAGACGGATGACAAACATTCAAAAAATATTCATGCTTGTTCTGGTGAAGCCTTTTACTCAGTGTACAGAATAATTCCTAGCACATTTTGTAAATTTATATTGTACCAACGATAAACAGAGTATTTCAGACGAGCTGTAGGATTAAGAATTTAGTCATAAAATTCCACAGAAATCAAAGATTATGGTGTTTTAACTGCTTTTTGCAAACACAGCTGTTGTACAGATCCATACACCGTGTTTCAGCATCCCTTATTTCACCCCAATGCAGCACTAAAAATAGTTTTCACCTCCTCAGTAGTGCATCATGTCTAAATACGAGGTCTGAGAACTGCAAGTGTCCATTCATCAGTAAGACTGAGTCAAGAACACGGCCAGTAAAGGAAGCAGCATTTAAAACTCCTCTCTTCAAATTCACATCAGACAGAAAATCTGTGATCTGCCTACTGAGAAGAAAATTCTTGCATTTTCAGGTGCACAGAGCTGCTTTCCCTAAACACCATTGTTACCCAATCAATAAGAGAAGATAGTGAAATTTCTATGCACTATCAGAGTAGATTAGAGCCAGTGCCTAGTTTAATAGGTATCTGAAATTTTCCTAAAAGACTGTTCCTCAGATCTATGTATCATTGGCTATTTTCCACTGAATGCAGCATATTTCTTACAAGATCTGCCCCACATGAAATGATATATAGTTTTCTCTAGATTAATTTCCCAGTTAAGAGCAAACATGAAACAATTCAGATGGTACTTCCAGATGTCTCTGCTTTTACAGTGCTGATATCTACAATTTGCCCACAATATGAAGAAAAGTGAAGCAACACAGAAAAAAAATGTAATTTAACAGATAATAAAAGCTCAAATCATACCACTTGCTTTACAAACTATCCCATCTCATTTGACTTTATATTCACAATATTTTATGTGTAAAAATTCAGACGCCACACTATCATGATATATATTGCCTGCACACTAGCCACTAGGAAAATAACATTTTCTTCAGAGTTAGCATTGTCCCAACCACATATTAGCCACTAGGAAACACTTCATTAATCATGCTTTAATGAGTATCTTAATTACAAATAATGTCATTGTATAAATATATATATATAAATTATATATCTACAATACAAATTTTAATATATTCTAATAAAATTATCTGAATTTATTTACTTATATAATTAGCTAATCATTGATGTTCATTATTAAAAATTGAACTTTTATACCTATTACCTACAACAGCCTTAACATACATTGGTAAGAACCCCTCCAGGACTTGGAAGTTTTGGTATCAGGGAAGATGAATGTTGAATAGGAAAGATTTACAAAGGTTGTATTTCGGGGGAAAAAAAAAAATGTTGTGGAAGGTATTCAAACCATATTAGGATTTTATATTTATCCTGCTATGGCTGCTCTTTCTGCATCCACAACACTGTAATCATTACATGCTTGAATGTCACTGGCTCCCTTGACTAAATTCAGGGAAAAGCATCCCAGAACAGAATTACATAAAATTGAGCAAACTATTAAAATGTGAAAATAATCCTCACTTCACTTTCAGCACACAGTGTCAGTGCTGTATCTGTCTACTACTAATCCAGCTAGCTCTCAGCTAAAACAGACCATCTGCTGGGCTCTGCAGGTATGATCCTGCCCAAGCCTCGTGTCAGCTGAAAGTTACTCCCTATCCTCAAGCAAATGAGACTTTGGGTGCCCTAGGGGCTGTGGATGGGTGAGAGTGGCATTAACTGCTGGGGGCACAGTGCTTGGGAAGGCACCAGTGCAGCTCTGTCCTGCAACGTGAGCTCACCCATACACAAAACCTCCTTCAGTTTTGTAGGAAAATCTTCCACACGGTGTGGGGTTGATCAAAGGAAAACATAATCAGCAATTAGGAAGACAATAAAGCTGACAGATAATTTATACTGAGAAGCAGAGTAACTAGGTGATAATGGAGAACTCAACCATTGGAGAGTTATGAGCATGTCAGAAATCTCAAAAAGCATTTTGCTCTCAGTCACTGTGCTTGTAAGGGACTACAACAATTTACTTTTGATTACGAAGATTATGGTCACTAGATAGCCCAACTGTCATGCAAAACCTCTTCAAATTGAACTACACACTTAATACACAGCTGATTCAGTTCAGCTAAACATCACAAGTGATGCTACAATATTACTGTTTTGAATAAAACCAGCACTCCTTGAAGGATAATGCCTAATAAAATGCTGTGTACTAAACTTGCCCATGTAGCACAGTTCCATCTGCCTTACTTCATAAAGATGATTTTAAAAGATGGCAAAATAATTTCCCTGTATAAATCACCTATAACTGCAACAAGAAAATGGCTTTAGAAAGCAAATTTTATAGCAGTTTTAATTAAATAGCCCTCGTTTTTCCAAGTCTTAACACTATTTTTAAATTAAAAGATGCATTATTCTTTTTTTTTTTTAATCTCCCCTGCTATATATCTACTAGCAACAAACAAATAAAATTATAAAGTTAAATAGGCTGCTTTTTCAGTATTCAGCTTTTGAATCAAAGTTGCATCTGGGGAGATATCACAGGAAAACCTGCTTCCAGTAAGTGCCTGTGCAATTTTGAAGACAATTTAGGCTTAGATAGCTGAAACCTAGAATACCAAGAAAATGTAATTTTTTTCACTTCATATCCCTTTATACATATCAAAGCAGAGAAGATCACTAGATAGATTTAGAGAAAAATCTTTAATAATCATATACAATTTATAAACACAATGCACTGACTTTTTAAAAAGCAATAAAAAAGTAAATGCCTGAATTAAACAGAAATGCACTCCCAAGTTTAGTAGCAGCTTCTTTAACACCATTCCAAATTAAAAAGTTCCCTGAACAGGAGAAACTATGAAAAGCAAGAAAAAAGTTCCCAAAGCATGCAGATGTAAGGAACAAAAAATCCTGGCCTCTGAGCATCATTAGCTTTATTGGCAAACTTTCTGGCAATCCATTAGGTGAACCACAGCAGTGCAAGTAGCTGTGGAAGAGTCAATAACTTCAGAGTCATTTCTGTGGTGCAGAAGTATGTCCTTCATTTTATGGATTGCACTGTTGTGTTTCTATTTGCATTTAGTACTTGAGATAGTATGATTCTAAACACTGCTGAAGGTGATAACAAGGTTAATGAAGGCTAAATGTCTGCAGGTCAGCAGTGAATCAACTGCAAGCCCTGTATAATGTAAGAATACAAATATAGAAGTACTAGAAAATGTTAAGCATTCAAAAAAATTGATGTGAAACAAGTGGCAAAATGTGACAAACTAAGAAGCATACAAGACCCTTGCCTTAAGTCAATATTGTATAAAACTGCCAGATGATATAAATATCCTGCAATTCCAAAACTTCAGAAAAAGCCTTAAATATTTCAGCTGTAAGAACACTTCCCAAATTTTCCTTCACTATATGCTGTCTGACTGTCTATAGCAAAATACTGCAACTGTAAAGACAGAATAGTGGATAAAGGAACAGATTTTCAGCCATCCAACCATTAATTCTGAAATGTCACTTGAGCAGGAAGGTCAAAACTTAACAGATTCACAGAATATTCTGAGATGGAAGGGGCCCACAAGCATCAAGTGCAACTCTTAGGTTGTGTTATATTTATCCTGCTGTGGCTTCTTCAGGGACTGAAGCCACAACCTTGGTGTTACCAGCAGCAGGCTCTCATGGCTTTTCTCATATTGATACCTGGAGCACTGAAGCACAAGGAGTCATGTTACCTAATCCCAATGGGGTTTGGACCTCTCAGGTGATGGTCAGGAAATGCATGTAAATAAGCATATTTGAATAAATCACCTCATTTGAGTGCAGAATTATAACAAGAGTGAAAAATCTTCATCATAGTCTCTCTTGACTTTTCTTAGTTTCATATATACAAAGTGGAGGGAAAGAACTGACAAAAGATTACTAGATGGGTATGAATGATCCAGTTTAAATAAACCTCCAGTCTCAGGCGAGTACATAACTTCCATCAGAGCCCTCTGATATTCAGATAAAACAGGCACAAAAGAACTTTCTTAAGACTCGTATGGAATTCTTAACTTCTAATCTTTCTAGTGAAACCAAACTATCTTTGCATCAGTTTATATGAATTCCAGTCTCAAGTGGATTTGCTTTTGCTCTAATTCAGTCTTGCAAGAAAGTTACGAGGAACACAGATATGCAGTTTGGGGTTTTTAATTACTTAAACTGAATAATGCATCTTTTCTTAATTCCACATAAACCCAAACTCACGCACCACAGAGCACACTAGACAACTGGTGCTGAATTAATGAGAACTACGTGGACATTGCTGTACATTTGGTCCAGGGCTTAGAAGATAAAATAGTTCCTTCAAGCAGTGTTACAGAAATTAGAAACACAAAGTGACCTAAAGATCAAAAACAGTAACCAGAAATCACAGAATTCATGTTAAAAATGCCAAAATATAAACGGTCATGTTCTAGGTAGAAGGACTCATAGTTTTGGGTTTTGGATCAATTATATTATTTATAAATTTGCTTGTAAACAACAACCATTCAAAACTCAAAGTTGAGATCTCACTCAGCAACAAATTTACTCAGATTCAAAGTATTTAAAAACACAGTCAAAAAAATCAATGAAAAAAGCCATCAGGGGAATAACTACTGGATAATGTATAAAGACTAGACTGAATGCCTACAAGGAACAATACATATTAACATACCATCTGGGAGACCAGGAATGAAATTTTATTTTCAACTGGTCTTTCAGCTGACACAATATAAGAAANAAAAAAAAAAAAAATCAATCTAATCTCTCGTATTAAGAACTCTTGTATTAACATCGTGTGCATGTCAGTTACATGCTGTAGCTAGCTCAAGAAAATTTAGAAATCGTCTGATAATGTGACACTAAAAGAAGCATTTTTAGCTGCGTCTCATTCAAGTAAATACAAATGCCAGAAGATAGAATAAAGAATTGTTGGTTCCCTCAGCAGTTTGAGGGTATGGGTTCTCTCCTTTTACACTGTTATTCCACATTCTATTAAAGACAAAACTCAACAGTCCGGATAGCCTTCATTTAAGCAGAAGGACTTAAGTACAGAGTCAGAAAGACCACTGAAACCATTAAAGAATCCAAGGGCAGTTGTAAAGTAATTAAATTGATAATACAAAAATGATAAAAGGAAAATAGTCTGTTCTTCCACATAACATCCAGTTCCTGGGAACACATTTTAACTGGACAGAAAAGATCTGGAGAGAAGAAAATTATGTAATATCTTTAAAAAAACACAAGATGTTTGACTACTAAAGGAAATTGCAGTGATTTATTTTTTAGCTTAAATCCTTTATGCTTGCTATTACTATCCTGTTCTTATCCTAGAGGGGGTATTACTGAATTAAATATGAGTAAAATTAAAAACGTTTATTATAAATTATATAGATTTTAGAAGTCAATCTACATCAAAATAGCTTTCTGTGTTTCTCAATCACTAAATTTGGCAGAGTTTGATCTTCAATATTTATGGAGTGATGTCCAGAAAACACATGACCAATGGAAACAACAGATAATTTGGCTACATCAACTAATGTAAAGTCTAGCTGTTATGTTCCTTTGTATGAAATATACATAAAAACAGTTTTGCTTACAGCATGGTACCTGAAAAACATATGGTGAAGAACATTAATACACATTTAGAACTTCTAAATATTATAACCCTGAAAGAATACTAATAGTGTTTCACTGGAGAGAGGGTTGGTTGTATGACAAGGAGATCTGACTAGGAATTCAAATTTAGGCCAGTCCAAAATAGACATCTATTTTTTTGGTTTAAAACCAGCGGAATTCAAAAAGAATATAACTTTTATGACATATGTTAACCAACTACAGACATACTGCATTGCAAAGATATTTTAATTGTAGTGTTGCATGACTAGAAAAATGGTGGACATTTCAGTAATGATGGAAAAAAAGCACAAGTTTCTCATACATATTCTATTTCATAACTTAGAAAAAGCCAATCATGTAATGATTCCATACTTGCCTTCCCAGTGAGACTAAGAAGACTGCAAATAAACACAACTGTTAAGCCAGACGTTTCTAAGTCATCATGTCTGGGTAACTTGCATCCAATAGTAACTTTAAAACTCTGTGGGCTACTTAGTGTTGGTTTTAGGCAAGTCTGGCACATACAGTTTATAGAAGTTCCAGAAGAAACTTCACGCTATTTCCATAAGCTTAAAAGAAATAATCATGAGCCTACTAATCAATCTCAGACAAAAGAATTCTCCTCAGACAAAAGAATTCTCCTACTAAGTAATTAAGCAGTAAAGGCAAGTAATTATATTTAAGTATACATTTAGAAAAGTATCATATGCCATTTGCTTTTCCATTAAACAACATGTTTGAGTGACAGAGCTATAAATACTGGTGTCATTTACTCAGCATTGCCATGGCCCTCACTAAATGGACTAAACCCCAGGGAGTCTTAAAATGTATCTGGCATGTCTTTCCTGGGAGTCTTGTCAGGAATGTGTTCTTGACCTTAAGTTATTTAATGTTTCTATTCATATTCTGCCAAATAATGTTAAGCGATTATACCAGAGGATGAAATGCATGATAATGAAGACAATGAGTGACAAGCAGGGCTTGGAATTGTAAAGCAGGATGGCAACAAACTATCTGTATTAGTTTATAGGTAACATTTCCTAGCATTTAACTATAAATTTAGGACTGGATTATTTATTTTCTTCCTCTAAAGATACATTCTTCCTCAGTCAGGTTATAGATGAAAGAGGTCAAACTAGTCCATCCAGCCTGGCAAATACAGTAGGAAGCACTTTTTGAAGCAACTATGATATTAGCTTTCAACA
>WEIU01010854.1:29859-47728 GCA_013389925.1 Aegithalos caudatus | reverse complement strand
GGGAAGCGCAGGCGGCGGCGGGCTCGCGGGCGCGTCCCCGCTCCGGTGCGACCCACGGCAGCCTCTTCTGGAGCCCGCACGGCCCGACCTTTCCAGCGGAGGATCTGAGGTATCACAGGATTTACTTGGACGTCGGCATTACAAAAAGGTCACTTAGCGTCACAGTTCTACGCGATGTAGGTGGGCAACCTTAGACCCCTCTGCTGAGGGATTGCCAAACTCGTTCCCCCCTCCAGGCAAGTTGCTATTGATGTGAAGGTTTTGGAATGTGCGAGGAAAGATGGAAAGCCCTTTTATGAGGAGGCACCTCTTTCTGCTTGTGGGGACGCAGAAACTTGTCAGGACAGGTGATACCTTTTAAGGGGTAGTCAGTACACGTGAAGGAAACAGGCAAGCTCACAGGTACACAAATATTCAAACCAGAGTAAGGAATGTAGTCCGTCACCCAAAAATCATATCCGAGGGCAATTAAACTGTTTTCAGTCATAAAATTTTGATTACAACATTTACTTTTCATTTAATAATTGTGTGTCACCCCGTTCCTTCAGAAGTAAAGTGCTGTATAGAATGCCCAACGACTCACAAGGGCAGGAGTTCTTGAGAGAGGAGGGCAGCTTCCGAGGGCAGGAGACTCACTCTTGGCACTACTGTTGACCTTGTATGTAATATATAAAAATGAGGGAATGTAACTCTTTCTCTCATTTACCCACAGGATTTAGAGGGGTCACAGCCACCATTTCACACTACCACTCTTGGGTGAGGGTAGCTGATTCAGGGCAGAGCATCCCCAGGGGCTTCCCCTTGGCTTCTGCACTTTGTATGTGGCTCTACTTCTGCATGGAGCGTTTTGGGTCACAGCTGAAGGGGACACACTGGATTTAAGGACAGAGCCTACCGGAGCTGCCCTGACTGGCTGCTTGCCTAAGCTCCATCAAACAGAAAGTTTGGGTAAAACTTTAGGCTGTCCCGGGACTCATGTAGAAATTATTGGTGGCTTGAAAGAAAAACAGATGGTTTGCTTATTAAACCTTTGGCTCTTTCCTGGGGTACAGGTGACACAAGAAGTGCAAGTAGTACCTGGTGACAAAATCCTGGGAACGCAACTTTGCCAGAATGATGCCAAGTTCAATACTGTTCTGCCCGTGTTTGTTTCCTTGTCATCAGCCTAAGCAGAACTCAGGGAAGATGAGTCATCAGAGCTGAACAACCAAATAAGATCCAGATTGCTTTAGTTCATTCATACTTTTGGGCTCTAGAGGAGGGGAGCTCAGGGTCTGGTTGACTTTTTGAGCCAACAGCATTTTCTGGATTTAATTTGCTGCTTTGCATACACAGAAAAGTGCTTGCAGCATATTTATTGTTCTTCATAAAGTCTTACCACTGTTATATCTTGTTCCATCTGTCATGTAGCCAGTACTTCACTCCCCAACATGCAGGTCATTTTCTTATCACAGCCTCCCTGGTTTGTAAGAAATGCCTGGGTGGTTCCCTGTGGTGTGGCCGAGCAGGGATCACTGTGGGCAGAGCCAGGATGGATCCGCTGTGCGAGCACCATGTCACCCACATTTTCTAAAGCCTTCTGAGAGTTTCTAAAATCTTCTAATTTTCTGAAGTCCTTTTTGTATGTTTATAGGTTGAAGTGGAGTCCTTTCAAGGACTCTGTAGGAAAACAATCTATGTTTACATTCTTTTCTCAAGGAGACACATTTGATGGACTTTTGTCTCCACCAGTGTGGATGGAGAGGTGGTAACTTCTCCATCCAATCCAGGGGTAATCCCTGGAAAACTATAAAACCTAAGTGGCAAATAAACTTTCTCTCTTTTTCCTGCCTTCGAGCTCACTGAGTTCTGTGCCTTTATTTCTGCGTCATATTGTGACAGCACCAGGCTTATTGAGCAGGTGGGAAGGGTGCAGCCAGGCCTCCTGCTTTATCTCTGACTGTCACTCCCCAAACTCACCACTGCAGCAGGGCTGGTCACAGGAAGATATTTTTATATCATAATGTACATGACACCTATGGTGCAGGCAGTTACAGGAGGAGTCCAGTATCCCTGGAAGCAGATGCAGGCTCTTTCAGAGCCCATCCAGTCAGAATAAACTTAAATTTCAAGGGATACTGAACTATTGTGGGAAAATGTCATGAATACATCGCAATAAATCAAGACCTCTTGAGATTTTTGTTGTAATTTATCAGCTAAAATTAAACTCTTGGTTTAAACTTGAGCAGTGAAGCTGCCTTCAGAGAATGCCAAGTCTGAACCCAGCTGATGTGTTTTGCTAATTGTCCATCACAGAGTGCCTCCACTCCAGTTGGACACACAGCATATTTTCACATGTAGCATTTAGAAGGAAATAACTTTGTACCTGTTGCTGAGCATGGTTCTTGTCTCTAACTTCCTGAGGCTTTCCTGATATGTCATCCTTAAAGCACACTCTGGAGTCTGGAGTGATGCTGAGTAGTTTTGCAGCATCTGGCTGTGAGGCAGCCAGCTCACACATAGTGAACACCTCAGTGTATCTAAATCCATGGATAATTCCTTTCTGCTTTCTTTTGTGGAGGGCAGGAGAAAGGATACTGCCTAGCCTGCTATTACTGGAAGCCACAAATTGAATATGTGAGTGAGTATAAAAAGACTTGGCAAGTAAACCTGATCATACATCATTCTCAATTATTCCTTGTTACTCCTTCTGTTGAAAAATGGATAAAAGGATAATAGTTAGCAAGAACAAGGGGGAGGGAGGGCAAGGACCACTGAAATATGAATTTGTTCTAGTTTGTAACTTTTATTTAAAACGTTGTCTTACAATAATCTTAGAAGAGGGTTGATTTCCATGGAAGAGCACTTATGCTAATAAGCCAGTCTGGAGAGGCAGAAATCTCTCAAAACCAAGGAATTTTTTTTCTTTCTTTGTAACAGGATTTTTGTGCCTTCCCTTTATTCAACTAGAATCAAAGGTGAAAAATAGAGGATAAACCTGTAAGGAATTTTGATAGTACTGTAAGAAATGAGCAAAGCAACCTTGCTGTTCCTTCAGTGACTGCTTCAGCACACTGTGTGATGTTTCAATTACTTGCTTCTCCTGACAGAGATTAAAAGCATCTGGCATAGCCCAGGACTACTGCAAAATGGCAACCATTGTGTCCATGCTTCATCTTGGGGACCCCCAGGGAAGTCACTGTGGGTGGTGTTCACTGAGCTGAATTTGGGGCAGCAAGAGGAGGTTTGGTGTGTGCCTCTTGTTATCCAAGCTCTAGAGCCTCAAGCAAGAAGGGTTGGTTTGCAAATCGCTGGTGAGTTAAGGACAAGCCAAAGTCTTGAACTTGAAAGCCTAAATCCCAAACATATTGCACTTTGGATGTGTGCATGTTGTAGTTATGAGCACACCACAAAAGCAGCCAATGGGGCTAGGTTAGAAAGCAAAGGGTGGTCACCCCCTTTTTTCCCACTTTTCCCCTTTCAGCTCCCTGCTCCTCCCCCTTGGCTCGTGTGCTGTGCCTGGGTCTGTGGGAAGTGGCGTCACCCTCCCATAAGTCATGCTCTGCCTCTCTGCACGTCCATGCCAGCTGATTTGTGGAGCTGTGCTGGGTGTTTGCAGAGGAAGAGAGGCCTCTGAAGGATAGTCCTGGAGGATGGAAAGCTTTCAGTCAGCACCTTAAGATGGCAGTGCTACTAAAGATGCTGGGACAAAATACTGCTGTGAAAGTGATGTTCAGGTGAGACCTAGCAGGAGTGGTTTCTGATTTCCAGGGGATGTACAATCCCTTCATTTCTACCTTACTTGCTATGCACCTAGACTATGGCTAGAAATAAAATTAAATTAAATATTTAATAGGGCAATAATCATTTACCATGTGAAAAAGAAAAGTCTTTGCTGTTGCCTTGAATTAAAAAACTCCTTTATCGTGTATTTTGTGATCCCCTATATGCAGTTTAGGGTAATTTTGTGGTAAACTTAATGAAATGCATAAGCTTGATCTTATTTATAATGTAGATCCAGAGCACTTATTTTTGTAACTTAGGAGAGTTAGGAATTGGAGCCTAATTGTGCAGAGATATTGGTGCTTTTGCTTTTTCTTCCATGGTTATCTTTGTGCTAGGAAGAATGTGCCACCTGCTCGTTTGCTGAACTGTTTCCTGCTCGGTCTCTCAAGAGCAACAGCACACAGGGGACTTTGCACCTTTTGTCACTCCCACCCATAGCCTACTCTCATGGAGCCAACAACTCTTTGATCTTAGCAGACAAGTGACTTTTTCCTTTTTAAAAATTTTATGTTGTTTGGGAGCTTGGTCACTAAACAGGGGAGAAAATACATTTTGGAAATAAGAGGAAGCATTGAGATCTGTGCAATTAAGTTTTTTCTATGAAACCTCCCCAGCCAGACACAGGCAGAAGCTGCTTTGGTGATGATGTGCTGATTGATCGATGCTGCTCCTGCCCCAAGCTGCTTGTGTTCCACACAAAGGCAGAGTGCAGTTGTATCAACACAAGAGTCGTGGTTTTCCTGCTAGTTCATTGCTCCTGCAGATGCCTGTAGTGCAGATGAGGACAGACCTGCATTTCCTTCCTCCCAGGCTTTTCTGATACTGTTCAACATGCCACTTGGCCCCATTGCAGCACCATTACGTCTCATCCTGAGCTTAACTCTCCTCTGTCCTGTTAGCAAGGATGCTGCTGCTCAGTCCTGCTTGGGAAATCTCCACAATAATCAGCATCTTTTATTCCATGGCCAGCATCCTTGACCAGTCCCAGGGTCTGAATTTCAGGGTGCAGAAAATTAGATAAATGTTCTTTCCTCTCCTCTTCAGCAGCAGTCATTGCTGTGTCCCTGTTGTCTGCTCTTACAGGTGAGATCCCATCAAATCATCCTTGCCTTCACCCTGACTGAAGTGGCAAAGGCATGCAGGCACCCTCCTCTGCTGTGCTGCCTCTGCCTCTCCTCTTCTCTGCTGTCTTTGTGATTTCTCTGTTTATGGGAGTGATGTCCCCTTTTTCTTCCTCTGTTCCTCTTCCTAATGCTGCCTGTTTCAGTCCAGTCCTGCTCTGTATATATGCCTGTTTTGTTTCAGTCCAGTCCTGCTCTGTATATATGCCTGTTTTGTGAGCAGTGGTCTCTCCCAGGCAACTTAGAACCTCTGAAATTTTATTAAACTGAAGTGGTGTGGAAGGGAAACAAGCAAAAGCCTTGTCACACAGCTGGGCAGTCTCCTTTATGTCCTCCCATGTGTTCAGTCTCTGAGCATATGTATAGGAACAGATCCTTTCACTGAAGCTCTGGGTTAGCAGTCAAGGGCAGAAATTATTAAGATAAAACCCTCCTGTTGCACTTGGTGTTCCCCCATGTTTATTTTAAGATGTCTGAAGACCATTAATCAACAAGTAAGTGCATGATGCCTCAGGTCGCAATGTTCCAATAATTCATAATTGGAACTAAGTGTATAAGGCTGTGTGATCTGCCTTCTAAATGAGGAGGCCTTTTGCCAACCATACCATTAGAAAAGGTCTTCTGGTCCATGAAAAGAGGTGAAATCAGGGAATCATTGAAGAATAATTTTGTAAATTGACTGCTGACAGTGAGTTGTTGAGGCAGTTGTAGCTCTACAACTGTAAAACAATTACTAGCAGCAAGTTTTTCTTTAGGCAAATAAATGCCTTTGTGTGGGGTACTTTTACCCAGATTCAAATAAGAAAGAATTCTGCCTCATTCACTGTTCCCTTTTGTTGTCATTTGATCTTTTTCTGTAGTTGGAGTATTATCAGGGTTAAGATGAAAAGTCGTAATAAATGACCTGATGACTAATGCATGCGTTGGTCCGGAATAGACAAAATTAGCATCCTGCCCCATCAGACAGGGACAAGGAGGTGAGATGAGGATGACTCTGAAAGTACTGGATTCAGAATTAAAGATCAGTGGTATTTTGCACTGCAGGCACGGGTATTGCTTTGCACAGGTTCTCACAAGCAGGTGGTCGTAGGACTTTAGGAACAGGCATGTCTTGGATGTCACAGCTCTGATTGACCTCAGCAAGAGTGTCACAAACAGCCTGCTCAGCATCCTCACTGATGGTGTGTGGGAGCACACTGTGGTGTGGGGGACACTGATGGCTGTGAAGGATGTTGGTGTCATCAAGGCCAGGGAGCACAGTGACGATGGGATGTGCACAGCCTGCTAAATGGTGGGGCATCAGGGTGGATGTGCAGGTCCAGGTCCAGCTGGGTTTACTTGATGTCCATCACCCACTCAGGGTCCCAGTTCCCTCTTAATTTGCTGTGTAGGAACTTGGGCTTAGGGGCATAAATCAAGAGAGGTAATGTGGAGGTAGACCACACAAATGTGGTTTTGTGCCAATACAGTCTGTAATTTGGGTTTTGCAAAGAAAACGGTCTCAGAGTAAATGACACCAAGATATTGTCCCACAGATTAATTTAGTTGTCAAAAATGCATAAATAAATAAATTTAATTCCATCTACAGCAGCAGTGGCTTCATAGAGTGTTCGTTTAATTGAAGAAAGACACCCAGAAGAAAAATTACATCGCTCACTCGCCAAAGCTTTCTCCATATTAAAAGGAATGTTAATGGTGAGCCCCATGGGAATTACAAGAGTTAATAGCATCAATATTCTGTATCTCAGGTTACACACCAAAAATATCTTTGTACTCAGTTTCCAGCCATTTGTATCATAGCATCGAAGGTGCCTGGATGTGGACTAAAGCTGTTTTGTGTTAGAAACTGTATAACCATGGAATAAAAATGCTTCTAGCCCTGCTGCCAAATTTTTACTAAATATTAAAAATGACTATCAGTAATGCTGATCAGCAAATAAGCAAGCCCTTCATAACAGGTGCACCATTACCTAAATTAACTATCGAGCTGTCTAGAAAAAAATCTCAGGGAAATGGGGACAAATAAATCTCAAATGTAATAGGCATCTCTTAATACTTGTCTTAGCTAATGTTGTATATTAGTCCTATGAAAATAGCCTTGACACACTGTTATGTGCACTTTTAAACCCGTGATGAAACAGAATATTTTTGAATAAACCACAGTATCAGTAGAGCCGGTATGTCGCTGCAGCTGAGGCAGATGTACTCTGAGCTTTGTATATTTGTTGGTTTTCCAGAGAGATGAAAGCATGAATGTCTTCATCAACAAGGTCTTTTCTTTCTGTGGTGCCTAAGCAGAAATGCTGGGTATGAAGCCAGGGGAATATGTTTTAGATCCTGCCTGGGGAGTCCATTCTACCACTAGCTGAGAATAATCTCTTATTATAAACTCACAACTCCCCAGAAACACAGTGGGTTTAAGCTGCTGTAAGCGAGATTCGAATTAGATACTGATGGGGCAAATAAAAGCAGTGGCGCTGAAGGCCGGATAGTCCGGGCAGGCAGCAGCTATCTCCCGGGAAAGGTCAGGAAACGCCTCTGCGGCAGCGTGAGCTGCAGCTGCTGACTTCGCTTTGGGGTGGTTCCTCCTGGCCCCTGCTTACCTGGTTGTCTGGTACCTCGTGCAAACGCCCTTTATCCTCCGCGGTGACACCTGCCGGTGCCACTAAACCCTCACTAAACCCTCACTTAACCCAGAGAGGGGCGTAGCTGCGCTGGCGGCCG
The DNA here is from genome assembly GCA_013389925.1 of Aegithalos caudatus. NCBI lineage: Eukaryota > Metazoa > Chordata > Aves > Passeriformes > Aegithalidae > Aegithalos > Aegithalos caudatus. The sequence continues at coordinate 40,118 of WEIU01010854.1, read as the reverse complement.
GAACTGCTGGCAGCACCTTCGGGATTGCAGGCATCTATCTGCCCAAGCTGGCGACGTCAGGTGCGGTTCACAGCCCAGAAATGAAGTCTGTGTCCTGAACTGCTTGCAAATTTTATTAAGCTGGCAGTATCTTGCATCCTGCCTGCCAGAGAACGAGCCTTGGACAGAGCCATTTTTGACTGGATAGTCAGAGGAAGGACTAAAAAGCAGCCATCCCCTTGTTTCAGGGTGAAAGAATTAAAGAAAAACAAAAGATTGGAATAAACATACACAAAAGGGCCACCATAGGAGCTCCTTTCCTCTGCTCAGTCCATTATCAGGAAGCAAAATGTTATAGATATTAGGAAATTAATTTAAAGATATTAAAATATATCAAACTATTAAAATAACATAAAATATAACATTTATTTAATACACACTGTTTAAAACATATAATTTCTAAATAAAGCATTTGAAATGTATGTTTTACCCATATATATACATGTATAGTCTAAATGCTGAGAAAGTTTCAGCAGGAGATTCTTTCTGCTGAAATCAAAGCCGACTGGGACCAAAGGAGCAGCTGCCCACAGACATCTCTAAGGTATCAGTGCTCAGTGCTCAGTGTTTCCACCCAGCTGCAGCTGTGAGTGGTACCCTGAAGTAACTCCAGACCTACGAGGCAAAATACACCCAAACAAACCCTGCCCAGACCCCTCCAGGCAAAGGAGCCCTGTGCAGGATAGGAGCTGGGGATGGACAGGAGATAACAGTGTCACCACTTCCCATGAAAATACAGAAACAAGTTGCTTCAAGCTAACACCTAGAAGTCTAAACAAATCCAGGTTGCAAATGCAAGGTGCTAATGCAAAACCAACTAGGGAAGGGACCTTCCCCATCCCCAAAGAGTTTATTATCAAGTCCAAAGATGCAGGGTCATTACATTATCATGCTCATGTACAGATGGAGAAGTTATACATAGGAGTGATTAATTTGCTGAAGGTCACGCTGGAAATAGTGACAAAGCTGCACACTGGCAACGAGTGCACTGAGCTCCAACTGGTACCACACTCCTGAGGAGGCAGTATGTACAGTGTGATCCCTCGTGACAAAAAAAAATCTGTTTCTCTACCGCTGCAAAACATCCACAGAATCAATTTTTACTTGTATCTTCTCGAAGTGTTTGAGTGGTATTGCTGAGACTATTAGAACCTGTTGTAAGCAGTGAGAAATCACCTCCAGTCTCTACAGACACATGAATTCTGCTCCCAGAGAGACTCAGCAGGGAGGATGATTGCTGGATTCCTCCAGCAAGCAGCAATTCATTGTAAGGGCTTCTTTAAAGCCTTTGATTCAGTAGCAAAGGAAAGGTGTCCAAGCATATTTCCCCTTCAAGTGGAGAGGCTGTCTCATAGCTCGTGGCTGCTCCCTGTACCTGCAGCATGCTGGCACTTACCATTAGCATCCCAGGCCTTTTGACATTCAAGACATTTTTGGCAGAGATCAGAGCCTTTATTAGATAATGAAAGATACTATCTGAGAACTCAGAAGGAGATTTTGTAAAGGCCTTAAGTAACCAAAAATTTAATTTTGAGGGCATTACAAACAGTAAGAGTCATTGGCCAACCAGTGTAGGAAGCATTAATATACCAGTGCAAATTTCACTGTTGCTTGTGCAAAAATGCATGTAACAGCTGAGCTCTTCCCAGGAGATTTCTTGGATCAGATGCCCAAATCTGGAAGCCCTGAGAAGCTAGACTCTGCAGAAAAGGAGACTGACCCATGCTCCCTGTTGCAGAGTGGTAACAGCACCAGTTTGCAGTCACTGCTCTTGCCCCAAAGCAGAAGCTGTCCAGGTGCAACACAAACCCCCAACCTCTCCAGTAATTTCACAGCCATGCCAATAGGAATTGGTGGCTCATCACTGTGCTTGGGTTGCTCAGAGGAGCTGCTCTGGGGGTAGGCTCTAATTGAATGCTGTGCTAACTGCCATGGCAAGAAGAGGAGGGGTGTATGTCTTGTGTAATCCATGCCATCTCTGAGTAGCTCAGGACAAGCCTTTTTGCATCCTACAATCTTGAGATGTTGCACACAGCACCACACATTTAGCTGGAAAAACCCAGACCAGTAGGAAAATATTTCTGAAACCCTAAACAGTTTAAGGAGGTTTAAACCTACATGGCACTGAGTAAAAAGTCTAATGGAGGTGTTTCAGTCTCCCCAAGAGGTGTTTTTTATGGCCTGCTGTGTGGCTTCATCTTCCCTCAGACTTTCCTGGCATATATGCAGCTGTTAACTACATTCAGGACCTTATGGACAATTCAGTGAAAACTCAGGACAATGTGGTGAATTTAAGCTAAACTAGACCAAATACGGGCTGAAAAAGCACAGTGAAAGCAAGATCACCCTCTAGTGTCTGAAGAGTCCTGGGTAGGAAGCAAAGAGCAAAAAGAAAACCCTGCAGTATTTAATAGAGTAATAAAAGGCAAGAAAGACAGAAAAATAGAAGGGCTAGAAAGAGTGCATAAATGGGTTATAAATGTAGCCTGTTGGTTGTTTTGAATTTTGAAAGAAGGTTTCTCATAGGCAGATTTCTGGTAGGCAGTGAATTGTTTTGGTAATTAATGTTATTTAATTATCTTCATAATAAGAAGGTTGCAGAAAGTGGGAGCACACAGATAGAATCTGCTAATGAAAACATTTGAGAGACTTCATGGGGGAGGGTGGCACAGAGGAATGGGCTGGGCAAGGAGTGGGGGAGATGGGTTGAATCAAGGCCCTGAAGGGGGTACATGATTGGAGCTCTTTAACAAGAAACACCTATTTTTTGTACCTCAGTTCTGTCTCAATGGGAAAGGAGTCTTGAACTGATGTACCTTTGTGAAGGTGGGGAAATAGGGTACAAAATCAGTAGAGCCTACTACACAGTAGCAAGTCTTGAGCAGTAAGTTGTGAGGTGGCTTTGTAAATGCAATTTGCTGTTTCTTCCACTGACAGTGGACCACTCACCAGGAGAGCTGGCACTGGTGGCTGGGTGCAGGGACCTGCAGAGAACTGTATTTCACTCCCCTGGGCAAATTTTCACATAGGGATAAATTGTAAAGGTGAAAAGTCCACCACATATCAATTAAATCCCTGTGCTCTGCTCTGGCAAAGGCAGCCTGAATTTGCCAGACTATGAGAGCCTTGTGTTGCCAAAAGCTGCGTTATTGCAGGGGAAGGCTGAGCTGGGCTTGGGTGCTTTACCAGATCCATGATTGTAAGCAAGTCCCTTTAATATTTCTCCAGTATGTTTGTGTATGTGGAGAGCACCATTCATGCTGAGCCTGTGTGAATGGCAGCACCAATAGTCACTAAAGCTTTGTTGATGTTCTCATGAAGGGAAAATAAAAATCCCTCGACTCTGACATTTACAATAGGTATTATCTGCTCTCTGACATTTGGGCTCATAAACCGAGGTCAACTCAATTCTTAACTTTTCCTGCTGTATCAGACCAGATATGAACTGACTGGCTGCCCCTTTCTCTAAATAGCAGCCACCTGCCCCTCGCTCCCAGCACGTGAGTCAGGAAGCCTGGGAGTCATTTCAGTGACAATGAACTGAGCCTCAAGAAAATAAACGAGCATCCTCGGGAGTGTATGGCAGAGCAGGGAACCATCTGAGGCTCTCCCGTAGCCCACTCTTGCACCATAGCAAATTATTTCTTGGAGCCCAGAGGCATTCAGGAGGTCTGTGTGCGCTGAATGAAGAGTGCTGGCCCGGCAGCAGCCGTGCCTGGTGTTATCAGTGGCTGCTATGGCAGTGCAGCTGCACCCTCAGCAAGGAGTTTTGGGTGGCAGCCGTGACCCTGCTGCCGGTGCTGCGTGTGCAGGCACGGGCATCCTGTGGTTCAGGAGCTGCCAGCTCCTGCCAGCAAGGCTGGCCGTGGATGGAGCGGGATGCTTCCCTGAGGCTGTGTGGTGGTGATACCACATTGCTGTCTGACATGTAGGCATGGTTTTAAAGGGATGAGAATCAGGACAAGGTTTTCATGACTCCTTTGAAGACAGGTCGCTTGAAGCGGCAATAACAGCAGTTCTCTGTGTCTGCATTAGCCCGGTGGTGAACAGATGAACAGAAACAATATAACCCTGCCCTGGGCTCAGTAGCTGGGTGAGCAGATGTAGGGGTAAATGGATCATTGTGGAGCTGAGATATAAGAAGCTCATACAAGAGCTGAGGCAGGGCATGAAAAGCAAAGGATTTTCCTGATCTCCTCTTTTCTTTTTCTTTGGGAGGGGACTTAAAATGGTAGCAGGTGCTTCAATAAAGTTTTTATTTGTAAAGAAGGAAAGTGACAAAGATATAATTATGGGGGCACAAGATACTCTGTCCTGCTGCTCATCATTAAGCCAAATGCCTTTGAACAAGAACAGTTAGGGTGCCTTTAATTTGGCGTGTATCAGGTTGAGTCTGCCAGTAGCACATTTGGCCTTACTTTCTGCCCTGAACAGGAACCAAACTCCCTGTAACGCAGAGCTTGGTCCTGCATTACTTTCTCCTGGCAGTATTTTGGCACTCATGTGCAGCACAGACAACAGCAGCAGCTATAAAATTCACACAGCAGCATTAACCCTGCTGAGTGAAAGGCAAGTAAGGATGAGACGGATAACCAAGTTTTTGTAATGGGTTGTGCAGCTTTATTTGCAGGTTGGGATTGGTCCCTTCTCCCAGTCAGTGACAAGAGGACATAGCCTCAAGCTGTGCAAGGGGAGCCTTTGGTTTGACATAGAATTTTCTTCACAGAAAGGGTGATCAGACATTGGAATGCACTGCCCATGGAGGTGGTGGAGTCACCACCCCTGAAGGTGTTGAAGGAAAGACTGGACACTTGGTTGGGTTTGATTATTTCAGAGGTTTTTACCAACCATGTGATTGACTGCTTATGCTGATGATGACAGAAGCTCAGATTACAAGTATCTTCTTTTGTTTAGTCTGGTGAAAGATACAATCCATTTTTGTCCCTGAGAGTGGCACACTGCATAGAGGTCTCAAGCATTCCAGATTTCAAATCTGTTTTTTTAAATTCCATTTCTAACAGTGGATGATGCACCAAGTTAAAAAATTACTTTCCTGAGAAGAAACTGGTAGCATTTTTGCTACCTATTCCTATAAATCCTTAAAATAAATGCTGAAGAGCTATAAATCAGCTTAATCACTACAGTTACATTTTGTGTCCTTCTAAGTGCTTAACGTGGTCCCAACAGAATTTATCATTTAGTGCAAAGAGGACAATGACACACAGCCCGACTCTATGGGGTATCACATCACTGAAAACAGTTGTAAGAAAATCTTGTGGAGAGTGAGTCTGGTGGAATATGCTCCTTTCAGTTAACTCTTAGAGCCAAAAGCATCTTCTTCACTGAGCAGTTGTGTGTAAAACATGGATGCTCCTGAGAGCAGACGAATCCCACCCAGCCTCACATTCCTGAAGCAGGACGAGTACAGACAGGCTGCCTGTAGGTGTCAGACTCAGACTGCACAGCAACATAAATGCAAGTCAGGAGCAGGTGGGGCTTCTGGTTTGTTCCTTAAATCAAACAAACCTCTCATGTTGCCTGTTTTACTTAAAAACATTAATTCTAAATTTTGTTCTGTTCCAATCAAAAGAGGGAGAACTGCAGACAATACTGCTGACATGGTCATTTCCCATACCTGTTTTAATGCAAATACTTCAGAGAAAGAAAAAGATAAGTTGTAAATGGTTAAATTGTGCGCTCTGAAGCCATCTCAAGACCAGCAGCATAAGCACTTTCAGCCTTCTTCCTCCTTACATGTTCATCACTTCTTCACCACTGCAATCAGGCTTTTAAAGGGGAACACATATGGAATGTAAGAGGACCCAAGGGAGCTGTCACACCTTCCCTCAGAAGGAGAACTGAGGAAAATACTGTTTCTAATCTTCAGTCTTGCAATCCGGTGATAATACTAATTATAAACAAGTTTAATACAGAAGAGTTTGTTACAGAAACCTACTAAAGAGCAAAAGGCTATAAATTACCATATTTTGACACTGCTGTACTTTCCTGAAGGAGTGGGGCAAATGGTACTTGACTGCATGACTAAAAAGTGTCAATACCTTTTAGAAGCAGCAGGTCTGCAGCCAGTTCTACATTATGTCAACTAACTAGGAGGAAACATTTTAGCCTACTGGCTTAATTACAAATAGGGGACTATGCTGGGAAAACCATTAATTTTTACAGTTTAAATTTTGTTATATTTAATATTAAGTGGCTACCAAATAGAATTAAACCTGCCCTTATTAATCCCAAGATAAGACAAAGATGACATTCACATTACTATTGCATACATTGCTTTGTAGCAAAATGCAGATTACAGAAAGATACCAAGTTCAAAACTAAATTCTTGCTTGTATGTGAACCAAAGATGGAGGCATTCATGTAGATAAAATGTGTACTTCTAAGTTCCAAAAGGGCTTAGTAGGTACACTTTTACATTGCAGAGTTTTCTGCATAAATTCCAGAGTTTTCAAAATTAAAATTTTGTTTCATGTGATGGTCTGAAGTAAATACAAATCCTGAAAAAAATGAAAGGCAGGCTGTATACTTTAAACTGCCCGTACAAATCACTCTGCATGAAAATTTAGAATACAGTTTTGCATTAAGGCTGAACTATGCAGGGTGCTTCCAGAGCAGAGGCATAAGTTCACCTCTGTCAATGAAATCACAGATTTCACCTAATTACAATGTTGTACTCAGTTCATGAATTACAGTGGGCAGACACCAATATTGGTAACCTCTAGAAAAGTGAATACAGTTCTTGAAAAACCACCCAACCAACCAGAAAAAAGCCATAAAGTAATATCCCCTAAATTTCTAAAAGCTTTTAAAAACACTTTGTTTCAAAAATAATGATCCAGGAAGTATTTTTGTGGTAAGAATATTTTATATATTTTTTTACACTTTTAACACTTACAAAAACATTCAAACACAAAAAAAAAATTAAATAACTTTGGGAGCAGAATAAATCCTTCTGCCTACACACATACATCAATTCCAAGCTGTTGGCACAAAAAGTAATCCACATTCATAAAACCCTTACTACTATATCAAACATAAGTTAAGTAAATCATAGGCACTATTTTATCAAATCTGTATTTCCACAATTCTGCAGTAAATCTCTAAACACAGAACCCCATGATTTCCTGATATCAATGAACTGGTAATGCACAAAGGCTTTCTAGCAAACAGACAGTCTGTCTTCTCATGAAGTCATTTGCTGTATTTGGGGGGGAATAGCTGAGAAAAAAATCCCTATAAAACTCAAGCTGAATTTACCCAAGCGATGAATTACTTAACTTAAGGAAACGTACACAAGTTTTATGCATCCACGGTAAAACCCCCAATATCATCACCAAAACTGACTTTCAAAATTTGTAAGTCAAGCAAAATTTGATAACATCCATCAATTTAAATTCCTGTCTCTTCAGTGAAGACTGCAGCATTGATTTGTAAAATGCTGAAATATTAAAGTTCAGGCTTTACTGTGAATATGCACGTTTGATCTAGTCCTTTCTTCTGCTGAACAGTGACGTGAGACACTGACATCCATTTCCTGTACCTGCAGGTGACTCAAGGCTAGATTAATAGTAGGTACTTCTCTGTACTGGTGAAAGGTGGTTTCTGCTGAAATCTGACAATTACAGTATATCACCCCAGCTTCAAAGTCAGCACAGATCTTGGCCTGGGGTGTGAAGTCACCCATCAACCCAGAGCCTGCTCAAGTATTAAGTTGCAAGTTAGTCTCCACTCCTTCCTATTTGGTTTCTTCCAAGTCAAGTAGTATTGCATGGCTTTTCATCCAGGAATATGTTAATGTTGGCCTAAAATTCAAGTGCTAGAATTTCAGGGTTCGTTACCCTCTTAGTGGTGGGAGGCAAAATACACCAGCAGTCCCAAACTCAGACACTAATGGGGTTGAAGGTTACCTACCATCCAATCCAACTTGTAGTGTTTGTCAGTCATTGCACAAAGGATATACCATTCATTCTCTTACTTCATCAACTGTACATCCAAAACACTGAAAAACCTTCAAACAAAATCCCTTCCACTTAACTAGTCCCACCCAATACAATTTGAGCTACAGATTTTTGCATGATGTCTTCCAAAAGAGAAAACAATTGTTTCAATGCTAAATATATCAGTTGTTCTGAGCAAAATGTGTTAGAGTAAGTCAGAGCCACCAGAGGAGTTTAATAGCTTGTAAACAGACATAGCAAGTTTCATATTTTGTTACCAGTAATGTAAGATACACATATGTAAGGCAAAGTACATATTTAAACACACTTACATGGGCAATATCTTCTGTAAAAATATTTACAATTTAAAATAAACCAATTTAAGAAATGGATGAAAGTAAAAAAATAGGATACAGAAAACTCCCTCATACCATGGAACATCACCTAAATGAATATCATTTGGCATCAAGAGTCAACTCATTTCCTTAAAATTTGTATGTTACAAGTGCATAGTTGTGTTTCCTTCTTCTTAACTATCAGCATTTACAGTTGCTGCAGGCTGTGAATATAGTGGTATGGTATTAGAAACAAATCAAGATTATCACTTGCTCTTTCTTTTGCAAGGAAACCTGCTATTAAAAACGTTTTCCCCAAATAGCAAGCCATGTGTTAAAAATGTGGCTACAATAGTGAAGGCCATGTTTCCTGAGCCAGGAATTTAAGGTTAGAAAGATTGTACAACTGATACTAAGCCCTTTTGGCAATCAAACATAAGAGTAGGTAAAGCCAATAAATCAACATAGGAAAGATGTAATCTATACTATTGCATTGTGTGTATCTGCTACATTCAAACCTTTTAATGCAATAAAAGTCATGGCTACGACCCCCGTTCTGCCTAATCCTCAGTAACTGCTGATTCTCCCTGCAGTACTGAAGGATGGATCCAGTCCCAGTTGGGATCTCATACAGTTGTTAAAAGCAACATTTCCCTAGCACTGTAGCAGTCTGCAATCAGAACACTAGCTCTGATTCATGTAGCCTTGTTTCAATAGTACATATTCACCAATCTTTCTGCTGAGTTAGAACAGGCTGAAAATGAAGTTTTGGATAATGTATGTTGATAGTTATCCTTGCTGTTTTTCAAGATGGGCATTTCTTTGGCATTCATTCATTTTTGCCCTGGCATTGGCCACTCTCACAAATGCTCATATTGATAACACTTTTAGCAAGCAATAAAAAGCCCCCAGAACTGATAGCAATTTAATGTAGAAGTGATTGTATGACCACCAAACATCTGATGTTAGATGTCATTAAAGTGCTGCTTCATAATAATCTCTGCCAGTTTGTGCTAATTAGAGACAGAGAGGTTTGGAATTTTTACAAATTCCAAGAGTCACATCTGAACAGTTTGTTTAATCAAGCTGTCTTTTAGCCTGGTGAGGAAGTATCCATGAGCACTGGAACTCTGCATTAAGCTGTGCAGATCAGTAGCAGCCATCTTTCCAACTCTCATCTTTCACGTTGCCATACGTCTTGGGAGTGGGTAATGATCTAAAATGAAATGAGATGTTTTTCAGTTTCATATACAACTGCTGAAGTTTCTACCTACAATACATAAGAATTCAAACATTTTATAAATAACTGAAATATACACTTCATTTACTTCTTTGCAATAGTTTACTTAAGATAAACCCTAGAGTATTTTCAGTTTCAGGTTGCATCTGTTGCATCTTGGTAACTACCACGCCAGGAAAAAGGCTAAATATACAGAAAACTTACTGCTATTATACTCTATGAAAATGCAAACTTAATCTGCTTCCACCTAAAATAGGCCATATTTTCAGTGATGTATATAAACAGGCAAATCCTTGCTTAGAATATTGCACTTTGTTTACATCAAAATCTGACATTTGTAGAAACTTCATTATTGCACTGTGTGCAGAGTCAGTATTATAGAACCCTGGAATTGTTTAGGCTGAAAAAGACTTGTAAGAACATCAAGCCCAACCACTAACTCAGCACTGCCAAGTCCACCACTAGACCGTATCTCAAAGTGCCACATTTACACATCTTTTAGGGATGTGTAAATGTGGCACTTTATCTCCAGGGATGATGATGACTCCACCACTTCCCTGGCTAGCCTGTTCCAATGTTTGACAACCCTTTTGGTATGAGATTTTTCCCCTAACCCAATCTAAACCTCCTCTGATGAAAGCTTGGGCTGTTTCCCTTTGTCCTATACATGCAAACTAAAAAAAAAAA
>WEIU01010854.1:0-29816 GCA_013389925.1 Aegithalos caudatus | reverse complement strand
AAAAAAAAAAAATTAAAAGTAAATTTTTAAAAAGTTGAGTAAGTGAAACACTTTTCTATAAGACAGGCTGTGATTTTGACAATCACACTTCACTACTACTAGCAAATTCTTAGAAAACAACTGGTTTTTATTACACTGAGTTTCATACTGCTGACCAGTGCAGGCTCTAACCACAAAAGTCAGTGCTGTGACAGTCACTTGTCATTCCCCTCCCCAGCACTCACTGCAGAACAGAACTTTAGCACTGTGCTATTTACCACCATTTAATTTTTTTACAGTACTAGAGACTAATTGTTTTTCCCTTCTGTTTAAGGATATTCTTAGTATGTCTCAAGGATGACTGCTTCCTTCCTTGTACTCGACACCTTCAGTGAAAACTGACATTCACAGTTAATACTCAGTCTCTTGCAGTAGGTTTCAAAAAGACACTGACATCAAGCAACTTCTATAGCTGGGTGCTAGCAGAGTTATGTTGAAGGTAAAAATTCTGTTTCAGCCTGTGGGTTAACTGCAGTGATTTTTATGTTAAGTTTAGGAAATACTATGGACGTCTCCTCTGTCTTGGTGCATCTTCCGAGAGAAACTACTCTCACCATGGTACTGCTGCTTGAGTTACAGAGTCAAGTAGTTCTGACTTCGGAATGTGTCACTCACACAAGTGAATTTTCTCTTGCCAGCTATATTTTGGTAACTTTTTACCACATGCAGACAAATTCTTGCAGCCCTCTCAGCCCATACTAAGACTATATTTCTTTGTTCAGTATATTCCATTATTCATTTCACTTGCACTCGTTCATCTTCACTCTCATTCAAGAACCTTTATCTCTCTGTTTGGATTCAAAACTATTTTGGAAATACTTCGCATGAAGACCTTGAGATCAAAACAACTGCAAGAAGAAGCAGCACAAATACACCGTGTACAAAATTCATTTTGAAAACTTCAACCTAAGACTACCTGTCAGAGACTCACCTGCGAACAGGCTGTGCAAGTTTGCTGCGAGGCACTGGGATGCCCCCCGTGGAAGGGGCACTGGGTCTGGGCAAACCACTCCTCATCCCTGCTGGTCTGGTAAGAGTAGTACTGTTAATACTGCTGGCAGGGCTTGGCAAGCCTGAGCTCTGGGCTGCAAGAGGCCCTGGGGAAGAACTGCTGTGCGTCAGCTGTACGGCTTCTGGAGAGGCAACCGAGCCGGGCCCGTGGTTACTGAACGCTTTCAGCGGCTGTCGGAGAGCTAAGGGAGACGGTGCCGCGGGCGAGCGGAATTTACTCGAAGAAGGTACTGGAAAATATAGAAATTGCTTTCAGCTTATGTTACAGTATTACTGGAATTAAAAACTGGAAATTACTTTATGTGATTATACAAACAATATGGAATGTATAATGGAATACAGCCAACCAAGCAGCAATGAGAAACAGGAATTCAGATGTCATCTTTGTCATGTGTTTTTGATATCGTAACTCTAATGCCCTCTTTGCTTACTACAAGTATTTATCTGGATTTGTAAGTAATCCTAATCAGGCTATAACTGCTGTATCAGTTAAGTCAACAGAAATAGAGAAGAAGGTATTTCCTAAGAAGAAATTTAACTGCTTCAGAAACATGTGAACTTAATTCCTATACACATTGAAGAATACAATATTCTAGTGTGACACAGGCTCTAAATAGATTCAAAGTGTATATTAGCCTTCAATGATGAAATTTTGAGTGTAGAGCATCTTGGTGTTTGTTTTATGCTGTTCTTTTTAACCACTGAATTAGAATTCATCTAAAAGATATGGTTACATCCCACATTTTCTGGTAGATGGGGAAATAAAAAAGATGGGGTCAGCTGTCCTGGTTTCAGCTGGGATAATTAATTTTCTTCCCAGTAACTGGTATAATGCTGTAGTTTGGATTAAGAATGACATCAGCCAACCCCTAACACCAAAGAGGTTAAAGTGCTGCTATGAAACTTAAACCACACAACTCTTAACAATTTACAGTTTTCCTCTTCTTACAAACATTAACTAAATTATCAGTATAACTAATACCTGTTTATAACTAATACCTGTTTTCTAGTACTTTGTACCTGAGTTAGTATGCAAGGTTTTGTTAACAAGTCCTCTCTGCGATAGGTTAATAAGACAGAATATTCAACAGTCCTTTGATAATGCCAAACCTTAAGCATAATTCTTCAGAAGTATGAGGAATATTTATAAATTATGCATAATTTATCACTGAACAGAATACTTAAATTAACCTATAACATCATCTTAGTAATGGAATGCAATTTCACCAGCTTTTCAAACTAATTAGGGTGGGTCAGTAAGAGTCAACAAAGGATGATCAAATCAATCACATAATGAAAACATTTACATTTAGTAAATTTGCATAAACTATTCTTTCCTCTACTAAATAAATGTTTTATACTGAGACCAAAGTTGCATTGTTTTTGAGAGATGTACATAAAGAAGCTGGTCCTTAACACAGCTTTTATCATAATTTTCAAGGTAGATCCAGTAAGAGCATGGGGAGTGAGAAAGGAGACGAGTAATGCAGGAATGTAGCATCCTAAATGGGGTACAGAGGAACTGGTAATTTTGAGATTGTATTTTGAAGCCATTTCTTATAGGGGATGTCTAGGAAGATTAATATGTACCTCATTACAGATGTGAATTGGATTTGATTCCTTTCTGGATTACCCAAGGGGGCCTTTTCCCTGATAGCAATATCAAACACAGCATGAAGCCATTCATGGGAAAAGCTGACAAGAAAAGGTGACAGAGAGGTCAAAAACACATGACAGCTGCTAAGCAGCAGGGAGATTAAGTAAAAAACCTTAAAATAAAAGCTGGCATCAAGCCAGAGTATGGATTTAGGAAAGCATTAGCAACAGAATGACTGGACAAGAAGAGCATCCAAGTGCTCCTAGGACTAAGATAGATTATATGTAAGTTTTTAAAACGTGACCTCGCCTGTTAACATCCATGCAATCAAATCTGCAGAATTTCCAAGTGACTCTACAATATAAATATTGGGAGCTTTTATTTCTGAACTCATTACAATGCTTGGAACACGAACACAGCACCATGTTAGCTGCTACCAACAGAGAGCAATGCCAGTGTATAAAAACTGAATTCAGCTTTGGGCTTCTTAGGGGCACAAAAAGGCTTTTAGGTACAGAATACAGGCAACAAAAAGTTGCAACAGGAGAAAGCTGGTCACATTCCCAGCAGAAGTAAGGATCCAGTAAATCAGTCTTCTCCATTCTCTTTAACCTTATGCTGACCATGTTTTACCATGCTGCAAACTTGACCTGTCAATTCATAAAACATTTCCTATCAGCACAGCATTGCAGACATTGCTGAGAGCAATATTCATTCTTATACATAAAGGAATGAATTGTCTTCCAGACCAGTCCACATGATGCAGTCTGGCAAACTGCCTAATGATTCTGTTCCACAGATAAAGAATTTGGTCTCAGCAGTTTTGGATATTCATTATAGTCAGGTGGCTTCTCTGTAAGACAGGATCACAAAGAGTGAGGTAATGCCTCACAGACTATTTGATAACTGTGTATCCATGTATAGAATTTAGCTGATCCATGTTTAACAAAAACATGTAAACATGTAAGGGTAGTGCTTAGTAACTTTACACAACTCAATCTCCTTATAAACTAGAAACAACTACAATTAAAACATCTGGCAACCAAAAAAAATTTAAAAAATAAAATAAAAAGGCATGGTGCAGTCATGACATTCAGATATCCTACCCTCTCTGGATTCTGTCCTGGATTGTGGGCAGGGAGCATGAGATCTCCATGTCGTAAAGTAGGATGCTGTGAAGCTGCAAACTTATTTGGCTTGTACTCCAAGGCCAGCTGCTGCACACCAACTTGAAAACAGATTAAATTCTAATGCAGTTGTTAAATCACAACCATCATGATGAGATGAATCAGCCCAACATGAAAGGACAGATGAGGTATAACTATAGGAATCAATAAACTGATCTGTCATCTCAGTACAGGAAAGATGTGGACCTGTTGGAGCAGGTACAGAGCATGGATGAGCATCTGAGCATCTCTCCTATGAAGAAAGGTTGAGAGAGGTGGAAGTCTTCAGCCTGGAGAAGGTGCTGGGGAGATGTTACCACAAAGTGGTAAAAAAAAGCCAACATGTGTGTGAAGTGTCAAGCTATGTAATGAATAGTATTTTAAAAAGGTAAAATCAATTGTCGCTCAGCTGTTCGTTTCTCTGAAAGGAAAGTCTTGTTTCATTACTGCTAAATACTTCTATACTCATGAGGATCTCAGATCAGAAGAAAGAAAACCAACACATTAAGGGCTATAAAATAGCAAATAACTGAAAAAGACAAAGCAGGTTTGAAAGGATTCTCATCTGAAGTAAGGAATGACAACAGCCATAAACTGGAATATATAACTGGCAGCACAATGTGCCCTGTTCCTCCTTCTCTAAGGTTTAATAAACTTTTACAAATAATATAAGCTCAAAGAAAAACCAATTTTCTGTACATTCCTACAGGTTCTGACTAGGCCATTGATCTAATAAGTGTTCCAGACATCCAGAGGAAGCCATGGCCAGCTGGAAAGAAAGCAAAGCTCTGCAGAGGAATAGTGATGGTGGTCTTAGGCAAAGCAGAACATTGTGAGAACTCTATTTGGTATGAAGTATGAAAACTGTTAAGAGACTTCCTCTTAAGACATGTGAATCTGTTTGACAGTCATCATACTTCGCTAAAACTTTCTGCATGGCATGAAGATGACTCTAAAGAGTTGGCATTGTTAAACCTCCCAGAGAAACACGGACATTCTGTCAGCCCCTCTGCAGGGGCTCACAACAACCTAAAGGATTCTAGCATCTATAAGCTTACAAATTAGTCTCAAGTGTAATATGATGTTTAAAATGAGATCTTCTTGGTTGTAACAGACAACAGACCAACTATGCTTAAAACCAGAATCATTGTTTACCTTAACTGTGAATCTGAGGCAGTGTCACATACAAGACTGCCAGAGCTGATTAAAATCAGACAGAACTGTCTAACTGGATTAGAGACTCAATATTAATTTTATTAAAAAAAACCCAAAAACCAAAAAAAGTCAAGTTCAATCATTAGCAAACTGGAATATTATATACAACAGTCTCTAATTCCTTGAGTCAAAAACCTCAATTCATCTATGTTGGGATTAACCTTCTGGTTTCGTGAAGAAAAGAGAAAGCACAAGTAAAAGCAAAATAAGTTGATAGTCTACACTCATCTTTTCAAGGATAAATTTGTTAGCTTTTGTTCCCAATACAAAGGATTGTATGAGTATTTTTACAATTTTTGTTTTAAAAGCTGTATTGTGCAATTTAAAAAATTCCTATACAAATTAAGCCCTAGTCAATATGTATTTCAGAGTCTACTTTTCCAATCCATATTTCCTGATTAATATTAGAAAATCACCATTCCTTGGATTTTTATCTCAAAATTGAATCTCCTATATAACACAGAGTTTATTTTTAATATTTAGACCAAGAAGTTAACTTTCATACAGCAACGACCACTTGGTTAATCTCTACAGTAATTGCAAGAGAAAGTTTATTAATCTAGAATGTGAGATTTAATGCAGGCGAACCATTATCTGAGATTTGCTGGAGCTTGATAAGAGGTTGTAAGTTAATTACCTCCTTTTGTAGATGGAGTTTGAAGAAACTGTTTGGTTTTGAAGGCAGCACGAGGCAAATTTTTCTGCCTTTGCAGAGCTGTTGAAAGACAAGAAGTATTATATTTGTCTAAGAAGAAAGGAAAACTAAATTTAATGGGAATTTCAGAATTGTATCCACTTGTGAAGCATCAAGGAACAGTGAGTAAAACACTCAAAAAGCAGTTATGACTCTGGAAGTGATGGAATTTTGTGAATGGTGCTTGCTTTTAATGGCAAAGAGTTACAGAGGAGTGTGTCAGAAATTTTGCAGTGCAAAATGCGCAGATTTGGTAAGAGTAAAGCTTCTTGCAGGGCAAAAAGCCCAGTAATGCAAAACAAAAATTAAAACACCAAAGGGAGAACAAGCCACCTAGCAAACATGCTATAGCAATATGAGAGCAAGATTAGATACAAAGATGAAAATTAAACTATTGTGTTCGACCTAGCAAGACTAAATTTTTCATTTAAAAAAAGCGTTTTCAAAAAATATGCTAACACTATACAAAAGCATAAATCTTAGTCTAATATGATCATCATATAAACAAATCTACTCTTCAGTTATGGAGACTTAAGCCTTCTTGAGAGATGTCTTTTTTCTCCTGTCTTCAAAAGGTATGCAAGAGGACTTAAGCTTAAAATGAAGACTTAACACTAAGATTTATCAGCTGCCAGCAGGTATACAGCATGATGGAAATTGGTTTTTATTGCTCCTTTGCTCCCTTGTCCTGCCTTTTGTCTAGTAACATTCAAGGGCTGACACTGCCTTGAAATAACCTCACTATCTACCAGTTACCAAGAGAGAAGCCAATGTTCCAAGAGCTGCAGAATCTTGGCATGGAGAGAATTACTTATTGCCGGAAGGAATGCATTGACTCAGCCTAATTCCATCGCAGCACATTTAAGCGGGGGGAAGGAGGAAAGTAGTCAATGAAATAAAGCTTTGACTACACAGAGACTTCATAAAATGATATATGAATAAACATCTCTGCTTATCTCAGTGTATGAAGTTTTGTACCAGCATAAAACTGACTGCACTAGCTTATTTCCATAGTGAGAAGGAAGAAAGATGGGGGAACAGCTGTGCAAAAAGATCCTGACCCTGAGTAAGGAATAATCCCATCACCAATCACTGAATATTGCTATAAAGAAGGCAGGGAGGGAATAATTGGAATCCTACTATAAGTTAATCCTTTTGTTTGATAGCATATAATGATTACTATCACCTTTCCTAAGTTTCAGTCAGTGCAAAATACAGAGTATTTTATGAACTATAGAAAATTCATCATGTCTTTTAACATCATGCTGAAATTATGACCAGGCAGTCTATTCAATTTAGTCTTAATAACTAACTAAAACTGTCATGATCAACAAACAGCAAAAAAGAATTAGATTGTTCATAAACACAGTAAAATTCTGCCTGTGCCTACTACTAATAAAAACCTTATTCCTTCTACCAGCTAGAATCTAATGCAAAATAGCCTGTGGCAATATGTAATTCTTACTCAACTGGCACATGGTCTTCCTAGAAATTTTTTTAAAGCATACATATGAACAGGCAATTAAGCACAGTAAAGGTCTCTAAATATGAAAGCAATTTCTAGAAATTTACTGAGGCAGACCACTGGCCAGACTGCTTCAGTCTCCAAGTATTCCACTTTATTATTTTTACTACATCACTGTTTTTGTTATACCACACAAAATGAAGAAAAGCTTCTTTCTTCATATTTTGCATGTTTTGTCCTAATCCACTCAGATTTCAATATGCCACTGCACATATGGCACTTTCTTCCTCCATTAATATTCATACTTATTGCAAGTCAGAGATGTGGGATGATATGGAAAGGATTTAAAATATGCATTTATCAAATTCCTTCCTTCTCAATGGAGACTCCAGGAAGCAGACACTCAATAGCAAAACATTTCTGTGCACTGAAACACTGAAAAGAGCTTAGGCAGTACAATTTGAGCAATGCTGAGAAAACATGCAGTTTGAGATAAGCCCCCAATGCGTGTTTATCCACATGACTTGCTGCTCTTGAAGTGCTCTGTGTGCTGTGACATTCCCTGTCACAATTGCTGCGTGCTGAATACATGTAGTTACGTTTACTCCAGATCAGCTGGACTGGACTACTTGGTTTCTTCAAAACTTACTCTTCCTCTTTTCACTCTGAACATGCCAAGCAGTTGGATCTTGGCAAGCAGACCAGTCACTTTACTAGTTTGAAGAATCTACAGCTCTTCGAGAAAGTTTTTTATTTAGCTCTTCTTAAAAGCATCCATGGGCTCATAGTGCTACTAAGTACGAAAGCATCACTCAGAATCCAAAAGCAGGTAGCTCCTACATGGAAACCACCTTACAACTTCTAGAGCTTTGTACAAACTATGTGGTATAGGACCCAAATACAGAGATTTCCCATCACTAACACTGGACAATACCTATTTCTTGGGGAACACACGTATTACCGTATCTTCCAGTGTTTTAAGGTGAAATATTTACCAGCTTTCATATAAAAAAAAAGTGCTTTCTTCAGAATGGCACGGAGAATCAGATGTAAATGAAGATTCAAATTGTTACATCTGCTATTTAATTCAGTCTCTTTTCAAAACCAGTTTGGATTGTTCACCACATTGCAGCTAAAAGTTAAAATACCACTGTTTTCATGTTTACAGTTGTACCTCTAAACACATCTGAACTTCTGAACGTGTCTTCCCTCTCTTCTGTAAGCAAGCAAATACAATTTGGCTATAAAACTGTAAGAGGAATTGTAATTTCAGAAACTTACTGGATTCCTAGCTCATTTTTGAATGCCAGCAACCATAGCAAGTTCAGTATTGCAGCCACAGCAAATGTGCAAGTAAATTATGAACCGCAAATCTTTGACAAGGAGCAAAGTAGTGACCTCAGGTGGCAAGCCAGCATCCTCGCAAAGGTAAGCTCATGCAAAACTAGCAGGTGTATGAGGAAGCTTAAAATCCCAAGACCCAGAAATCATTGCCAAGGGAAAACAAAAATTTGCTGCAATTTAACAGTGCTTTGTGCAAAGTGACAAAATATAAAACCAATAAAACAAAAAGTATACAATAAAAAGGACACAATTCTGGAAATCTTTATACAATGTACAATTTTGCAGAAAATTTTTTAATCCAGAC
Source organism: Aegithalos caudatus (assembly GCA_013389925.1). Taxonomy (NCBI): domain Eukaryota; kingdom Metazoa; phylum Chordata; class Aves; order Passeriformes; family Aegithalidae; genus Aegithalos; species Aegithalos caudatus. The sequence continues at coordinate 20,981 of WEIU01010854.1, read as the reverse complement.
TAAGCAAAGATACTTACTCATTGACTTCACACACAAACCGTTTTACGATTGTCAATAGCAAGACTCTGACAAACATCTGTAAGAGCAGGGAAACTGTAAAAGCTAGAAATCTGGCCTTTATTAATGATATTTAACTTACATTTAAATGTAAGTTGGTCTAGAGTGGTTCACATTTGGGGAAATAGTCTATCAAAGAAAAGCAAATTTACCTAGTAATTCTAAATGCATCCACAAGTTGAAAAAAAAGAAATATAAACACAATCACACTGCTTTGGCTCCTGCAATGAAATAATTGACTAAATATTGAATACTGAGACTTCTCTTGTCTGATCTTTCCAGAAAGTTTAACCATGAACATACTTTTAATTTTGGGAACAGCCTTCTAGCTAAGTTGCTCTCTATGCTCTTCCTTTCCCAGTTCACTCAATTCTAAAGCACCAAGTAAAAACTGTAGAGATTTTTACAAAAAATATTTTTTGTTCATTTTCTTTCAGTTCATTTTGATAATTCTTTGTATCACTGGAATAGCACAGCTGTAGACCAGCTGTCCAACCGCTCTGAGTGCTTTATACTTTGATCAGCCTGGCTAACAGGTAAGTCGTGCATTTGACCTACACAAATGTCCTTTCAGCTGTAAATCCCACCTTCTGAGCATCTGCAAAAGGTGGAAGAAGTGGGCCAAGGTGAAAGGATGCTGGAGTAACTTATATGAACAATGATAAAGTCACACTGACTTCTATCTACTACAGCATCACACACCTGGGACTGACTGTCCACACAGTCCTTACATCAGCTCTGAATCTGTACAAAGACAGAAATCTTGGAGTCTTTGGCATGGTCTCTATTCCTTATTCTGTATTTAAGTGTACTTGGTGGCTTTAACATGTTGTTTTGAAAGTTTTAAGACAACCAACTAGGTATGCCACTATGCCTTCACTGTTCTATAGGTAAAATACCCCTAGTTAAATTCACAGACATTATTTTTACATTTCCTGTCAAATATTTGGATTACTGATAAGCCTTTATTACAGATTTTTTACAGTTCAAAGCTCTACACATGAAAATATTCATAATGTGTTCTTCCCTTGAAAATGTCACACAAGGTTATTAAATTCAGAAACTTGTTTCAAAAGAAATGGTCAGGAAACATTTAAAGAACAAGAACTGGCAATATTGACATATAAAGAAACACTGAATATTTAATTTTCCATTTGCTTTGGCTTCTTTAAGGTCACCATTTTCAAGAGATTTATGTGAATAGCAGCATTCTCATATCAGTAGTTAGTTTTTGGAGAAACTAGGAAAGCAGGAGTCCAGCAATGGGCTAATACATTTTATGAGACACAGGTTCATCCAAATCCTTTTTAGGAAATCACTGACACTTAAANAAAAAAAAAAAAAAAAGAAAGAAGAAGAAAGAAAAGAAACTGGAGACATGGGTTAACTTGAAGGGTTAAACTGAAATGAACACTTTCAGGTCATGTTTCTCAAGTTAAAACTGCAATAAACATCATCTAGGTGTTTTTTCAGAGCCTAGAAAGAAAACAGTTTCTGACATGCCCAAATATTGTATTTATATTCTTCATATTACTTCTGCATATACTTTTAGGAAACTATGAATGACACCTTAATAAGAAATCGGACTTTTTTGATTGATTAGCGTACCATAAAAACAGATTCACTAAAGTCTGATTAAAAATCAAGATTAGCATCTCTAGTGTAGCATGCATTATTTTGCTTTGCCCTGAGACTGGAAGACAGCCAAATACCATCACTTAATTCTGAAATTTACGCTGAAGTAGCACTAAAAGTACTTACTGGCTGAGGCTTGAGGTTGAATGCGAGGTATTCCTCCATTTGGCACTTGGAAGTTTGAGTCACTTCTGCTGTTTTTCACAGACTCAGCTTGGATGTTAGATGTCCTGGACAAGTTTGGAAGACTACGCCTTAGTTTTTCTGGGTGAAAGAATACAAAGATACCACAACATGTAGTCTGAAGCTGGACAAAGGTCAGGTTGTGAACCTGTAGTTGAACCCCAAATGTGACACAAAACGTTAGCCATATAAAATTACACTGCAATTTAAAAGGGTATTTTGTTACATTACTTAATCTCAAATCTATCACATACAAAATATTTATGTATCTAAAAAAGTAAAAATGCACATTTTTCACCTATGGTGAAAAAAGTCAAGCATATTGTGTTTTGAAATTGAAACATATCTGGACTGTGATTCTCTGGGTTTTTACTGTAGTACTATCAAAGCTTAACAGACAAACCTGATTTGCAGTTTTGCAGTTTTCAAATTATTTACCTAGAAAGTTATTTGTAATAAAATGCTTGCCTGAAGAGTAAAAACAACATAGATGTTTGATTAAATTTTTGAGACTGCCTTGTCCCACCTGGAAAGGATGTCTTCATACACAGCATTCAAAATTACTCAAGTGTCCAGTTATGCTTCGTCTTTCACAAATGACTTATCTACTCAACTAATGCTGATACTTCAGGGGCCCTCTAATATTTGTACCACTTTTCACAGAACATGAATGGATGCCATTAAGTACTTCTCAAGTGTAATGACATTCTGTGTATCTCCAACCCACACAGAGCTGGGTTGATGACATACTTTGCATAGAAGACTGAAGATGCCTTGACAAGATGAGTGGCCAACCTGATTCTGCAGAGGGATGCAGGGAAAGAAGTAGGTTAACCACGCACAAGCACTAAAGGTGAAAACAAAACTAAGTCTTCATTGGCTGAATATTCCAAGTTTACTTTCTTCACTCATCAGTCTGCATTACTTTGCACTGCACTTGCTACAGTATTGAATCCTGTCAACCAAATTTCCTTCCAATCATTCTGGACAAATAAAATTTTAAAAAACAAACCAAAAAACCAAAAAACCCCAACAACAGTAACAATAAAACAACAACAGGAGAGAAAACCTGAACAACTTTTTTTTGGCTGCTGCTGTGTCAACTCTGAATATCCAAGCAACACGCCACTCCACAAAAACCACTGCAAGATAATTCCTTGGAAGTGTTTCAGAAACACATGATCACACACTCTATTTTGATCCCTCTGGTATGTGGGACACTAGCTTTTGGTACCATTCCTCTCATAGGATATTTTTATTGCAGCTCATCTAGCACACATTAAGACTTGCATTTTAAGAAATGAATGGGAAAGGAATTCTCGATTAAGTCACAATATAATTGAGTAGCTTTTGTGTTGCACATTTTCCCAGATACCTAAAATTTCCCCAAACCGCTATTACTAGTAAGGGGAATTCCTCCTATCTAAATGTATATTCTTTCTAAATTTAAAATCTTACTTGCTGGATAAAAACTACATTTGTTGAAATGGGAATATGCTTTCAAAATTTCATCTCAGTAAAAGGAGTTTCTGCCTAATTCCTACCAGGAAAAAGTACACTCGAGAAGAAAAATTGTATCGGGATTATATTATTTTGTTCTATGCCAATATAGTATAATTGCATTGAATTTACTGCAAAACTTTATTTATTACACAGCAGTTTTCATAGCTTTGCGATATCTAAAATACCCAACAAATGCATGAGTTAAATACTAATGTTTTTAAGACTATATTCATGATTGAAAAGTTTGAGAGTCCTGTGCAACCAGAAGAAAGCATTCAGCTGCCTCACAGGCTACAGGCATGCATAAATTGCCATGTTACTCTTACCTGACCACAGGTACTTTCCTCTGCATTTTGTTCTGTCATCTGCAAGGCCTAACTCTACTAGTAAATGAGTTTCCCTGCTTTATTTTAGTGCATTTGCCTGCCAAATATAGACCTTGGTCACTATGAAACTCAATTATACCCATTGACTGGATAGCATCTAAAATAAATGTAAGCCTATTAACTGATCTGACTGTAAGGGTGCCCCAGCAGAACTTAAGCTTTGCTTGCTCTGCGTTTTCTTCAATTCAGAGATTAAACCACGATGTCACATGGGCACATAGTTTTAGGACTGCACACTGATGAAACTCCTTTACAGAAACTACTTCAACTACTCATGTAATGAATTTCAAACAGCTTTTTACCTTCACTTTTGACATTACTAGTTTGCAAGTCTGTAGGATGGCCTTGAAGCGAAAGACGAGGTTGCTGTAAACGGCTAATCATGGGCTGTGGTGACACTCTGCTGTACTCTATGCTTCGAGCGGGCGATCGGGAGCGAGGTGAATTTCTGGGAGATTGTTTTGGTGAAGGCCAGGGAGAACTGCGAGGTGATGGTGAGAACCTGCTAACAGCAGGGTGCACTGTGTGATGTGTGCCATCTTCCTCATCTTCTAAGCTCTGTGCATCAAGCTCCTGGTCGCTGAACGTGCCTCGCCGGGTGGAATTGCAAGAGGAGCCGGAACTACGCCGGGAAGCTGTGGCTGCGTACTCTTGCCGCAGGCCTAGCAACAAGAAGAACATTGTTTCCTTGCTTCCAGTCCACAAATGGTTCAAACTAGAGACAGTGCACACAGGTATCGGCACAGCTCTCAAACTCGGCTCACCTTAACTCCTGTTATTGCAGGCATTAAATGAATTCCAATTAGTACCAAAAAGTTATCTACCAGCTAATAATGACTTCAAGTAAGTAGGTGAGCTCATTCCTTTTCCTAGTAAAGCGATCATCAGTCATGTGTGTTGTGTATGTACTTGTTCATCTCCTCTCTCAGGCTGGAACTTGCAACATAGGCTACATCATCATTTTGGTATCAAGTAACATCTTGTAATAATTATAGCAGCCACAATGAAATGTCTCTTGCAGTGTATTAGTGAATCTAACTAAACAAGCAACACAGTAAGCTAGTCCTAGAGAAACTGGAGGTGTTAGATCAGTGGTCTTGCAAACCAATCCACTGGCACAGAGCAAGAAAAATGTTAACTACTATTTTTAAAACAGCATTTATCTTGTCTTTATCACATACTATTTTAAAGTATAATTTAGTGTATATTTGTGTATTTTTGTGTATGTTACACATCAGAGTAATACACATATATAGGTTATTAAAAAGTACCTATATTAGGCATTTGGTTTTGTTTTTTTTCACTGATAAGGATACACAATAAAACAGACTGGAGACCACCTAGTTAGACAACCAAAATTATTACCAATTTCTGCAAATTCACAGAGACAAAAAGACAGTCTCAACTAAAGCTATAATGAATGACAGACATCTTCATAGGCACTTAACTGTTCTTTGTCATATTGACTTTACATTTTTGTGATTTAAATTATGGTTCAAGCACTGGTGTGAACAAGACTGGATTACATCAGGAAGGCACCAATCTCCTGAGAAGAATGGTGGTAGGCAGCAGTCCATTCTAACAATCATCCTTTTAGCAAATACTATACCTTAAAAATTCATACTCTCCAGCATTGTTTTGTCCATTGTTCCTAAAGAAAACTTCTGCACAGCAACTTCCTTTCCTTAGCCTGGAGGCTGAAGTCCTTAACTAGCTTTCTGGGGTGAGCTACATTTGTACATCCCTAGTAGAATTTATACTCCTTTTCCACGCTTACTAAACAAGTGCTACTGCAGTTACTCAATTAAAAAACCAAACCAACAGCTCCACTTTGATCTCAGGAAAAAAATCCCACTTACTTTCTTCCTGCATTCGTGCTAAAATTTGCACATCTGTAACATCATTTAACTTGTAATTAGACCCAATAGAGTCTTCATCCATCTCCGATGCACTTAACTCACTGTCCAGAGAAGACTGTGGACTTAGCGGAGGATTTCTATCTCCTGAAATTTTAAGATGACCTATGGAAAGAAAATTAAGGAACAGGAATTGTTGTTATTAAAAAGGCAAGCTGCATTTCTTTTATTAGTAAAAACAACCAGTCTGAAGAAATTGCTAATGAGATATTGATCTGACAGACCATTTGAAACATTTAATTATTTTATTGCAAACCTAGGCTAAAAATGCCAATAATAAACAAACAGTCTTACTTCAGAGTAGAGATACATTCCAGGCATTAATTTTTCCTATGCAAAGAAAGTGTCTACAGTATAGAATAAAAGTAGAAAACATTGCCAGAAGTTAATATTTACACTGACAGCTAGAAAATCTGATGGAATGCTTAACTGGAATGCATGCTTCTTCCTAATATTGTATTGTTAACTGCTTTGAGGTATTGATGGATACATTGCATACCAAATGTTTCAGTCAGTAAAAAAACAGGATAGCTGAAAAGACTTCAGAACTACCAATCCCTAAGGTTTGAATACCAACTATGGAACTTACACCCCCTGTCAATTACAGGGTCAGTTCTAGAAGCCACTTGGAACTCCACAGAATGAACTCTGTGTGTTTTGGTCTAACTGCTAATCACATGGATCAGTGATTTTTGGGACACAGACACACAAAGAAAACATTTTACATGTTTTTCATGCCAGAAAGTATGTAAAAAAGCCCTTCCTAAAAAGCTTAAATACTGTATGATGCACACATCCTAATCCTACAAAACACTGAAAAGTTCTGGAGTCTTTCTTACTCTAGTTTGATGCAAACATTGTCTATCTGAGCATGTTTGTGAAAGGAAGAGGAGGAAGGAAGGAAAAGACCAGTGACTTACCTGAGGTACCAGGAGGTATGAGCTGTTTGACTAAAGCAGATTTCACTGGTGTTGAGGAGGGAGAGTTGAAGCCACTGCTGTAGGGGCTGCCGGTATTTGGACTGTAGGAGCTCGCATAACTGACCGCACTGAAAGGGCTGCTGTACAAACTGTGTCTCTTGAGAGCTGCAGGAAAGAGGGGAAAAGTGATGAAAATACAGAATGAATTGATGAAAAACAAATACTGTATCATATCTGCAGTGTGATTTAATTCCTGTGCAGTTCAAGTAGAAAACTTCAGTCACCAGGAAGTTTTTCCACTGCTTTCTTCACCCTTAGATATAACCATAATGTGAAAAGAGTGGGAGGGTAAGAAAGATAGTGACAAGTGTTTTCCTTTTAGAAGTCAGATCTAAGATCACTACAGCTGATATCTTTGAGATGTCCATTGTCAGTGCTGGGAAGCAGGAAGGCAGTAGTAGCTCAGTTACTCTAACATACACCCTATACACAATTACATACAAACCAGAGCACACCACGGAGTCACGTTTGCAGAACGCTCAGACCTGTCTGAATCATACAATACTTCGAACAGTAACCCCAAGACTGGTACCACACTAAGCAGTATCACCTAAAAAATTTCCCTAAGCATATGCTAGTAAGAAAAGCCATTAAGTAAGGCAAATGCTTCTGGTCAGATTTGTGGGTACCACAAACCTACCAGACTAAAGCAAATTGACTGTTAACCTCCTGTTCTAATGACTTGGGATTTTTTGACCATAGGATTCAACCTCACACATGTAAGATCCAAACTGGGTACTTTCCTCTGCCATTTATTGTAAATGTTTCAATGTTGAAGTATTTTCAGATGAATTTAAAACACTGGTGAACATTAACACTGGTAATCAGTATGACACTAAAATTCCGCTGGTTGTCAGGTATATTGCTTGCTTAGTTACTTGACTATTTTGTTCAAAAGTTTACATTTTAAATACAACACAAAATGGAATCTCAGCTACAGAGGTAGTGGAATCCAAAAGATATTTAAACACTTTTGCTACAAATCAGTTCCTTTGCAGAAATATACATAAGAACAAATTAAACTGAAAAATGTTAAGAAGAAAAAGCTAGAAATCCCAACTTGATGTTATGCAAATCCGGATTAGATTTAATTGCAGCTCACCCAGCTGCTGAAAGTAAGCTATTAAAAAATATTGTGTGACATTTCTCTTAGTGAAAAGGGGCTTCAATGAGTGCAATAAGAATTAGGCTCCTGCTAGCAGTGAACAGAACAAAAAAGGAACTGAACCCAAATTTCCTTACTAAAAATCACTGTTGTTCTGACATTAGAAGCCAAAACAGACTACAGCTGCATGAAATGCTGCTTTCAGCAGCAAAGTTTTGGCCTCTCCCTTTTGCTCTTGTTCACTACAGCCTCACTTGTCCAGTACAAACATTGGTGGTGCTACACTGTTATCTGACCTACTAAAGTAGATTTAAGTTAAAAAATATCAGGAGTATTTTAACTGATTTCATCACTTCACCAGCTTTGAAGAGTGCCCCCCAAAAAACCGTATCATCCAACCTAGCCAATGGCAGAATGCAGCACAGAAGCAAAAGCAGCAGAAATTAAAGCTGACTTTGCAGCAAATTCCTAAAATTGGATCTTGTGTACAGATCCTTTCTAAACCAGTTACTATTACCGGTGTTTTCGTTACAGTAAAAGACAGTAATAGATGAAGGGTGAAAGGTTTATATTCCAGCTTTCACTGCAAGTCTTAAACAATATGTGTTAATTTCAGCAATTTGTGAATTCACTAAATTCTAGCAAGTATTCATGAGGAATCAGTTTATTTAGAGTGTCAGAAGGGAAAACCTCCATTTTATTACGAAGCTCAGTAAACAAAACCAGTAATTATAAGTCACTCTGTTCTGGGGCCTTGATATCGACTTCTGGCATTTACAAAGGAACCTCAAAGCATCCATTCCATCCATTGAATCTTTGTTCTCACATCAAAAAAAAATTACTTTTCATCTCTTGCCGAAAATGTCATTAAAAATCCCTAAAATCTAAGTCTGCACAAAGGTTCTTTCTTTGTATTTATTACACAGACAAGTATTTCAAAATACTAACCACAAATCAGAAAACAATTCTACTACTGTATAGTCTTCAAAACAGGCTCTTTGTATACATCCATAATGATACAAAGTATTTGATCATACACAGATTTTCTTTAATGAAACTCAGCATGACTTTGCTACATGTAGAAAGTTTGCTCTGGTATGTGGTAAGACTTAATACACACAGTAGTTTTCATCCTAGCTAATGTGAACCTTCTTCAGCACAGTACATTTTCCCAGAAAAAAAAAAAGTCTGGATTCAAACCCATCTTCTGGACCTTCCTAAAGGTTTTCCAACAGGGATTTCAATAACTCAGGAAGACATTGCTATTTTTACAAATAGAGATATGGTCTTTATTAGGCGTGTCAGACAAAATTAGCAGGACAGATAATCATTTTAGCATTTAAATGATCCTAATATTACATTAAACACTAGCTTACAGAAGATTACACATTAGCTTTCAAAATACCAGAAGGGAGGGTTGATAATCAACGATTTTATTTTAATATAAATTTTCTCCTACAACATTCAGAACCAGTGTGCAGCATCTAATTCCTTTTAGTTATGATTTTGTTGAAATGGTCATGAATTTCCCTTCTGCTGTAGAAAATAGGAAAATTTGAGTGCAGAATATACCTGAAGTTCCCTCTAGTGTGAACATACCTCCAACACTGAGCATGACTTGCTCTGCAATTGTAAACCTGACTGCTGACAAGGCACTGTGCATCAGTAACTGCTAACAGTAGCATGAAGCTGAGAGTTCTTCCCTACTTCATTATCATGCAATGAAAAATATGATGGAAGAAGAAAATGTGAAATACAAGAGGCATTTGAGACTGAAAAAGAGGAAAAAGATACTAAGATTAGAGAGACATAACAGAAACTGGCAATGTAAAAAGAGTCAATGCAAAAGAAGCATCAGCAAGAATTCAGGAAAGAAAGTTATAGAAGTGTGAAAAGCCTTATCCATGGAGACTGGAACCAGAATCTATGAACTGAAGCAGTAGCTAGTGCCAGGTTAAGTGATGGATCCACGAGATACAAGTACTATGTAAAATGCAAGTTACACAATACTCCTGAAGTCTGGAATAGGAAATACGCACAAAGTTACAAGAAACACTACTTGTCATCTCCAGTGGAGCTCCCTGCCAACCTTATTCTGTAAAGGAGGCTGGCTGCTCTAAAAGACAATCCTCTGTTTTGTTGAAAATTCATTTTTACATGCAATCTGCTCCAACCAGCATGTGCCCATCTTTTCTACAATTAGTATTTTCACCAACTAATAATATAGATGAATTGTGGTATTCTTGCAAATATCACTGCCAGAAGCAGATTTGCAGGTCATGGGGAAAACAAAAAAAAGAGGGGAAGTTACCTAAACACATAGTTTGAATTATAAAACTTTCAAATGTGTCCATTTCACAGAGCAGCAAATTTCCTGCTATTCTGCTTCAGCTACGAATTTTTAAAGATAGCCTATGGATAACAGAATTTGTGGTAGTTCTGGGAGACTTCTACTCAGTTCTGAAAGAAGTTAAACCATAAACAGAATTATGTCAATCAACTGCTATCCATTCATAGATACTCAGTAATATTCAGGTTCCCAAACCTGTATCATCATTCACAAATCCCTGTGATGTGAGTGCTTTTTGTTGTTTAGAATCTCAATCTTTGCCTGTATCTAGCCATATATCATGTTAACTGTTCAGCTAAAATTTTAATAGACATTTGTCCAGGCAGCATAAAAAAAGCACAAGAAATAGGGAACAATTGAGGGTGCCTTGTACTGAAGGCATTTTCACTACTATGCCAACAATTTTTATAAGAATAAAGAATGGATTCAAATTTTATTAAGAACCGTTTCAGTACAAACCAGAACAAAGACTGAATTGCTCCAGACAACAATACAAGGACAGGAAAGAAGTTACAGTCAAACTCAGCACAGAGTTCATAATCACAGAAAGGAGGTGGCCATTGGAACCACCCTTGGAACTGTGTTCATACATTCTTAGCTCAAGTCCAACCATTCTGGCTAATTCCTGAAGATAACAGTTTAACATGTAGCAGGAGCAGACTACAAAAAGATACAACAGGAGGAGAATAGCTATTAATAGCAAGAAAGTAAGTTGTCTCAGCATAATCAAAAAAAAAATAGGCTCCAACAAAGAAACAAAATAAAGCAAGAAAGCAGATGGACACAGAATTCTAATCACATCTTCAGCATTTTGCTGCTGGTTTGACTAAAGTAGTCTGATAACAGAAGGATGGAGAATACAGACTTTCATTCTCACAGGGTCAAACACAATCCAGTTTTGAATATAACCAACCAATTAGTATTAAGGAAGGATCATAAACTCTGGATTCTTTAAAAATCTGGCTGTAACTAGATCTTAAGTTATTGGGGATGGGAGGAAAAGAAATCATTATCATCTCTCCANNAGAAATCATTATCATCTCTCCAAAGTAGTCAAAAACTTAAGCCTCCATTTCTTTAGATGAAATAAAATAGGTAATCTAGCAGAAAACCAAGTTCCATGCTAACATACATAAGCACCTAACAATTACAATAACTTTCAAGTTAAAAACATTGTTTTTTCCTGAAAACATCCGACCAAAACCAAGCAGGTATTATAAAACTCTGAAATCATGACTCATGATCTAGTGCCTTCTTTCATTTCATTCATATGATCCAGAAAATGAGTAGAATTAATGACTTTGTAAACCATAATGAAAGCTTTAGACACAAGTAAGTGATAGATGTCTTCTCTCACAACCATTAGCTAATTTTGACGCTGTTTCAGAATAAATATATACAACCCAGTGGTTTTAGTGTGCAGAAACTCACCCGACATGGTTTGTTCCAGCTTGTGGATCAGTGACTTTTTAGCACATTCAACATCAGGACTTGGGTAATCCAGTACTTGTCTGCACCAAACTAATGGACTGACACTTTTCTGCACTGGATTTAGTTTCTTCTTTGGAGATGTATATAACCTGGAAAAGAGAGAAAAAATGAGGACAAACAAAATGAGCATAAGATCAGACATGAAACAAAATATCACAGAGTATGCTATTTCTGTTTTTATACTATCTACACTATACTACAATCCCAAAAGATAAAGAAAGCACAGATTTGAGCCTAAAATTAACTAGTTCGGGTAGAGTATAACAATGATAACATATGGCTACCCAAGGACTTCAGACACACTACATATAGGACAATTTCACTGTCACATAACCATAAAAATGAGGATTAATCTTTTCACATTCACCTGAAAGAAATGAAACACTATGCAATAGAGAACTCGTTTTCCTAAACAAAGGAAGCAATAAGCACTTAGTAGCCAAGGAGAAGTGCTAAAGTACACAAAACTACTGTTTCAGTAGCCTTGAACAATAAACAATTTATTTTTATTTATTATTTCTATCCTAGTACCCGATCCTTTCCTTGTCTTTGAACACAGAACAAAGGGACTATCTCTGTCCTAAGAAGTATACAGTCAAGCATTAGCAACAAGGAAAAAGAGATAATGAACACAGAAGAGTAGAGAGAAACAATGAGATCATATTGTTCTGCCCGATGTACTGAAGCCTCTGTCAGCATCTCCATTCATTTATTTTAACATCAACATTCCATAACTAAAGAAAGTAGTAGTCCAGTTTAAAGACTCTAGAAATTTAGCTGAAAACTTCTCCTCCCTCAACAGATTAAAGGAAAAGTCATAACCAATCACACACTCAAAACAGGGAGCTTTAGGCCTTACTTTGGACTAGAACCAAACTTGGAAATGTGGTTCAACAAAAGACAGCAGTGAATTGCAAGACATACAACTCTAATTAGAGATTATGTGTGCATAGAAACAGCTAAATGAGTATTTCTTCTACAGTAATGACAGACTTCATATTCCAAGTGAATGTGATTGTATGTCACACAGCGTCACTCAGGAACATCTGACAATGTAATCAGACATGCTTCTGTACAAAACACGCAGCAAAAGTTGTTCTCTTTATGCCAATGACATTAGCAACACAGAAATTATTTCCCACAACTTTCTCTCTACAGGATTATCTCATCTCTCCTCTGTAATTCTAGAACTTGAACTCTGATTCTGCAGCCAAGGCTTTTAGAGATTTTTCGTAATTACTACCACTAAGTTCACTTCCTAAAAAAGCTTCCTAAGAAACATGTTTATAAAACCACCACTCACCCAAAACACTGATCTTTGTTAAGAGTGAGCTTAACAAACAAAACACTCTTCCCTCTAACACTGAAATTAGTAAGCTATGCTTGCAGATCCAGGTGAGAAAGTAGTTACTAACTGCCAGGTTTTAAAATAAAAATGAAGCTGTTTGTCACCGCCAAATAGTCACTGCTACTTACTGTAGTTTAAGGGGTTTAAACTTTGGCCAATATCACGCTGTCTGTCTTAACTGCTTTTGTAGAAATGCCTACAGTCTTCACAGGCACTTAGCCCAAAAGAAAAGCTAAAAGCCCTTCATGTATTTATAGCCCTGAAGATCCTTGAAAAGCACAAGAGTCACTCAATTTTCACAGTTTTGTAAACAATGACGCCACTTTCTATAACTTCTGTGACATCTCCATACTGCTAAAAGTAGTGTTTAACATTTATTATCTCTCTAACACTTTGAATTTATGTCTTTTTAGTATTTGTCTAAATGTGCTCCTTTCTGTCCTAAGGTATGTTTATACAATACAAAGAAGTCTCAAAGGCAACAAGGCCAGCCTTTGCCCGGTACAGGCCAGACTCACTCCTAGTTCTCTGGATAGCTGACATGCCTTGCTGTGTTTGAGAAGTTCCATGCACATTCGGAGTGTTTACAGCAGTAGCCAGTATAAAAGGCAAGAAATTAAAGTGCACATCCTCTTTGAGAAATACACAAAAGGGGTACCTTCAACAAACCTACAAGATTGTTCTAATCAAAACCTGGTATTTTAAGCTTCAACACATGCTTTTCAGGAATTCCCAAATGCTGCATTTGTTTCACAATAAGTTTATTTACTGAAGCAATCCAGGCTCACACAGCTCCCTCTTTTCCACCTCCCTTTCTTACCAAATATATATTGCATATTCCACCCCACCTCTTTCCAGTCAACTGTTTTCCTTCATCAACTTTTGTTTCACAACTTCATGCAACTCCACTACCTAACAACACACACATGTACACTGATGCAGTGACAAAATAGCTCTTTCAGGGCAGCTTCTTGCACATCAGGCAATTATGAAGTCTCATTATAAAGCAGTGATCTTAATATCCCTCCTGACATAGAACAGCCATTCTCTAGTTTTGAGATTGACTTAATTCTACTTGCTTTGCCTACCTTGGGTTTTACAAAAACCAAAAGGACCAAGAGAAAGACTAAGAATCAGAGTGATGCTTCCATTACCTCTTTCTCTCTTTCCAATATTAAAAAAGAACAGATACATGAAGCAGGTACAAGTAACTTCACACAGCTAAGAGGTCTTTGTCAAGCTGTTTGACCCGAAAGATATAGGTCCTTCTCAGCTGAAGAACGTTCCAGAAGAGATCCCGTTTGTACCTGTCAATGCATTCTACAGCAATACAACAGCACTGATTGGCAGTACAGCAACTTCAAGACTGAAGATTACCAGAATAATGTCATACATCTTTAACCACTGTAATCAACTCTCTCAAAACAGGAACTTAGACTGAGGAAGCTGACAACTTACATTTGCCACCCATACTACAAATGCTAACACACCAGAAACTTCTACTCCAATCTCTCCACAACAAAGTAAAGACTCTACAACTCAGGGATCTAAGGTAAAGTACAAGAAAACAGTATATTAAAAGGAACTCAGGAGCTTTGATCTACTTTGAAAAAACACTACTATAAGACCAGACACTATGACTCTGCTGCAGCCATTAATATTTCCTTCCTTTGGCTCTTACTAGTCAACCACAACACAGCAGCACCAACCCGAGGCTGAAAGTAGCCACGGGCTCTACTGATTAGTTCCAGGAAGATGCAGCACAGAAAAGGGCAGAGCTTTTGCAGGAGGACTACTGTGACTTCGAGCATATATCATGTCAGCCAAATGGGGCAAGCTGCAGCACATTGCTCTGGGACACAGCTGAGTCAGGAAAGGCCATGAAGAAAGAGGACACACCACTGCAGTAGGAGTGGAATATCTGTGTAAAGATTACCTCACCTGAGGAACACCTCCCAGTGCATTAAAATATGAGAGACTAGTTGCCACAGGCATGAAACAAGAGGTTGAGATTCTACCTGGGATAAAAAGGAAGTGTCTTTTTGTGTCAAAATCCTTCCACTGTTCATGTAAGAGTGTGAGAAAACATGCAGATGAACATGAAGTCAGAAATCTGAATTAGGAAGAAGATGGCAAATGGAAGTTAGAACTAGTTCATTTTAGCTATGTTAGCTTTAAGCAAAAACTGGAAGGTACAATAAAGGAAATTTATTGGGAGCACACAAAACATGATGCATGCAAAAGCAAGATAAAAACCTGAAGTCATCATGAGAAGAAAAAGCTGAAATCCAAGGACAGACCAATAAGAAATGTCCCTAAAATATGAGAAGGAAATATCACAGTGAAAAACTACTGAAAATATATAAATCAGGAGGTGATAATACTGGACAGTCTTGGAAACAGATAATTTAGTACACAAAAGTGTCAATCTAAACTATTTTAAGACAATTTATAAGTTATAGGAAAACCCTATCTGAAGTGGCTTAAGCACATTAGAATTTAAGGCGAATTTTGAACAGAGATGGTAAAGATCTGAAAAGCGACTCTGGTTGAAAGACAAATCAATCAAAAAATTATGTGATATCCCTGCACTTACGTGGCCCACAATTTCCTTTCCTTCTCTCCACCCCACAAAATTCCTACTACAGCTGTAGCTGACTGAGCTACACAATGCTTAGCCTGCAATTATTAGTTTCAGCTCTACTTCACAGAATACTTCTAGTTCTGAGAGATGCAAAAATTACAGCAAACTCCAGTCTATGAATATAAGCTTCAGGATATGAATACTACAAAAATGCTTTGACAGTCTTATTAAACCTTCATATTACAGTGGCACGTCAGATAGATGATACAATTTTTCAAGTAGAATTAAGAATATCCAAGAGGTTGCAAACTGCAATTTGGAACACAACTATCTTTCTGTGCCCAACAAGTAGAGATAGTTTGCTGTGCCCCAGCTACTTGCTGGAAATTACTGCCATTATTCATTTCCTCATCCAAAATGACACGTTCGTGTCAGAAAAGCATGTTGTAGAATGGGAAATGGGCCATCAAAAACACCATCATGTAGCTTCCCTACAGCTATCACACAAATTGTACCAATGTCCATTATTTGAGAAGCTTTTCATAAGAAATTTGTTAGAGCATATGTGCTCAAATACAGTATTGTTGATATTTACATCGGAGAAGATTTGAGAAATTCTGTGTCTTACTAAATGTGTTCCAAAATAAAATTCTGTTTAATGACTACGCTTGAGAGTTCTACCAACACCTACAAGTAGCAGAAATGTGAATTTCAGAATAGTAAATTTCAGGAATATCATTAGGACAGTAAAGGAAACCCATATCAAAGCTTTCATTATATCTGAATATCAAATATGTTTAAAAGCTACAAATATGACCAAAAAAAGTCAGAAATAGGAATAGTTATTCCCCAGGATTCTTCCTCCAGTCCTCAAATATCTGTTTCACAACAAACACAGATGTCTCAAAGACAATAATCAAAGTGAGTATTATTTAATGTTACCAGTTGTTTTTCATGATAAAACTGCCAACTTCCATAACCCTTGATTTTCCTATATGCTTCTTTTCATATTATCTTTCTAGTTTGTGAAGACGTTATCCGAATTTGGTTAAACCCCAACAACTTTAAATCAAATTGACTTTTTATCTGCCACAAAATGAAAAGCAGCAATTTCTCTTTTACTTACACCAAGGAACAGAAATTGATCAGAATATGTCTGGCTTCCAAGGGGCCTAAAGCACATTAATACAATGAAATAGAGCAGCTGAACAGGAAATTCTGCAATGTAATTTCAGCAATGGGATTTCATTCAGGTGGAGCTCTACCCTAAAACAGCCATGGTATACTTTACCAGCTCGCTGTGGCAAACCAGGATTCCAAAACAATGCCAGTGCTCAAGGGATATCAAACAGTATGAGAGGGAAGACAATCATTACAGATGCCAAGTGTGTATCTCAAACAGGCCCTTAGCCAACTAACGAGAATGGATGGCTGGAACAGAAACTTACACTATGATAAACAGGTGCAAGTTAGAAATAGCTGCTGAATGAGAGCGAGTATAATAGTAAAACTATGTGCCTTCCATTTTAATAGTCAGGATACACAACCAATCTGAGATCTTAAAAAACACTGAAACTATTACTTTTAGCTATTTAGTACAAAAAAAAACCCAATAATTTATTTTAAATACACAATAACTGCTTTTCATTTGTAAATGAGGTCAGTCAACTGTCATCTATTTTAACCCTACCAAGGAGATTTTATGCTGACATGAAAACATGGGTGCTAGGCTAGTTTTTATAGCACTGTCATTTAAAGAGGACACAACTGTTCTGAAATTTGCTGAGCAATTACATGTAAAAAATAGATACACAGCAAGGTCTATCCTCTCTTATGCACATGTTGCAAGTAAATTTTGAAGGAAAGCACTGCATGTTTTGCTCACATTTAAAACAAAACTCAGAAAGCTTAGGTGAGTGACAAGTTACCACAAAGGAAGTGGGTTCACAACACACACAGTAACTCATCTACAGTAACTGCCCACGTGTGCACACTTACCCTGCAATAAATTCAAGACCCTGCTTTTAAAAGCAGCATGACAAGCCACCCTGCACAATGTTATCCAGATGTCTCCAACATGCTGCACATCCACACCCAACCTTACCCAGCAAGTCAGGCAAGGAGGTGCACACCACTTCTCTGAAGACTCCTCCACTCTGGTCACCCATTCTGCCCTTCTGTCTTTTCAATTAATTAGTAAGAAAAGACCATTCAGATTGAATTTTGAAAAAAAAAAAATTGATGCAATCTGGTTCAAGAACAGCTAAATAGGAACACCCACAAAGTAGATTATGAAAGTCACTGATAACTAGAGGAAATAATCAGCAGGCCTAAAGCAAAGTCTCCATGGGTCTGTGCAGAGCTCAGTACAGTGTGCAAGCATAGATGTGCCCATCTGCAACCTTCAGGACCTTATCAGGAAGAAATTTTCAACACATTAAACAGCATTCAGAAGCATATGGAGAAGAAATTCAATCTGAATTCAATGCACTTTTTTACAAGTTACTACATAATTTGAAGATTGTCTCATGCAAAAATTTTTAAAACTTGAAGTGTATCTGTATTTAACTAACCACAGAGATGAAAAACAATCAAGCAAAAATATAAACAGTCCCAAAGTTCACTAATACTACAAAGATGTTTTAATAGCTAATGCTGCTATTACAACAGCAGTGTCAAAGTTCCTTGGCTTAAAACTATTAAACGATAGTTGTACCTTCTCCTTTAATTTTTCATTTTACACTTCTCTTCTGTATATTTATCTAAATGCATTCAAAGAATTAAAAGCTAAAAATTAGCTGATCAACTCTACAATGTAGATTAAAAAAACATGTCACATTCTAATATCAGTTTCAATCACAGTGTCAAGTGTTCTGTCTTAAATTCACAGCCACTAATCTCATGTGATCATTAAATGTAAAACAATGTAATTTTAACAGTTAAGAAAATTATGTCTTCTGCCATGACAAGGCTGCAGACAATTTCATAATGGAGTATGAAAATGTCTGTATTTTACAAAACAGAAAAGAACAGTGATAACCAGCATCCTTTACTATGCTTTACTGCCCAAAGCAAGGTCCTTTTGAAATCAAAAGTAAAGATAAATCTTAACTTCTCTATGCAGACAAGCAAAACAGGCAAGATGAATTCATTTTTTATGAACAAACTATGATTTAAATTTAGTTTGTTTCCACAAGAGGTTTGCTCAGCTGCTAAGAGGTATTTGATTTTGACAGTGTATAAGCTCATATTTTAAACAGCATTTTGGGTTAAGCAGTAGTGATCCAAATCCATTTGAACCTCGAAGACTTCATATGAGACTTTTCATCGAGTACATTCACCCTTTCAGCTGAATAAATTATTTTATGATGATGACCATGCATAACCAAGGCCTTAGGAGCAGAATCTTTATGGAAAAGTTTAAGGGAAATCCACTTACTCACATCAACCCCTCCTATCTTCACAGGCTTCTTTCTTTTAGATTGCTCCATTAGCCCTTTGAAAACTACAAATTTCATTAAGAGCAATAACTACCATTAATAAAAAGCAAAAATACAGTCATCTCATCTTCACAGGAAAATAGAAGGGGTTGGACTATTTAGTGTTTCAACAACTGAAACAGGTGTTTAGAAATTTAAAGAGCTTGATTTCCATTTTTATTAAGCACTTTGGAACAAAAAAAAAATCATCAATCTAGCCAAACTATGTTTATCATTAACTGCATATTAAAATACAGCACAAGAACACTTTTGAAAATAATAATACATCTGTATTTTGTGATATTAATTTGTGATATTAATTGTGATAGTAAATTTTTACAATTGCTCTTTGTTTCATGCATTTGTGTCTCAGTCAGTGTCCCATGCCTGAGATTAAAAATTAGTTGCTAAAACACTTCAGCATTACAGTTGCCAAAATATTAGTAAAGGAATGAAGACGTGCAAAAGACTGTCTATAAGTTTTGCCATTTTTGAGCACTAGATCTTGCATAGAAACATGCTGGTGCCACAATAACTGGCAGCCAAACACCTGACACCAGCAAGAGCAGTGAGGTGTTTAGAAATTAGAGTGCCTAGAACTGCACTGTCACCATACACTCTGTCGGGACATTCACTTTCACTTAAGAGACTCATTATGTTACCCATGATTTAGAATGAATATAGAAAACAGTAAGATCTATTGTCACTAGAATTCATGACATTTACAAACTTGGCCATCCCACTCCAAACTTGCTGTGCAAATTTACCATATTCTATTTCCATCAAGGGCTGTAGGCCCTTGTAGATTACAAGGCATACAGTGAGAAATAAGAGTCGCTGCCTTGCACAGACTCATCTTCTGAGAGATGATGCCTTGCGTTAATTTAGCGTTGGATGAGAATAAACTTATGTTCTCATACTTCTCCAGTGGATCAGGCTGAATGTCAGGCAAATGACTTATCCAAGGAAGTGCACAGAGTCTCCTCCCTGAGCAACTAAAACATTGCTCATGCATGGAATCATTCCAGCATTTTTAAAGGCGTTTCTAACTCTGAAAGACATTTTTGTTTGTTTTGTAAATTTGTCTGCATGTTTGCTTCCAAAGACCTTTGTAGGTGGACCTACAACCAGTTCTGCCGCAAGGCAGTTTGCTTGTGTTACACTTTTTGTCCCTGTACATGCTTCCCTTGCATTTCTCTGTTGACATGGTGTTGACACGGTGCTCCTCCCTACATCTCCTGCAGCTCTGAGGCTGCCCCTCAACAACTGTCACAGCAAACTTCAAAACGACAGCTGGAGACAGCGTGGTGTTTGGAGAGAGCAAGTCTTCTTGATTGTCAGTGAAAGCTCATCCAGATGTAATAATGACAAGGCAAACAGCCACCTGCAGCTGTTTCTGCTGGAGCAGAAAGGTAAGCAGTCCCTTTATAATGAGGAGCCACCTAAGGGAAACCGTGATCCTACCTTATTAGCAGTAAATAAGAACACCTAAGGGCAACAAGTTTATGAGATGAAAAAGTGTTACATTTGCTGACTTTACAACTGAAAGAAATCGAGACATAAAAGATGCCTGATGTATGTCTGAAGTCTAACAGTACTTCTGCCTAATTCTGAACTACCCTAGAAATTTCCCCTAAGTTTCTCAACGCCTCCCCACCGCCTGCACTCGCGAAAACACTGAGGCTGATTCTGCGGCAGCACTGGAGCCCGCTCGGTGCCCGAGTGCCCCGCGGTAACGCTCCCACCGCGGCCGAACAGCAGCGCAGAGCCGCGGGACTCCAGGGAGCTCCAACGCCGTGCGCAGAAAGCGAAACACCCTTCCCCGGCAGGCTTCGGTACGTCTCGCAGAGCTTATCACGCCCTTCACCCAGCCCAGAGGGCGAGGCTGCCTCCGCACACAAAGCCCCGAGACCCCCGCCGACATCAGGCGCACGCCTGGGAACGGCCCCTTCCCCCCGGGCACG
>WEIU01010852.1:92549-126203 GCA_013389925.1 Aegithalos caudatus | reverse complement strand
AATGCATTCTGGATTTCAGATGGTTATTTCAGATGGGCAGTAGGTGGAGTAAATGAGTAAAATTAGGTAATAAGTAATGGATAAAATTATTAGGCATTTTTAATGTTATGGTGGCTATAATTGGAAGCTGCACAATTTTATGTGGAATTATATGGTGAATTAGAGAAAATACAGCTTGGAAAGATGATAACCTTTTTGCCTTTCCTTGCTAATTTTAGATTTGATCTACAAAATAGAACTTGCTGGAGGACTGGGAGCCATCCTTCTTCTGCTTATGTTGCTCGTGACCATCTATAAGTGCTACAACATAGAGTTAATGCTGTTCTACAGACAGAACTTTGGAGGAGATGAAGCAGCTGATGGTAAGCAGTTGCACAGGAAACTCAATATATGCAATGGAAATGATTCAGAGACCTGAAGTGAATGAATCCTAAAAGATACCTGCTGCTAGTTTAAACTACTAAGCACCCAACAGTGTAAAGCCCTAAAACTTTCTGAGATCAATGAGTCTTTCCACAGAAATGTCACTGGGCTCTGCCATGAGCAAGAGAGCCAGAAGAATTGTTCATGAGTCTGCTGCAGAGGCTCACATGTTGTTTGTGAACTCTCCATGTTCATGTGTGCAGTGCCACATGTGCCCAGGGTCCCTTCTCCTGAGACCCTCTCTGTAAATCTGAGCAGCCTTTCACCAGCTGTTCTTCATGAAGCATTTTCATTGAATTTCCACCAGGATTCTAGTGACCTCCTCTGACTAGTGAGAGGTGATTGTTATGAGGATAACTGGATATCTCAGTTAATTGGGAGACTCAACTTGGTGGGAATCTGCAGCTTGCTTGGGGAGTATCCTTAGGCATAAACTAGGCTGTTTTCCACTTTTCTTCCCCCACCTTCCCTCTCTAGCATATATTCTGTTTGGTGCCTAAAGCTAAACTTGTATTTGTAAATTGAAGCTTTAATTCCCCTGAATATAGAACATTCTTTCTTCTATGAAGCTGGAGTAATCCCTGTAAGCTAAATCCCAGTCTTTGAATCCTATTATTATGTTCTTAACACTTATTTCATAATTAATATGCTATTAATATGCATCTAAGTAGTATGTGCTAAAGACAGAAAGAGCAGTATTCAAGTACAGGTGCTTGCCATAGCCCACTGCAACACTTAGCAGTCACACAGGCTCTGGAATGCTACATTTAGAAACTCCAATGTATTTGAAAAGAGAGCAGGGAACACATTTTCCATAGTGCCAAAACTATGTGCAGTTGCACAGACATGTTGCTTTTTGCAACTGGCATTTCTGTCATCACAGTAATAAGTATTTCTGTTTCACAATGGGTATATATGATGTGAAAAGGTTCCACTATGATGAAATCCATAGGAGTTTTGGAGAATGGGTGGAATGACATCTAAGGGATTTTAGAAAGATGAAGGATTATCCTTGTGGATCCCTTCCACCTCAGAATACTTTGTGATTCTGTGATAAATAGCAGGAATAGAGATCAGGAAACTTACTCTTTCTTGATCCTCATGTATGACAGGGAAAAAACTGAAATTATGCTTTTTTCGATACCCTATGATACTGCACAATATTTATACTGGTCCATAGGACAAAGGGGAGGGTGAGATTATGTGGTTTGAGAGTACTTTACCTCAAACACTTTGGGATTATACTGACATAATATCCCTACTTCACACCGATCAAAAGTGGTAACTTTCTCCAGCCTGCTTCAGTTTGTTTATCCTGTGTTTTCAGTGTGAAACTGCTGCATTTTTACTCACATAACTTCCTTGGTTCAATCACTTTTTAATTTATGAAACAATATTATTTTCTGGTTGCTTATAGAGGAAGCCCCATGAGTACATAGAGGATTTTGTGTGCCTATAAATTTTGAAAACAACCTTTTATTTTTCCAGTGCATAATTGTAGACCTTTCACAGCTTTGTGTCTCGTTTTGATCCTGCAGGATGAAAGATGGAGGCAGAATGTTACAGAAGTCAAAGCATATATGGGGATGTTTGTTTCTTCTCATGTAGACAGCAGTGGGAGCATACAGAGCTCTGAGGAGCACTCAGCTGTATAGATACAGTCAAAGGGTCATTTTCCACTTACATGTGTATTTCTTTAAAAAAGAAGATTTGAAACTCAACAGATCTGCTTTATTCCTACTTCTAAAAATATCCCACGTAGGCAATGTTGGACACACTCACTTCCTGTGTTGTGTGTAGCACTGCTTTTAGAGAAAATGACACTGCGGATTAAGGGATCCATTTAGGAAATGGCTCCAAGCAGTGCAGCTCCCAGAGCCAGCAGTGGGTGAGTGTGGGCAGCTCCTTCTTCTCTGTCCTGGTACATGAAGCTTGTGAGGAGCTGTAACACCACTGCAGGAGCTGCCAGGAGCCTGAGGGAGCTGGTCCTGTCAGCATCCTGCTCAGTGGCCCTGTGAGCTGAGGTGACTGGGGAGGAGGGCCAGGGGGCTCGGGGATGTCAGGGCTCTGCTGCCCTCCCACAGCTCTCAGACCTCTGCAGGGATGCTGCCTCCAGGATCACTGGCATCTCCTAAAAGGTTTTGGCAGGCTTCCTTATGGACAGGGCGGCAGGTTTTGGATAGGCCTCCAAAGCTGGTTGGCCTGTTGACTTCAGAGGAATGTCAGCAAGCCAGGTGGATGTTTTCCATCCTCCCCTATAGCCATGGTGACTCTAGGCAAATTGCCTTTTACAAATACATAATTATTCACATGCTTTGACTACAGCTCTGACCCTTATGGGTCTGGCTTTGTGTCAGGAATTATAAGTAACCATCAGTTCAAGGTCATCAAGAGATACATTTTATTATGATTAGGTATTTGTTCTTTTTATCAGAATATATTGAGGATTTTTAACTGCTTTAATTATCTTTCATGTGAATAATTCTTTACAGATAATTGGTACTCAGAAACCCTCCATTCATGCATTTTTTTTCTTACAATATTAACTGTTTGATTTTTCATTTTCTGTAAATAATGTCAGCTGTGCTCTTCCCTGGAAGCCAAATTGCTGAAGGTTGGCTTTTTCAATATACTGTTTTCCATTACTGCAGAGGAGTACAAAGAGAAATGTCACTAAGACAGTCTGATCCCAGCATGCATCCCCAGTTCTGTGGTGGCACCACTTCTGTTCTTGGCACACTCATGAGCTCTTAGCTCCATGTTTCAGAAGCAGAGCTGCAGACAAGCCCCAGTGCTGGGCAGGAGGAGGAGAGGAGGAGGAAGAGGAGTGTTCCTCTTTATGGAAGTTATTTATCTCTCTTATAATGTGTTCCCCAAGTATTTAAAATCTACTGGATCAAGTGGCTTGTGGTCTAAAATTATGTTATTGATTTTTTAAACTGTGGGTTTTTCTGAAAAAAAATGCTTTGAACTGTTTGTATTTGGCATTGTTTTATGAATAGTCAGTATTCATTTAAGTCATGTCTTTTTTCACAATCACTTATGGAAGGAAATTTTCCTTGCTCAAAACTTTCCAGTCTCAAAACTTTTCCAAGCTCAAAACTTTAACATACTCCTAGAATTCCTGAGGAATAGAAGTTGAAAGAATTACATTACAAATATGTAAAGGCTTAAAATAAAATTTCCACTTTAATATTTGTATGAAAATTTTGCCCATGATCTATTCAGCTGTGAGATGTGTCTGACCACATGGAACAGAGTTACTGCTCAGCATGCAGAAGAAAACTGAAAGGATCCATGCAATTTCTGCCTGGAAGCCAGATTATATGTTCCTGTGAAAACTCCCCATTTTGTTGGGAAATGTTGGTGATTTCAAGGAATAATACAATTTCCCCCGTACTCTCCTAGTAGTGTTCCTAATCATGTTATTACAAACAGCAGGCTAAACATGATTTGTTTTCTTACAGACAACAAAGAATATGATGCATATCTTTCATACACCAAAGTGGATCCTGATGCATTGGATTGTGATAATAATGAGGAGGAGCAGTTTGCACTTGAAATCCTGCCAGATGTTCTAGAGAAGCACTATGGATACAAGCTCTTCATTCCAGATAGGGACCTGATCCCTAGTGGAAGTAAGTATTTCTGACCTTTCAGTTTTATTTCTGTCTGATGTGTCACAAAGGCCTGGACTGTGTGATAAGTATATATAGATATGGAAAACCTTGGGAAGTGGTTGCAAAGACTGGAATAATTTCCTCAGCACTGAAAATTTGACTTCTCTGTTAGAGCTTCTTCTGCACCACTGAAATCAGAAGGAACTGCCATTGATTTCAGTGGGGCCAGGAGCAGGACCTTCCTACAGGGAAAGCTGCAGCACTGCAAGCAATACCAAATCCAAAATGTCTATATCAAACACAAGTAACTAAGCAGGAAACTTTCTAAAAAGACTTTATCATCTCTGTTGCACAATTAAAAATGGGATTATTATTTTTTTTCCAGTCATTACTTGTTTTCTCTACAGCAGCTTTGCAAGTAAAGGTCATCTTTTCTGTTGTCTTTTGGGTTTTTCCTTAACTTGAAAGTCTCGTAAGATTCAGCAGCACCTTTGGATGTCTTTACCAAAGGTCAGTGCTTTCCTAGTGGTAGTTATGGCATTTTTTTGAGCAAGTCAAAAAGACCACAAAACATATCCATTGTGTTGATGAATTTTGAATGCTCAGTATGTTTGCTGTAATATCACATTTATTTGAAGTGCTATCCTTGTGAAAAATCAGCTTTTTTTTTTTTTTTTTTTTTTTTTTTTTTTTTTTACAAATTCCATCTCCAAATCACTTTCATAAAAACAACAGAAGAGAACAGAAACTTCTCTCTGTATGTGCAACTGTTGTATGTGCAAACACGAACCATAGAACAAAGCAATGGCTGTAGTGGAGCAGATGTCCCCAAACATGGAATAGCTCGAGCATAGCTGCATTACAACCTGCCTGCCAAAAGACTTGAAACTGCTGCCTCACTGTGCCAAGCGCCAGTGCCTGACCCAGAAGTCAGAGCCTGTTCTTTCTCTGACCTCTGAGAGCTCTGGAAACAGATCTCTGAACCCTTTACCACTGGGAAAGAGGAGTCAGAGCCTCACCAGAGATCTTGAAAGGCCTGTGCAGGGGGCTTGAATTTATTACATGCATTTTCAGCTCCTAGTTTAGAGCTGATTCACTTTTTCTTTTTGCCCCTGCAAGGTGTAAGTTCTTTTTTCCCATAGTGACAAATTACAGAAAGGGGACTTGACTCATAGCTTTCTTACTTCTTACAGTACAAGCAAATTATATCAAAATTTTAAGTATTATTAAGGAAAATACATATTTTTGTGGTAAAAACCACAGAATTGTTGTAACTATGTTGTTTCATATCCAAAAATATAGCAGAGTTATACATAGCAATTATGCAAGTGAACTAAGAAGTTTAAAGTTAACCCTTCAATGATAACTATGCTGAAGCACAGAATAATCTGAAATTAAATTCTTTCTTCCAATTGTTGTTCCAGCCAGCATGGTATTTTATTTTTGTCTATTTTTGTCAGCAAGGCACTCAGCAAATACTTGCCATCACTTTGGGTATTCATTAAACCTCTCCTGAAAATGTAGGGTACCTGAAAATGTCAGTTCTCATTTATGAACATTCACAGATTTAATCCTTCTTCTTTCCTCTCAAACTCACTTCTTCAGTATTATGAAAAGGCCTGATTCTAACACATGGAGCTTCAAGAACGCCTAATCAGACATAATGACAAGGCAGAATAAAATGTGGAGCTGCTGAAATGAGTGTGATTTGCATGCTTTGGCTTAGAAAAAGATACGGGGGAAAGCACTTTATTTCAAGAGGGGCTAGAGGGAGGGTGAGGGGATGGGGAAGAGGGAAGACTCGGCCTCCTGCAGTTGTGAGCTCTCCATGTGCCCTGGAGTAGTGGAACACCCCTGTGTTCTGCCTACTGCTCACCACTCTCACAAGGACTTGCAGTGCTTAGTGAAGGCAGTGTGACGTGCAATGGGCCTGATGGAAAACTTCAGAGGAAGACATAGGATATTTTAGAGTGACTGTCTCAAAAAGTGGCAGATGTGACAAAATACAAAGCTCTCCAGGGTAGATTCCTACAGAAAAAAACAGGGGGTTGATCACAGCTATCGTTTTATTTTAGGAAATATCTCTTCTCACATGTTTTACTTCCCTATCTTTCCGTGTAAATTACTTCCATCAACGTAATCATGTCCCACTCTCTGTTCTGATGTGTGTCCTTCTCTATCCTGTGTACTTTGGCGTGTGTCTCCCCAGCAGTGCAGCCAGGAGCTGCCTACGGCTGGTGCTTCCTGCAATCCGTGCAGTTGTGAGGAGCTGCCACGGGAGGGTGTGCACCATTCACTTCCTTCTTGGCATGCAGCAGCTCCTACAGCTGCTCCCTGCATTTGAGAGCAAGCAAAAAATAGAATTGTTAAATAATATTTCATTAATTTTCTTGCGCAGTTCTGCAAACAACCTGAAAAGCTGACTCTGGGAAAATTCAGGGACAAGTCTGATTTGTGTTTTTGTCCAGCTGGCTCATCACTAACCTCTGGGGGAAAGCTGTGATGGGCTCTGCATGTCCCTGTGCAGCTGAGGGAGACATTACAGCCAGATGTGCAGTGGCTGGGACACACCCACAGCCACCTCCTCCATGGGGCATGTCCAGCCTCTGCTTTCAGCTCTGCATCTGATCCAGGGATGTCCATGGAGCAACTGCTGCTGTCCCCAGGAAGACAGAGGAGCTGGCCGTGGGGGCTGAGGCCACCATTGGGAAACAGATCCCAGGGTTCAGGTCGGATGGGGCTGAGTCATGTTTTGCAGTAGGTGTTGGTTTCTGAGCCCTGCTGGGATACAGATTTTATCCCAGTGGAGCATTTTGTCCCAGTGGGAGGGAGAACCACCATGAAGGATGCCAAGGCCTCAGCGATGGACCATTGTGGCCAGCAAGCACCTTTGTGATGACCCTTGGTGCTGCCAGGGAGCAGCGTGGATGGATCCAACTCCCTGAACTGGCGAGATGGAAAAGAATCCATGCTGGCTGTGAGGTGAGACTGGCAACCCAGCAGGGAGACATGGCAATGAAGACCCAGTTTGTAACCCAGGAACTGGGTTGCATGTTATAGGAAGTACTGTAGCAGCTATTCTTTCTTATTCAAGAGAATACCCTTTGGTCTAATAGAACGAGTGTTCCACATTCTGTCGAAGCTGGCAGGACACACACCTCCTGCCCAGGTAACTTAGGTGTAACTGGACAAGTTAACCTGCCTAAGGAGACTGGGATCCCTGAGGTGCGCTTGTTACTGAATTCCTTAGCAGTTCTCATTATTTTCACCCTATTTGTTTTCAGGCCTCGTAACAAACTCCTTCCTACAACAAAGACTGTCAACCTCTGTGAGTTTTTTAATTCACCTGAGGAGATGGAGTAGTTGGTGGGGGGTTTACAGAGGGAGTTATGTTTTCACCTGAGCCATTTTTATGTCTTGCCAAGGATGATGTCTGCAGAGAAAAATATCTATTTGCACTTCACTCTTCTAAAATCAGGACTACATCAGAGGAAGGTACTTTTCTCCATGGTTTCTGCAAATTATATTAAAACCTGAAAGTCAAGAGGTAAAAATTATCAAGTTGGACCTTTAATACCATGGATACATGTCTGTTAGAGCATAATCTAGTTGTTTTCTAAGCATATGTGCATTTGGTCTTGACAGGATTGAAAAAACACCAGCAATTCACGCAGCCCATGGTATGAGATCAGGCAGTGAAAAGAACAACAATGATGGAATGATGCTATTTGTTTACATGAAAAATGAGAAATTCTCAGCACAAGGGGAGAATGTCTAAGGCATGTGATAAAAAGCACAACAGTCAATATTGTAGTTCTGGCAGTTTGTAGTTTTTTCTGCCCATCTGTGTGGTTTTTGCCTGGTGAATTTCAGCTTCCTGGGTTCCTGCATGAAGAAAACAGAGTTGGACCATGTGTCTGGGATTCCCAAGGAGCCTTCATTACCTATAGGATACCATTTCTTTGGAACACGAATAACGTATCCAGCTCCACAAACTCCTTTCAGAAGTCCCTGGCTGTTTGCTGTGTATGAACCTAGTTTTAATGTCAAGTATGCGTGAGGGTAGCAAGGATACACATGGATGTAAGCTGAAAGAGGAATAAATGTGAACAAAAGGCAGAAGGGCTGGCTGTCCAGTAGTGCACTAATCTGCATTATCTGTTTCTTTATGTTGAACTCATCAGCTGTCCCTCAGCTCATCCTGGGATTGGGCTTTCTCTGGGAAGGGGCCATTGCTCTGTGTTTCAGCTGTTCTGGTCCAAGCTAAGAGAAGCAAAACGTATTTAATAAATAGGAAAAGCAAGACACAAAATCATTGGTGTTATAATAAAGTAATCAGACTCAGGGTTTGGGAACTATTCAGCTAGGAAACCAGGACTGAATTACTCTTCTGTAAATAATTTTCTCAAGTTATGGTCACACTGCCAAACAGAGAAAGGCTGGTTTTTATCAGAGTGCCAGGAACCAACCAGCATGTGTTTGATGGTAGATACTCTTTGGTTCTCATAGTGCTGCAAGTCATGTTTCACAAAAATATCCATAGGATTTTATATGATTTCTAATTTTTTTTTCCCTCCTCCCTCAACTCATTCTGCAAATCATCTCAGCCTGGTTAGTCAGTCATTTCTTTGTGTAAGCAGCTCTGTGCTCATAGCATTCATTAATTTCCTTGCTCCTAGTCTGCTTGCATATTAGGTTTCCTTCCAGCCTCTGGTTAATGTATCTCATTAAGGATTCCATAGGCAGTTACAGATGATTTAATTGCCAACAGGATGTGTCTCTTGGAATTCTCTTCTTCAGTGCTCCAAACTACAGTTCATCACCATTACATGTAGATGGTTTTTGGGGAGCACATATTTGCTGTCAGGTGATCTGTCTTCATTATTCAAGGGAGCCATGCAAAAACAATGTTTGGGTTTGGCCATAACACTTCTTGCTGTCCGTTCCTCCTTGGGCATTGTGTTGAATGGGATTTAAGTTACTGAGAGAGCTAGTCACTTTTTTTTTTTTTTTTTAACCTATGGGAATTGCTAATGTTTTGAGAACAGTTTTGTACCATATTGCAAAATGGTATTTCAAAGATGGGGGGAAAACGTTCAAAATTTCAAATGTGTTTTTTCAGTAGATCAAGTGGGTTTGATCTAACACTGACATCCTAGTTTTACATTCTAATTTATGATAAAATACAATCCCTGGGTCTTAAAAGTGAATAATTCCATACTGACTTTGTCAAGACAGGTTTTTTTTTTCCCCTTACAATGAAATAGCATTGAAGTTGACACCTCCTGCAGCAACAGTGAAGTTACAGCAAAGTTATATGTATGTTATGGAAATACGTTGCTCTGGAACTTTACAGTTGATACTAGTTGGTGACATTATTCCTGAAGTCCCTATTCAGTTTTTTTTTTCTTGTAAATGAAGCAGAGCCATTGTCTGACTATAATTTCTTGGCTCACTGGAAAGGTGAAAGCACCACCCATCCCACATTGCAGTATAGGTTGCTTGGGTTTAGTACCTTCTAATGGACTGAACACTTGAGACAGACAATTGAACCTGGGGTATTTCGGGAAGTCTCCAAATTCTGAAAGGAGGGTGGATGATTTAGCAACTCAGAGGTTTATGCAGTCAGACTGGTACCACTGGGAAAAATAAAGCTAGAATTTCCAGAGGCAGGAATCTGTCTCCCAAAGCTTTTCTTCACAGAAATGTTCAAGCTGTGCAAATCTGACATATTGTAGAGTACACCCAGTGGAACCACAGGGTCCAGGAAAATTGTCACCTGCCTTCAGTAGTAGTCCCAAGCTGGAGTTAGTGGGGGTACTAAGTACTTCTGGACCAGACAGCTGGACATTTGGGGTTCCAGATTCTTATAACTCAGTGTACTTTATCCTCAGTGCATCAACAAGTCCCCTGTTCGTTGACCATGTCTTTTAGTGACCAGCTCCAAACGTGGAATTTGAGGGATCACCTCATAACCATTTGTGAAGATGGTCATTAGTCAGCTGAGGACAGAGCTCTCACAGGTGGCAATACCCAGTAAGGAAGGTGGGCATCCAAAAGAGATGAGAGAAGCACAGAGGGGAGAAATATCCACCTAAGAAAACAGGGAATTTCTCCCATCTTGTTTCCACCCTGTTTGCCCAAGGCAAAGGCTGACAACTTTTTGATTCTGATGGTATGATGGATTATTGCTGGGGTGCTGCTATTGAAATGATTGGTGCTGGATGTTTGAAGAGATGAAAGTGGAGTGATTTTTTTTTTGTTTGGTTTTTGTTAGTTTGTGCTTTTTCTCAATTGGATGCATTTGGATATGCATGGCCATGCTCAGACTACCCTGGACATATGGTACTGCCCAGTGTTGTGTCCTGCAGAGAATTGTCTTGTGCATAGCAGTGTTCTGAGTTTTGGAGGAGGGATGAATATGTCTCAGGAAAGATGCATGATAGTTTGTTGTTTTACTGTATCTTGCAGATTCAACCTCTAATGATGAAGCTTCCCACCTAAATTCTTTCTTTTTGGGAGCAGAAAGAAAGGAAGAAAATGAAGAGTCTGAGCTGTTGATACATTGGGATAATATCTTTCCATTGTATTGAACATTTCTACCTTTCCTTAAGTTTTGTTTCACCAGTTCTGCTTATCATTTTCTCATTGTTGCTGATTCTTTCTCCACTCCACTGCCTCTCCCATGGATTTTAATGTTGAATTTTTTTCATTAATGAGTAACTATTTTACACAGAACAATGGGGATTTCCTCATAATTTCAAGAAGAAAAAAACAACAACTGTAAATGCTGCATGATTAAAAAGTCATAAACCATTAACTAAAAGTCAGGATTGTTGCATAGACATTTGTAATGTATGTGTATGTCTTAAATTTTTGTGTGTCTGTGGGATGTTTGCAATTGCCTCTTTTTTCCATTTGTGAAAGAAATTCTTCTTGCTGCTAAGTGGTGAAATAAAACATTGGTAAAGGCAGATTTGATGCTAAATATGCCTTCAGTCTCATGAAAATAAGCTATTTTAGAATGTTCCTGTTGGCCTATTTTGTAGATATTTACTTTACTGGAAGTGGTGTGAATAAGCATGCTGTGGTATGGTGCCTGGGACTATAAAATGAGTCTTGCAGTAACAGATGTTGATTAATGATGTTTTATTTGTAATTATTGTTCCTGCTAGAGGGCAGACGTGTAAGAGAGTTCCTGCCCTGTGCTGAGTAAAGATCTGTTCTGTGCAGCTCTTGTGTCCAAGTCTTCATTTCTAACACGTGCTTCTCCTCTGTTGTTAGGCAGCACATTCCCAGTAGCATGGTCAAGAGGTTCATGTAGTTTAAAAACACAAAAATATTCTGTCTCAAAGCTTGCAGTTGTAATGCTGTGCAACCAGTGAATACTTTCTGCCCTTGGTGGTTTGTCCAAGGGATTTAATTCTTCTGGCCTTGACCCAAAACCCATTGAAGTTTGTTGAATGAAGTCTGTTCATTTTAATGGTTTTTGGATCAGGTCTGTAAGTAGATCTCTTCCCCATCCTGTTCCATGTCAGACCAGTGTATTTGGCTTCTCTTCCCTGCCATCGCTGGGATAAGTGAAAGAGAGGGATCAAAGTCCAACTTCACAAATATTTTGAAGTTTAATAAACTGGCATCATGGAGCTGCTGATGGGGCTGGCATTTCTGCTTACAGTGATCGTTTGCAACTCCTTGGCATGCATGAATAAAAGAATTCTACTATTTTCTTTGTCACTGATGTCTCAACAAATAAATACTTCCAATATGTTTAAATTTTCCATTTGTTCCTGTCACTTGTGAAGTCTCTGTTAATACCTTGGGGTACATAGAAGCACAGATTTGTGATATTAAAACAGACCACTGGGTCACAAAGAGTGTTCTCATGCTTTTGTGGTCAATACCTAAAGAAGGAAAAGCTACCGTGATGCTTCTATGCAATAGCACAAGTTCTGCATGTAATGAGGGTTCATTTTTTTCTGAGCTTTTGCAAGTTATGGTTCATACACCCTGCAGCACCCTCATGTCTTTGCATCTGGAACACAGGAACCACTTCCCAGAGCGTGCTTCCCTCAGTGCAGTGTTAATCATAACCAATGTTAATGTTAGAATTTACACAAACATTACATTGATCTTGACCTATACTTTTTTCACTAAGTGAACTGTGTGTTTTTATTCATTAACGCACCTACACAGCAAGAGTGTTATGTAAATGTCATTCTGCTGCAATGAACAGGGAAAAATAGCAAAGGATGGAGGGTGTTATTAAGGAGCTTTCTATGTGTACTCCATAAATAGAAATATTGATATACAATCCTATTTTTGTTGGAGTATATTGAAATGGCCATTGTTTTAAACTGTGTGCATCGGTAAAATGCAGGATTTTGTTATACTTGATTGCAAGCCTGATGTTTTAATAAAATAGACTTCTTTATTCTTTACTCTTTCTCTCTTTCTATAATTTAGCCTACATTGAAGATCTCACAAGATGTGTTGAGCAAAGCAGAAGACTCATTATCGTGTTAACTCCAGACTATGTACTCAGGAGAGGATGGAGTATTTTTGAGATGGAAAACAGGCTCCATAACATGCTAGTCAGTGGAGAGATCAAAGTTATTTTGATTGAGTGTACTGAATTAAAAGGGAAGGTGAATTACCATGAAGTGGAATCATTAAAGCACACCATCAAACTCCTCTCAGTGGTCAAGTGGAAAGGACCAAAAAGCAGCAAACTGAATTCTAAGTTTTGGAAGCGCCTAATCTTTGAGATGCCAGGGAAGAAAAAGGAAGTGGTGTCTCGGCATCAGGTCCTGGATTCTGCAGAGCAGGGCCTCTTTGGAGACCTCCAGACTGTGCCCTCTCTTGCTGTCACAGGCACTTCTGCCACACTGGTGGAGTCGCGGGCGGATTTAGGCGCTTTCCAGCAGGCAGACTCCGTGCACATGCGGCACTACTGCCGAGGCTACGAGTACGACGTGTCCGCGGCCACGCTGCCCATGGCCCCCGTCAGCAACCACCACACGTACTGTAACATCCCCCTGGCCCTCCTCAACGGACAGCTACCTCTCAACAACGCCGTCAAGGACCCCCAGGAGTTCCACAGGAACAACCCCTTGCTGCCTTTATCGGCCAAGGAGCTCAGCTTCACCAGTGATATCTGGTAGGGAGCGTCAGGATTCGTGGAGAAGCTTCATGGCTGCCATCAAGAGGTGTCTGAAAGGAACTTTGCCCTGCCCACACGGGGTGAGAAAACCTACTCAAAGCAGCAGCACACTTGTTTGCTTTTCTACTTGAACTTTTTTGTTTACATTTACAAATTATTGACGGAGGGGGCATTCTTTTGTAACTCAGCAATGTCCTTCCTGTCTTTTAATGTACAGTTTTATTGCTTCTTTGAAAAGGAGGAATGGGGAGAAAAAAAATCCATCCCGTCACTTCACAGTATGTTTACTGGGATGGATAAAATGTCACTGTATATGATCTTCAACATCCATACATATTTACGTAACAGTATTTGGAATACACAGATGTTGCTGGGTTTTTCATATAGACTGCAGTACAGTTTGAAATTCTAATCATGCTACAAAAATTATTATCTCCTGCACAGACCACAAGAGGTGAATCATCTTGAAAAGGAAGGAGAAGAAAACCTTCCTGGTAACATTGTCTTGCAAATACTTCTTAGAAGATACCCAGCTGAAACAATGCAGACAAAGCTTTATCAA
Organism: Aegithalos caudatus; assembly: GCA_013389925.1. Classification (NCBI taxonomy): domain Eukaryota; kingdom Metazoa; phylum Chordata; class Aves; order Passeriformes; family Aegithalidae; genus Aegithalos; species Aegithalos caudatus. The sequence goes on along the minus strand of WEIU01010852.1, from coordinate 112,435 downwards.
TAAAGTGCATAGTAACAGTTACTGCAAAATAAATCACCTGCTCCCATCAGTATCTCTTCATTTTATTATTGAGGCATGTTGTATTCCTAGTCAATGGTTAGCAATGTGATTTTATTAAACAACTTACTAGAATATTGGAAGATGTTTAGGAGGATTTTAAAAAAATTTTCTGTCGACTATAGATTATTTCACAAATTTTGAAGATTTTTAATGACTTTTTCCAAACAGTTTAAGTATAAATTTAGCTGTCTATTGGCCAATTAATTAATCTGAAATTTCTTAAGATCTAAGATTTGTAGTAAGGTAATTTTATGTAGGATTTTTTTTTCCAAAACCAGTAGTTACAATTTGGAATTAACCTTTTTCTGAGAACATCAGCAATGGAAAAGAATTGCTACAGCAATATTCAGAGATTAAGTGCTAAATTATTCAGGTTTACTAGTAAGTCTGACTTTTGTTGCAGTGATAATCAGCTGAAACAGTTTTCTCTCTTATCATCCTGCCAATTTACATACCTTTTAAACGTGGCAAAGCAGGAATATTTCTGCTGTCTGTGCCTAGTGAAAAGTGATGTTATTAAGCAACTGGCAAGATCTTGCATTTTACACTTGTGTGAGTGATCCCATCAGTCAAGTAGGATCTTGTCATTTGGCTCTCATGAATGGCATTCCTGCTGATGGTGGATGAAAATTTTTGCACAGGTGCTCAGCATCAGACATTGGTGCTCAGCGAGTACCAGTGTGTTTCATGGGGATCTCCACACTCAGCTGGATAAGGATTGCAGAGTCAGGCTATGGAGACAACTGTATTAAAGGAAAAAAGCTCTAAATAATGAAGGCAAAAAGCCAATTCGCAGGTTTTGGCATGGCTCTAATGAAAACACAGCAGATGTGAGAGTTTTGTCTCAATAAGGTCTGATGGAGCAAGTTCCCAAAAATATTTTTAAGGCAGGCAACCTTCCTTGTGCTTCAGTATGTCTTTAGTATTGTTCTCTTTGATTGCATGAATAAAATTAGCACTCTGCACTCAGCTGCCTGTGGTTTCATCAGCAAACAAGTTCAGTAAATCCTTGACATTTTGCAGTAGTTCCTAAATTGAACCCTACAGTCAAATGGAAACAAACACTGACCTAAGACTTAGAAATACCCAGAATTGGCCCAAAGGCCATGAAAATTATCTCAAATGTGCAATAATTCATAGAGGTCGGTATTTTTCCATTGCTTCTTTCCCCAGTTCTTTATTCTGTGCCCTCCTTCACCAGTCATTGTCTGTAAGATTTTTCATTAGATTCTAAATGATACGTTTCTCTCATTTTTTTCTAATATTATTATGCATTTGACACTAACGCTGAAAATGGAAATCTAGAAAAGATATTAATTTATGACACAGTATAGAACTATAACTTGCTCTTTTGTGAAGTTCCAAACATAGGTGTTTAATAGACGTATTTTTCTACTGAGAAAGAAAGCAGTTTTACCTCCATTATAAATATATGTATTTCAACTTCCTCCCAAAAACTTACAAGATTTGCACTGTTTTATAAGTGTTACAGACTGTGTTTACACTGGCTATGTTCTTTAATGCAAAGTAATTAAAATTAAAAAAAAAAACAAAAAAACAAAAAAACAGAAAAAAATCCTAAATTAAAACCCTGCATGAAAAGAGCTGCATATGTTTAAATGAAAAGCTGTACTTTTCATTATTTTCCTTCCCACATTACTCTAGAATCTGATTAATTCACATAGAATGTTCAGTGAGATTTAAACCTGCTAGTTCTGTATTAAGCATGCAAACTCAAAAAAAAAAAAAGAAAAGAAAAAACATATGCAGGTTGGTCTGCTTGTTTTATTTACAAGGATTTAATATGGGTAACAAATTCATTTACCCAATGACAGTAAGTCTCAGAGCAGTAGTTATTCTAAAGCAAAATGCAGTCATGTTTGTATTGAGGAAACATGAAAAGAACAGGTTTTCAGTCATTTTGCAAAATCACATTGAGTGTCTGTGTATCAATATCTTTTAGTTATAGATGCCAAGCTGCAATCTGCTTTAAGATTTCTGAGTGTATATTGAGTACTATGACAATATATACATGAATCAGACCTGCCTGTACCCCTCTGCTTTTAGTGTGGGGGTGGGGACCCGAGCTCGGGGGGGCCTCTTGTTGACTGAGTTTTGTGTGATTCCAGTAGAGAATCATAGAATTGTTTAGGTTGGGAAAGCTCTCTAGAATGATCAGCTCCAGCTGTTAACCCAGCTCTGCCAAACCCACCACTGGCCCATGTCCCCAAGTGCCACAGCCACATGGTTTTTAGACACCTGCAGGGATGGTGACTCCACCACTTGCCTGGGCAGCCTGTGCCAGTGCTTGACAACCCTTTCAGTGAATAGTTTTTTCCTAATCCAATCTAAGCCTCCTGTGGCACAACTTGAGGCCATTTCTTCATGTCCTGTTGCTTGTTACTTGGGAGAAGAGACTGAGCCACACCTGGCTACACCCTCCTTTCATGGAGCTGTAGAGAGTGAGAAGGTCCCCTCTAAGCCTCCTCGTCTCCAGGCTAAGCTCCCCAGCTCCCTCAGCTGCTCCTCATCAGACTTGTGCTCCAGACCTTTCCACAGCTCTGTGTCTTTCCCTGACACACTCCAGTCCCTCTGTGACATGCAAGAGGCCAAGTGTTTCCAAAGGTATCACTTAAGGGTCTGGAAAATCACTGTCAAACAGTGAATTGCATCCATCCATGGGACTTGGGTGGCACAGGAGCCATGAGCTTGTCCCAAGGTGGGAATCACCTCCACAGCAGCCCTCCAGTGTGGCAGCAGTGACAGCTGGGCCAGGGCCTTGGTGGCAAAAAGGTACCAGCTCATTCATGGAAAACTCATCAGCTGAAACAGATGGGCATGTGGGCATTTTGTGCTCCCCTGTCTCATCAAAGCCCTGGTGTCTCTGTCAGCTGGATTTATCCGAGGAGAGGCCAGGACACACCCGGACAGTGCAGCCCCACCACCCCCAGCTTGTCAGGCTGTGCCCTGCCCAGTGACAAAGATCACCAGCAGCAAACATCCCTACTGCAGCCAAGGGGGCTTCTGGTTTGGGAAACATTCATCTTAAAGGTGGGTTATGATATTGTTGGAAGCTACTGTTTTTACCTTTATGTGTGGTGTACTTCAGAGGCAATTGTTGTTTAAAGATTGTCTATAAAATGAGAGAGAGGTTGGAAGCCTATGCAGTGCTACATATTTGGTGCTCCAAAAGAATGTTCAGCAAGAAAACAGGGTAATTTTAAATTAAGTAACACAGTGAATATTGACAGTTCTTGGGGGCTGTGTGCTGGCATGGTATTTTAATAATATTCCTTTTCTAGACAGTAAATGAGAAAATATCTCTCTAAAGATATTGCCACATTCTGTTACCAAGTCTGCTCCAAAACCCATTCAGGCCAACAGAAAGAGTNACAGCCATGCAATGAATTCTGGTTCAGATTGTGTGATGCTGATGAATGGTCTCTCTACTGTCTCCCCATAGAAGTGCTTCAGCAGTATGCATTAGACAGGAAAAAAAAAAAAAAAGAAAAAAAAAAAGATAGAAAGCAAGAGACTAAGAAGCATTTGCTTATTTATTCTGTCTAAAATGACGATTATTTTTGTCCCTGTTTGGTGTGGATGTGCTCCAGGACCATCCTGCCTTGGGAAAGGAATTTTGTTCATTCTTTGTTATAAACAAGATAAGAACTTGGGAATAAATAACAGATACTTTTACCAAAAAAAAAAAACAAAAAACAAAAAAAAAACACCAAAACCAAAACAAACAAACAAAAAAACCCCACAAAAACAGAAACAAAATATCATAATTTTTAAGGGCCTCTTCTCTCAGTAGTTCCTTTGATTCAACAGGCTCTCTGTTCATGGACATGTACAAACACATACTTAAATTCCTCTTAATTCAGTGAGAAATGGTTTGCTGAGCAGGGGCTTGGAAGGGCAGTCCAGTGCCAGGAATCACAGCATTCAGCAGCCTTAGGACTGAGCCTTGAGGGAGAGCTCCAAGCAGCTTTCCCAATGTCCATCCCTGAACAGAGGTGAGGAGCTGTCAGGTCTCACAGTCCTCCTGACAGGAGGGAAAGCTTCAGTGCTTGTTAGCCTGGCAGTGGCATCAGCCTGGGAACTCCTCATGGATGGGAGAACAGTGGGGTTTTGGAGTGTCCCAGCTGGGCAACTGGGAGCTCATCCCATGGCTCAGTTGGAGATTCTGTCTGCAGGACACTCCACATCCATGAAGCAGCTTGTGCATCCTCTCTTGTGCACACTTTGGGGTTCATGCTGGGGTCACAGGGTTTCTGGGACTCTAAGAAAAAGTGGAGAATGTGAAGAAGGGAGAGGAAGAAGAGAGCAGTCAGAGTGCCAGGGTTTTTCCAGGTGGAAACACTGAAAAAGGGGACTGGCAGCTCTTGTTTGAATGCATTGTGTTTGTCCTCTCTTCAGTGGATGCTGTGGAAAGTTCCCCAGAAAGATGTCATTTCTTGCCAGCCCACTTGCTTCAGAACCCTTACCTGGATAATTTTAAAATTAAAATTTCAGTTTTTCTTTTTTTTCAGGGAATTTCATCCACAGAGGGGAAAAAAAGGAAAAATAAATAAATCTGCTTCTTTATGTGTGGGAAAATTCCCCACAAAATAAAACCTCACATTTTTGCAACCCCGCAGGTTTTCAACTAACATGTAATTCCAGATGTCTTTTCTTGCCCAGACCCAAAGGAAAATGGGTACGTGAACAGTAGAGTAATATTGATTTAGCATAATCAGTATTGTTCTATTTATTTATAAAATAGAGAAATGTACCTTCCTCTACTGTCTTGGAAATATTGAAAGATTTGAAATTTCATAAACAACATTGATTGAAACAGTTCCAATTAAGAAGTAGTTAGCCCATCAAAAGTTTAAAATAAATATGACATTTTGGAATATTTTGTTATAGAAAGCAAGCAGAATTTGAAAATTTAAAGTAATGGCATAATACATTCTTGCAAACACAAAGAACTGTTCTGAAATATATTTTGCTTCCCTAAACAAAGACCCTGCAGCGTTTGTGGTGCTGAGGGAAGGACAGCTTTGCAATGCTGACCACAAGAACCCTTTTGATCATTTCAGTGCCACTGGAGAAATTCAGAGGTTAATAAGGCTCTTAAATAAAGGCTCCAAAGAGGAATAAAACAATTAAAAAAAAAAAAAAAGAAACAAAGTAAAAGTTACCAAGATTTGCCAGGATATTTGTTATATAAATATAAAACACCAGCACTCCCAATAGAAGCAGAACATGAGCTGTCAGCATTTTCTCTTCTTTGCATTATTATTGTATAGCTACAGACTAAGCAATAACACAAATAAATAATAATAACAAAAATACAGTTTGTCAAGCTGAGCCACATTGCCATGGTAGGTATTCTATAAACTACTCTAATTCATTTTGATAGAGTATAATTGGCTTTACAAGTTTTTTAGGGCTTTCTTCTCTTCAGGACAAAGACGAAGATGGAAAAATGTATTTTATATTAGATGAGTTCTGCAACTTCTAAGACAGTAAAGTAATTCCTTTGTACACAGCAGTGGGTAGCAAATGTTTGCTTGGCTGTGAGTATCCACTGTGGGTATTCAGAGTGGTTTGCTGGAGTGGGAGCACCATCAACTACTGCTGGACCTGTCAGAGCTGGTGGAGCAACAGGGCTCAATTTGAGGGCAGTGGGGTACCCACCATGCTCAGCATGGCAAGGTGGGCTCCAGAATTTGGCTGGAGAATAGAGCATCAGTTCAGACTGTGCTCACATTGGATAGAGGGATTTGTCACTCCCTGGTGCCCTCTTTTAATGGAGAAATACAGAATAGCCAAGGCTGGAATGAAAATTATCAAAGGAAGAATGTGCACCTAATTATTTTCTAAATCAAACTTATTTGGGATTCAGAGCATGCCTTGGGATTTATGATGTGGAGGAGAGAATTAGTGATTCTTATGCAGAGAGCACAAGGGGTTTTGCTCTTGCTACCAAAGATGTATTTCCATGAGAAATCCAGACCCTAACACGGCCTAGACTTAATGTAAATTAGCCTCTTATTAGGTGACTCAAGAAGAGAGAGTCTAATGAGAAGTGAAGAAGCTTTCAAAGCACACTATACTCTAATCAGCTCATGTGTGAGGCTGAAAGGTAACCTCTGTCAGCATCTTGAAGGGAGCAGTTAATACTTAGTCCCCAAATAACATTAGAGACTCCATGTTCTGTATAGGCTGCACACAGAGAATTAACTTCTCTTCCACAGATTATAACGACCTTTAAAGGCCTTAACAACTCTGATTAAAGGATATCAAAGGCTTTGTGATCATGAAACAATCAATCTAACACCTAACTCCTCTGGGGAAGTATTTTCATCCATCCTTTAGCAAATGAAAAATAGGGTTTAGAACCATTTTACCCAAGTTCCTACCAAAAAACCAAAAGCAGAGCTTGGGCTGTGCTCGTATCTCCCAGTCTGGAGTTCTGACCAGTAGGTAACATTCCCTGGACTGGACTGGGAACTCTAGGGCAAATAGTCTCATCCTGGCTCTGTGGCCACATCATCTCAACCAACAGAAAAGGTTTGTTCCAGCCTGTGTGAACAACCTCTGGGTGTGCCGGGGGGGGTCAGAGCAGGGCTGTTTTGGGGGTACAACAGAGCTCTCACAGAGAGAATTGTGATGCTTCTGTGTGGGATCAGCAGCTCACTGCAGAGAGGGGAAAAGACAGAAGCTGATCCTGGGCACTGAAGTTGTTTTGGAAGGACGCAGGCTGATGGGATGACAGGAATTCTGTGTGCTGTAGCAAATTATTCACAAGAGAAGACAGCGGGGGAAAACACTGAACTGACACATAATTTGTACCTAACAACCATCCTGAACCCATGTTAGACCCCTTATGCTGCCAAGGTCAGGGAAAATTTGAACAAAGTTCAAACTTCATTGCTTCCACCCATCAACATAACGAACAGAAGAAGCCTCTGTGATGTGACAGTGACAATCTGCAAGAAAAACTTCAACCAGAAATTTCAGTTACCCTCTGCACAAACAGCCCAGGCCAGTGCAGGAGTAGGTACAGGTTAATGTAAAGATAATTCAAAGCAGCTCCTTTATTGTGGAACAAAAGTGAGCAGCCTGAGACAACAAGACAAAGGAGGATGTTCATGAACTTGCTCGACCTGGCCTGTCCTTGGCAGGCTCCCCAGATGTGAAATACAAGCATGAGTGCCCTGTGAGAAGAGTGACATGGCAGAAGCAGCCAAGCTGGGTGAGTGTGTCCAAGGGATGCTACAGAACAGCAATTCAGGTAAGAGAGGGGCAGGAGCTGATGCCTGAGGGGAAGGAGCCCACCACCACTGTCCAGCAGACCTGCCCATGCTGGCAGCTGCTGGGGATGAGTAGGGCATGGGTTCTGCTTGGACACAATGGCAGCAGCATCTTGTGATCATTGCAGCCTGCTCTAAAAAACACAGAAAGGTTTCTAAAGCTATTTATACCAAATTTCTGAAGTCCAAAGAGAGGTAAATCCTATCCAAACAGCTTTGCCATCAGGAAACAGGCTAATAAGGGGCTAATAAAGGAAGCAATAACAGTAGTCATTAATTTGGCAATTTGTTTTAAATCCCGTTCTTAAACCATTAACTGTCTCTTAAACACTCATCATCTTAATTGTTTTCAACATATTGAAGAGGGAGAGGGTGTGGAAATAGCATTGCACAGAGCAGGAATTGTTTTATGTGCCATGTAAAGCTGGTCACAGTCATTTAGATTAAGTGGGAGGTGAGACATTAGGTCTTGGGTCTGGGTGCCACCTGTGATGTCTGGGTGCTGCTGCCCATGGGAGGAATAGAGGATAAACAGGCCCTGCAGAGCTCCCACATGGCACCACAAGCACTGGGATGGGACAGAGAGCTGGGGCAGCACAGCCCAAGGGGCAGAGAGCTCCAGTGCCCTGTGGGCAGCTGAGCATCACAGCTGACATCCACAGTCAGCAAACAGAGGCAGCCATGACAAGGGCTTCTCTTGCAAAATACAGCAATACAGTAACCTTTGAGCTGCTAATCATTTTTCCTTTCTGGCAGACAAACAAATGTTACGAAAGAGTAATTCTCAGCATCCATTATACCCTGAGGGTTAAACATGTGTAAGAAGAGATCCAGATAGAGAGTTGGCAGCATCTGCTTCTCCTTTACTGTGTNTTTTTTTTTTTTTGAGAAATAAGGTCATGGAAATTGTCAGAGGAGCATATGGAGCGATTACAGCAAAAGCACAGAAGTCTCTTAGAGAAACTTCCTGATTTTAAAAGCCTGATTCTTGTTATTTTACAGTAAGACTGTAGGGAAATGCAGTGGTTTGTGCAGGGCAGTGACAGAAGTTGGAGTGGGAATGGGAAGAAGGGGACAGTGTGTGAGGGGTAGCACAGGGGTGCCCATGTGGGGCCACCATCCAGGGCACAGGGCTTCAGGAGCTGTCACTGTCCCCTCCATGGAAGAAGATGCAACTGCATTTCAATAAACCTCGAGAGAGAATCTGCTTTCTAATGCTCACTCCCTCTAAGCCAGCAAAAAGTCACAGGAATAGCACTGGAGGCAAAGCTACAATGTAAGAGTGGCTGAAGTATCACTAGGTAACCTAGCCAAGGCCAGTTTAACTTGCAGCTTCTTTAACAGTACTTGAAAAGTGTGGTGTGGAAGCAGTGTTTTCCCAAAGCAGCTGAAGCAGAACAACCTCACATAATCATCAGCTTCAGTGTGTCCACATGGCTTTGCCTGGCACCACTGGGAATGAGACTTTCCCCTGGGCTGACCTCCCCTGCCTCAGCCCACTGCTTTTTTCCAGGTTTACCATGTGTGGGGTTATCCCTGCTGTTCCCCTCAGAAACCCTGCACTGACACCGATTCCCTGCAAAACACTGTCATGTTAAACTAGTACTTTGCACTGAGCCACATGAGCAATTCCCTGGCTCTGGGAAGGGAGAAGCTCCTCGTGGGCAACTTGAAATGCAGCACTTGAGCAATGAGGCTGATGGTAACATTTAGAAACTACATTTTATGGTACTTGGTTGATTCAGAAGCTTAACAGGTAACATCAAGAAATCAGTCTTTAATGATCAGCCCCTGACCTCAGCCTGGGTGTTTTCCTTATGGAATGAAATTAGTTCAGCGTACATGTGAGCAGTGAGACACGACCAACAGGCTTTTTAGAACTGGGCATTTCTTTAACTTTGCTGTCTTCCCTACAGGCTATGGAGGAAGTGACTAACTCCTGAGCAGGCAGCCATGGACCTGGTGAGAGATTTCAGGTATATATTGGAAGGTAAAAAATGCACTGGTGCCTGTTAGTCAAGCACTAATCAGCACTACATCTAAGAAAGACTTCCCCAGGGAAATCATAGACTGCTAATTTGGAGGGAGGAAACAGTGCAGATTTTTTCCACTAAGATGATGTCAAGCTGAGATACCCATCTGGGGAGATGAATGATAATCTGCCCAGACAGGGGACAGCTGAAATTAATAATGATATTCTGCTGTAATTTATACTGCTCAAAAAAACAGAGTCAAATCAGTGTAGTCATTGGGGATCTGTACCTGATTTCTTTCAATGAGAATTTGTTTCCGTTAATCTGGGTGTCTTTAAAGGAAGACTGTAATAACTGAGCACTGGGCTTCAGCTGGTCCAATGGTCTCTGTTAAGGACAAAAAAAGACCCTGAGTTCCAGGGTCTGTGTTTTTGTAACTAGATTAGTTAATGTGATGTGGTTTGGCAAAACTTGTGATGCCCTCTAACATGGAGGGAAGTTACCAGGAGTATTTTCAGTTTGCCAGTTGCAGTACAAAACCACACTCACCCCCTTCCCCCAGTTTTAATTGGGTAGGACATCAAGTACTGCACCAAATTTTAAGAAGTGAGCTTCACACTCAAACCAACCAAATCTTCCCAGAGTCGGCTGTGCTGTAAAAAACCACAAAAGTCACAGAGGCCAGAATTGTCCCTCCTGACCTTAAGGACAACCAGGTCTCATTTCCCTTTCTCTTAGACTGTGCCTCTGCAAAGAGTCTCAGCACATCTGACGGCAGAGTCACCCCAGAGATGGTTCTGTGAGCCCCCCCGACACCCTCAGATTCTTCTCTCGGAGCTGGAAAGGCAAAACTGCAGAAAATGCTCTCAAAAGGTTAAAAATAACCATGCAATAGAAGTTCTGGCCAAGGAAGGATCAGCCCTGGAAGCTTTCTTATTCTCAGTTTGAGCTTGGACATGTGGAAAAAATAATAGTCATGAAAGGACTCACAGGCTCTCCCAAGTACAGATGAACAATAAACAATACAAAGGCAAAGAGAAAAATAATAGATAATTTTTTATTATCCTCTGAGCTGTTGTAACATGGCAATTAGGACAGGATAACAGGCAATTTAATGCCCAGCATATGCATTGGAAAATTGGAGGTGGCCACAAAGGGGATTAAATATGACTGGAGAAACAGCCAGCATTGGTATGGGAGAATAATCAAAATAAGCAAAAAGCAGAAAGGGAACAAGGATAAACACTACCAACCTTTGCTACACTGTTCAAAGAAATGTCAAGGGAAAACCCAAACCCATACAGCCACACACAAGTAAAGCAAATTATCAGCCTGAGCAGGAGGACATGCTTGGACAAGAAAGAAAACAAGTGATTCCTGTGGGGTGACCTAAATTCAGCAAAAAGAACAAAAGGGTTCAAGTATTGCAGAGTTAAACTGAAAGTTTTCTGGTTTGGGGTTTTTTGTTTTGTTTTGTTTTGTTTGGTTTGGTTTGGTTTGGTTTTGTTTGGTTTGTTTTTATTGATCAGAGAAAAACCCTAGGAAAAAAGAATGGAAGTGGTACTGCTGCTTCAAAGCAAGAGATGGTACAAAGCATGTGGCTGAGAGGAGGTGTGTGAGCACCCAGTGTGTGCATGTGTGCTCACAGCCAGCCTGAGGACTCTGGTTTGGCAGAACAGATTAAAGAAGAGAAGGTGCTGAGCACATGGGTGTTAATCCACACCAGGGAAGCCCACAGGATAGCCAAGCTGGGGAGACAACCCCCACTCTGTCCCAAGGTAGCTCAGCACAGCCAGGCCCAGGACCAAGTGGAGCAGTGCTGGGGTTGCTAAAACCACCCAAAAACCACTGAGCCACAGCCCAAGTGCCCTGAAACTGGGTGGAAAGCTCTGGAGGAAGTGTGATGGATCATGGTGCAGGGCATCACTTCTGTTTGCTGCAGCACAGCAGCGTGTTGCAAACTGCAAGTGCCAGCTGCAGGTCACCCAGCTGCACAAAGGCATTGATGAGTTGGGTTCAGGGAATGAATGGCACAAAGTGCTTCACTTCCAGTGCTTCATCTTGGAAAGCCCATTCCAGCACCCTCACATCTGCTTCGGGGTCCAGGGGCTGCACCTCAGTGTCACATCCTTCTTGGGTTCACCTGAAGGAGAAGGCACTACCTGGGTGCTGAGCAGAGATGGAGCTTTCTGGGGTGATTTGTCACTGGTTTAGGAGAAACAGAGGTGGTGACCTTGAGCAGCTCCAGATCTGTGGGTTTGCCCTTCACATAACACTCATGTAAATGTTCCTTTCCAGGCATAAGCATGACTGACCTCAAGTATGTGGGCAAACTGTGTATTTATTGCTACAAAATGACAGCAAGTTCACTGACAAAAGCAGATTGGGCAGCTGGTGGGGATTTTTAATCACAGAGAAGATTCAGTGGTCACTGAATGTTAATCCACAACTGTTTACAGAATCTCATTGTTACTGTAGCATGTTGATTTTTCTTTGAAGGAGTTAAAACTGTATTCTGACAACTAATGACGTATGATTATTAACTGACTTAAAAAGAGCATTTAGGAGATATACAATGATTTTTAAAAAATATATATAATGTAAATCTATATATTTTATTTATAAATATATCTAGCTATGCAGGATATGTCTTACAGGAAACAAAGAGAGCTGGTGATAGCTTCTCATAAAATTTAATGTTGTGGTTTTCTGGTTTTTGAGATGGTCCTGATTTGTCCATTTAAAAACAAACAGAAAGAAACCGTAAGAAAAAAGCCTAGAACAGTACTTCAGAGACTTGGTCCTAAGCTTTCATATTCAAATATCAAATGACTGTATTACTGTTCTCCTACTTGTAGTGTTAACTAATCCAAATGAAAAGAAGACAGGAAGGAGAGATAAGGCACTGGGATAGGACCTGAGGGGATGACACCAGTTATGTCTGCCTACACTTCCACAGAGGTTTTGTAAATGAGGAAAATAAACTGCTTTACTCCCACTCCCAGTGTGTAAAGTTTATGAGTGCAGGGGATATCCATTACTTTATAACCTACAGCTGGGACTTCTGGAAAGCAAAGGAATAAAGGTGGAGTTGGCCTTTTCCAAACCTGAAAGAATTTGCTCTCAGGACTGGGGCCACAGAGTGCAGCCCTCTGAGGCTGGTCTGCAGAGGATTCCAGACTTGCCGACTCTGCCTGGGATTGCTTGGCTTGTAACCTCATAAAATGCTCAGTCCTGGCTGGATGAAATCAGCTTTCAGCCTGTAAAGCCATGTAAGCATGCAAACTGCTCGGGGAAGGTAGGAGAGCTCAAGGACTTAAAGATGTTTAATTGGCTTATGGAGCTAAACTCCTTAAAGAACTTAAGCTGCTGTGAAAAGGGAAGCCGGTTTAAATCCCCAAATCTCCCTGCTGGGAGGCAAAGCCCAAGTGTGCCATAGGGTGGAAGTTCAGGGGCTAGCTGTGATTTGGCCCTCCAGAGGGGACAGGTTTCCTGGGTGGCACAGAAGATGTGGCCAGGACATCTGGCTCCCCAGTAACTTTGGACTAGTGAAACTGTCTGAGAGGCTGCTGAAAGCAGCTCTGATTTGGGGAGGTCTGAGCACTCTTTCACACTCTAGCAACCAGAAAGTGAGAGACCTGTGAGAAATAGAAACCAGGAGGTCTGTGAACATGTGGTGCCTTTGTTTTTACTTTGTTGAAGTTTTTTTGGGGATTTTCGGGTGGGCTTCTTGTTTGCTTGTTTTGTGTTTGTTTGTTTGTTTGTGTTTGTCAGTGTGTTTGTTGTTTTGTGTTTGTTTTTTGTTTTTTGTTTTGTTTTGTTTTGTTTTGGCTTTTTTTTTTTTTTTTTTTTTTTTTTTTTTTTTGGGGTTTTTTTATTTTTTTTTTTTTTTTTTTTTTTTAAGTTTTGGGGGATTTATCACTTTTATTGTTTGGTTTCTGCTTCAGTTACTGGCTCTCATTATGTCTCATGTGATCAAAATGCCAGTATTTTCTCCTTAGGAGAAAATAAAAATGTCACTTCTCTTTTTAATAAGGTTAGAGCTTTAGCTGTTCCAAATGGGTACATTAAACCATTTTGTACTCAGTATTAATTCTTGTGACCCTTCCTTTCACTGAATCCAAGTCTTCATTTCTTCTCTATGCATTACTAGAAAGATGCTGGAGCTGCTGCCTCAGCAAAGCAGTGTTCAAGGGAAAGTCCCTTCCCTTGTCTTTCCTTAATTATGCAGCTGATCCCATCAGCCCTTGTCCTGCAGTATTGCACAGAGGCATTCCCACAGATCTGACATAGTTTGGGGCTCTGGGCAGTGTCCAGGCAATGGGAAGAGGGTCTGTGCCACAGCCCTTCACCCCACTGTGTGCAGGCTGGGCTTGCACATAACCTGGCACGAGCTGCTGTACAGGTGAATATTGTTTCAGTGGGTTTATTTAGCAGTTTTTTCCAAGTTATCAATAAAAACAATGAATACACCCAGACTCAGACCTGTGCAAACACATTTCTTTCCCACAAGCCCTCCATGACTAAATATCAGTGAATGACTGGCAGATGTACAAAGCCTTCCCATTCTTCCCAAACCTCTAAACAACTTGTCAGATTTAATTTTTAAAATGTTTACAGCCTCAGCTGACAGCTGCACTGTGCACCAGCAACACCAAGGTGAGTGCACCTACTCAATGCTCCTCCCAAAATGCTGTGAAGTGCAGAGAGAAGCTGACAGAACCCCACGGGAGCTGTGCTGCCTCTTTCCAGGCTGAGCCTGGTGTTACAGGCACAAGTAAAACTTGGCTGGAAGTTACATGCAGGTTATTAATGTACAAAGATAGAGAATGTTTAGATAGGACTGGCCCAGGTCTACAGGAAAAGACACAGACTTCTTCATTAGTTAATGTTGGAAGAGGGCACTGTTGCTCAATGCCTAAATGAGCTTCCCTTTGCCTTCCCCATCCAGAAGACACACACACACACACTAATTAGGCAGCCTCCCAAACACAGGATACATTTCCCTTGAGGAAAAGGAGGAGAATTTAAAAGACTCTGGCACTGCACTGGGGCACCCAAGTGTGTTTGAAATGGTTGGAGTTGGCAAAATACTGAGATGAAAAGCAGCTTGGAACTAAATGGAAGCTGGAGCGAGAATAGAGGAGACTTCCCCAAAGATATTTAATAGGTCACAGAGGGCAGGTTTTGTTCCAGAGGGCTGGATGGAGGTTTATAAATTACAGTTCCTCTTTTGCCTTTTTTTTTCCTCCTCTAAGAAAAGGAGAAGCAGAGGGCCTGGGAAATGCAGATGTGTAAGAGGGACTTGAGCAATGAGTTGGGCTTTTTTTGTACCTAAGGCAAGGCTAAAATTGTGTAATTTTTGAGGCACAGGTTAGCCTTGCTACAGGACTGAAAAAATCTGTTTAATTCACTAAAAATGTGCCCTGATGGACACACAACATTGAAAAGGTTAAAAAGATAGGATAAAGTTAATTTTTTAATTTTTTTTTTCTTGAGTAAGAAAGGTGTCCCCACATTTAAAGTTGTTGATCTTTGTTTTCTTTCCTTTAGGAAAGAAGGGAACAGAAACCAAACCAACACCCTGCCCCCAAAACCCCATGCCTAAGATTTTAATCTGACAATTCCTCCCAACCAAGGGTGATTCAGATACCAGCTCCTTTTTAGCTAGCCACCAAACTTCAGTGGTTTGGATAAAAGGGAACCGTGGTGTGAGTCATTCAGAGTTAGTATTTTGGTTGGCAAAGCCATGCCTGCAGGATTTTCTAAAGTCAAAAAAACCCCTGCTTGTCTACAGAATTACCACAACTTGTCTTGCTTTCAGAAGAAGACCGTCTGCCACGTGATATTTTGACTGATAAATTTAATGTGGTAGCAATTAAACTGTGCATTGTCAGTTTTCTTTGTGGTGGTGGGTTTTTTTGGTTTTTTTTTGGTTTTTTTTTGTTGTTTTTTTTTTTAACTGAGAGATCTGCCTGTGAAGAGGCAGCAGCTATTTTTTTCCATAATTGCATCTGTTTCAGAGAGCAGACAGATGTTGGGCTGAAATTCATTACGGTATTCATAAACCCCATTGGGATCTGATGACCTAGTAACATATAGCTACTGTTCCTTGCAAAGTGTTTCAAAGTGTTCTTACTTTGAATGAAAAAATAAATTTGCAGAAGATGGGAGGGAAGGGAAAAACCTCTAGCAAGGCAGATGGCTGCACAATAGCAAGATACAATAGTTATACAAAATGTGAGACTTCCATTTATTTCAATAAATTATCTTTATTTTGCAAAATTGCGAGCCAGCCTTTGTGCACTGGTATCTTTCTAGCAGGCAGACACTGGCTTGGTATTCTGATATAAGGCAGAGTCATGGTGAAATACTCTGTGAAATACACAGGAAAGAAAAAAAAATCAGAGTACGAAAAATTCTCACTGAGAAACAAAAGAATAGAAATAGCTTTCACACAGGGAGGCAGTTATCTGTATAATGTATGTATTACTGCACAAAATCACCATTGAGGAATTCAACTGGTTCCAGAAGAGAGCCCAAAGACAGGAGAGCAAAACATCATCAGAGGATATGACTCCTATCCCTGGAAGTGTTGGTGTGGCCGTTTTCAGGGAGAGCAGGGCTATGTGCTGATGGGAAACTGGAAACTTCCAGTAGCAGCATTTGTTTCCTTGAGAAACTCCAAAGGGCTGAGCTAAAACAATGCTGTGACGTCCTGGGTCAGGCAGGCACGGAGGGTTATCAGTGCTGCATGGAGAGGGCTCCTCGTGCTCCCTGTGCTGTGTGGGGACGGCCTGGCACGGGCCAGCTGGTCTGGGTGCCACTGGAAAGAAAATAAATTCCTGCAAAAGTCCCAGTGAGTGGCTTTTGTAGTAATGCATATTTTGTGGGAGACCTATATATCAACGTTTAGGCTTGGAAAATGAGGCGGACATCCTGGCTGGGATTACAGTAGTCAGAGGCACTTTTTCCAGCTTGCCTGTCCACTCAGGAATCCTTTGGGAAGGAAGCTGTTTGGTCTCATTTTGGATATCCTGTGAAAATGAACGAGTGTGGTTGGCAGGAACTGAAAAAAGTTATTTAATTTTTAAAGAGCTGAAAACTACTGCATGTGCTACTGAGTACTGTACGGGAAATTACTGTTTTGGTTTGTTTGTCTGGATTCCTGGTATTTCCAGTTTATTCAGGATAGCAACCCTGTCTCTTGATCCTAATGCAGCAGTCTCTGCAAAGTGGAAATTTGAAGACAGAGTCAGGTTTAAATATGACTTTCTGGCCCAGACTTTATGTGTTTGGAATGAAGTGGGAAATTTAGTTCAAATAGGAGAAAGCACGAGAAATATTCAGAGCACAATCCAACAATGCATTGAAAACAACGACATTTCACTGTGATTTCCAAGCATTGGAAATGGGTCCTACATTCAGGAATCCTGAAGATATGAAGACATTGAGTGGATTGTGTGGGTAGTTAATTTTTTTTTCATCTTTTAACTAAATTGGAATATAAGTGGACATCCATGGCCTGGAACTTGAATCTTCCCTTCACAGTCCAAAAACATTTTGCAGCAGCTGCACTAAGTTATCCTGATATTTTCCACAGTGTGACCTGATAAAAGTATTCTCTGCTTTTCTGTGTTCATAGAACAGTACTCCTAGCATTGTGTGACTGCTGCCAAGCTAGCATCCAGACATATCCAGGCTGTATACAAGCCTATAAAGGCTTTTAATGTGCAACCTTAGTCAGACAAGGGCTGTCCCCTAAAGAAACACTAAGGAGATGTCTAAAATCTCTAGTTCCTATAAAAGCCAAAAGTATGGAGAATTTTGTGAAATATTTTTATTCTGGGAGAAAAGTGCTGATGTTGGAACATCAACATCAATCTGATCAGGTGTCTCAGGCATGACATAATGCAGATTCCTTACAGAAAGTAAGAAAACTTCCAGCAAAATAAATCTCTCAGGGAGTGTTCCAGTGCTAAGGAAAGCTGGTGTTCATGGAGATCCTGTGTAACATCGGTGCACATGCTGGGGAGCTGCTACAGAGAGGAGTCCTGGGAAAGGCTGGCACACTGGGATGGCTCTCCACCGTGAAGCTGGGAGCAGGGGAACCCAGAAACTTGAAGAGGGATTTGTCTCCTACCTGTATAGCAGAGAGCCTAATTTGGGGTTGGGGGTTTCTGGGCTTCATGTTGGATTTGTATGCTGAAAATGCTGGGAAATACATGCAGAGGGGTGGCCCTGGAGTCACAGAGGTGGCATGAGCTGCTGAGCCTGGCTGCTCCCACAGCCATGGGAGTGGAAGGGATGTCCATTCCCTGAGCCTCATCTGGGTGATTATTTCAATAAAATGGTCATGTGTGTGGGTGAATGAAAATTTTTCTGAATTTACAGTTCAGAGAACTGAGAAATGCTGAGAAGAGTCGGTTTGTCCTTTTCAGGCTAAGCCCCAGTTTAAGAAGCTGTTTATTTCCTGTAGACCAGAAATCTTGTTCTCTTATGAGTTGTCTTCTTGTTTATTTCTCTGCCAGCTTCACACCTGTAGCTGAGACCCAATGTAAATAAAACCAGAGGAAACGTCAATTTGAGCTTCAGTTTTAAACACTCTCTTCCTTTACTGATTGTCACATCTGGCAGGGGCAATTACACTTGATAGGATTATTATGGACCCAAATCTGTGTTAGGATGATGACAGAAGAGCTCAGAATTAGCCCAGTACTTCTGGGGTACAATGGCATTTCCTTTGCTGAAACAAAGGAAGTTCTTTCCCCTTCATTCTTGCACTTCCCTTTTAATACAAAACATCCTTTGCATGCACATAGACATTTTAAAGGTTTTTATGTTCAGGTCTGTGGTTGTTGAATTTGGCTTCAGGGTTTTGACAATAGCTGTTGGAGAGAAAAGCTCTACAGAAAGCAGTTAATTCTCTCTTGTGCTTGTTAAACTTTGGTTGTTTGGCATTTTTAAAATTGAATTTATTATTAAGGGAATCTGTTAACTTTTTATTATTATGGGTGAGGTGAATGTGGGTTTATTAACAATTGCACTAATGCACCAAATTTCTGATTCCTGGGAGTTACTCTGACACACAACTTTATGCAGAAGAGCAAGGTGAGAGAACCTGCTCACAGGTCAGCAATAGCACATGCAACCTGTTTGGTCCTTTGGGAAGGATTTTCCAGGAGCAGGGCACAAGGCTGTGGGAACACCTGGAGCACATTTCTGCATCTAGAACCAATCAGCAAGCTGGTGATGAACTCAGGCCTTATACATCTGGTTCCAATATGTAACGTAGCCTGGTCCTTGTGGCATTTGTAGCCCCAACAGATCTGCTGTGAATATCGGTGACAAAAGCAGCTGTTGCTTCTGCTAGACCTGCATGGCTTTTATGGGGAAATGGTGCTCTGCCTTCCTCAACAGCAAGGGAAGAATTGCTCAGAGCCTTCCTTGCCTGCAGTGGTGTGAGTGTGACTGGAGCACTCACAGAAATTCCCAGCAGCGGGCAGGGAGAAGGCATGTGGTGGTAAAAGCACACAGCAGGGGTAGTGAGACCTGCCTGCTAAAATACTGCAGGCCGTGTTATATTTCTAAACACTTTTATACTTCTCATTTTGGGTAGAGCTTTCTGTCAAGTGGAAGTGAATCCTGAAGTTGGAACACCTACCTGAGGTGAGCAAGGCAGGCAGGATTAATTTCAGCAAAGGATCTAAGAGATGGAAAGGGAGAGAGGGCATTGAAGAGACAACAGCTGGGAGTTTCAAACCAGTTGTCACCAGAGAGGCAGGAAGGAAGTGGAAAGTGGCAGGAGACAAAGGACAGCCTGAAGGTTAGAGAGAAGAGATAAATAGGGATTGAGAGAAATAACACAAGCAAAAAGGCTAATGATGTATTTATGTAAGGCAGGATGGCTCAAATAGAGAGCAAAGTTCTGGCTTAGCTATGACAAAGGTGACACGAGGGCCAGAATTTTCTAAAGGCTGCCCATGGGAGAGCAGGGGGCTGGGCTGTTGCTATGTGTGGATTTCTGATGCACTGCACATCGCTGCATTACATGTTTAGTTCTTCAACAAACTTACACTTCAATGCAGTGATTGGCCTCAACTCTTTAGCAGTGCCTCCATATGCTGGCCCACAGGCAGGCAGAGAGCATAAATTCAGGGTGACATTAGCGATAACAGACCCAACAATGGGCTGTTGTACAAGAATACTTTGAAGCTGACTGATATATCAGCATTTCTTTCAAGAAAATTGCCAAATGCCTTTATTACAACACTGCCCCTGCTGCTGGCATTGCGGCCGTCCTGGTGTGCTAACAGGCACCAAAGACACTTGGACCACTTTGTCTTGATTTTATGTCTGCAACTGTGAGAGTACTGATTGAGAATTTCGGCCCCTTTGCTTGCTTTCTGTGAGGGGACAACGCCCTGAACATCCTTTGAGAATGTTTAAGGACCTTGTCTTGGAAATAAGCATTTCCACTGATATTTGTCTCTAAATACGAGCCCCAAAGATACCCACAAGTCCTTCCAGCCTGCTACATACACTACGG
>WEIU01010852.1:65345-91269 GCA_013389925.1 Aegithalos caudatus | reverse complement strand
TAAAATAGTCAGCGTTCACCTGGTTTGCTGTGAATTTTTATTGTTATCTTCTTATATTTTTAATGTAAGCCGAACTTTGACCGTTAAAAGCTGTGCTGTCAGTGTTGCACATCCACACAGAGATAACAGGGCTGTCTGTGTGTGATGCCCCCCTTTTTACTTAGGAGATGACCACCGAGCAACCCATCCAAGCCAGGCAGGTCTTTTGTGGAGCTCTGTCGACAGAAAAGGAGGGAAAGGTTCAACTCTGGCAAAAAGCAGTCATCCCCAGACAGTGAAACCAAAGCAAGCCACTTGCTAAAAATATCAGGGAAAAAAAAGGAAGAAGGCTGGGAGAAGCCTTTGCGATATTCACATGGTGAGGAGGGTGTTCCAGACTGGAGGCAGAAAGAGGAAAAGCAGCAGGGACAATAAAGTCAGGAAGGATGGCAAAAGGCTTCTGGCTAAGCAAACAGAAGTTTAATCTAGTTCTGCTCTGGGGTGTAAGGCAAAATAATGGAAGTTCTTTAGAGCTTTAGCAGATGAATTTCATCTCCTTAAATAAATAAGGAAATAGTGTGAGTTTGAAAAGGAGTCCTTCTGCAAAGCAGACAGCAGGCTTTGTGACAGAACCATCTGATTCACAGCCTTCAAAGGCTGAGAGCACTGTTACTTTCAGCCTCAACGGGGGAAGGGATAAGTGCATCATTTGGGAAGAAACGTCTTTGAGCATATCAGCAGCCTTAGTTTGGGGTTGGTGCTAAGTAGGAAATGGAAGGCAGGTGAGGAGATTATTAAAGACAAGGTCCCTTGGTTTTGCTGTGTCTGAGGTGTTCCTGGGGCCAGTGGCAGCTGCCTGGGTGCTGTGCTCCACCCCCCCACAGTTGTGAGTGGGGTCACTTTCAAATTGAGATTGTCCTGCTCCCCTCCAAATGGGTGCTTGCCAGGGCTCTCCCCTTTCCCTGGAAAGAAAGGGATCTGGCTTTTCCCAGTGTTGCTGGGTTCACCAGGGCAGTCAGAGGCTAAAACGCCCCTGAACCCTGCGTTAGGTGCTGAGGCACAGAGGCCCTGTAGAAGAACTTGTGCTTCAGACACCTGAATCTTCATTAGCTGCAGGGATGTGAAAAGTGCGTTTTGGTCACACTCTTGCTGCATGTGTTGCTCTTTATTCTGCCTTGCAGAGGAGATGGATGTGGCCTGGGTGGCCCTGGGTCAGTAGTCTTGCTCTTGCTGAGTGAGCTGCAGATGACTCCAGGGAAACCAAGTGGTAACCATATGCTACAGTGTATGATGGTAATTAACCTTACAGTGATGGATGTTCAGGCCAGTGTTTTGGCATCTTTCAAAGGGAATCTAGCAATTTGGCAGGTGCTGGCTGGTGAAGGGTTAGCTGGACCATGGGCTTAAATGGTAACTGAGAGAAAACACTACATCAATGATGAGGATAATTAAGAAGGTGGCCCATTGTAAAGAATGCCAGCAAACAAGGGCAGTCCAAGGACCAGAGCCCAGATTAATATCCTTTATGACTCTTAACAAGACTTGGTTCACTGTGGTGTCCTGATTAAAAGAAGAGAGATGGCCAAGTATTTGGCTGCACTCAGGCCTATGGAGGCTTGAGATGTTAATGCTCAATTTGCTAGCAAGGCCAGGGTAGGATTTGTACTATATTAACTTCAATGCTAATGTTTATTTAGATAATTGTTGGGGTCTTTCCTAGAGTGTCAGAAGCTTTTAGAAACAAAATATTAGGGTGCTAAATCAGAATTAAATTTATTGAAAAGGGAAAGACAAGCTAATTTTGAGGCGCTTAAATTACTATATTTGCATAACAAATAAACTTAGAGATGAAGGGTGAAGACAGCACACATTTAAGTGGGAGAGGCAGTTGCAAAGTCCAAGTTGAAAATGCAGTTTAGGTTCCTCTGGGTTTCTGTGCACTGTGGATATTTTTAATTCAGCAATGCTGCTTTCTGCAGGAGAGGTGGGGAATTAGGGTGCTGCTCGTGCTTCCCATGGAGTGCAGTAGATGTTGTGCATAGAAACCCTAAACTGGGAGAGTTCCCCAGAGAGCTGCTGTGTGTTTCACTGCCTGGACCATGAGCTGCCCAGAGCACAGTTCTGTGCAGAGGTTGCACGTGAAGCAGAGGTTTTGTGCCACCCACCAGTTGCTTTAGCAGTAGCAATGGTTTATTTGCTGACTTCAGCCCCATTGAAGTAAAGCATTTGTTTATATCCAGGCTAGTCAAAATGTAAAATGAGGAAATGAGAACAAAGTAAAGAGAACTCCAGTGAGATCCAGACTTGTAGGCATTCTTATGCCTGTGCTTAGGTCCATATGTGAGTGTTCCCACTGATTTCCTTTTTAGTGAGGGCTTTTGGAATTGGGGTTTAAGTCTAGAAGGCTTACTGACTTGTTTAAAAAAAAGAGAAAAAAATACACAGACTGACCTTCATGGATCAAAAGTAAGTCATCTTGATCTGATTTATACATTGCTTTTTTGAAGAAAGAAAAAGGCTGTAAGGTTGACAGTCCAGGAAGTTTAAGATTAAAACTCATTTAACTTAAAGCCAAATTAACTCATTAGTACTTTCAGGTATGGAAGTCTGGGCTGTGTTGCTCTGAAAGCTCTTGGCATTTATCGTGAGAGTTGTGCCAATAAAGGTAGAGTCTGCTCAGAAAAAAAAGTGTGTGCATTTCCACTGGGATTTTGCCAAGGTAAATATTTCCATATCAGATATGAAGAAAGAATTACTTATATTAAAAGATTACCATATACGTGGAGTGAAGAGTAGCTTGATACCTCTAAAAAAAAGGATGTTTTGCAATCAGGGGCATAGAAATTGTACTTCTGAGATAATGTTTTTTCTGTATCACATCCCTAAGCAGTACCAGTAGGCATTAATTGACATGACAGATTGCTGAAACAGATGTGGTAAAACTGACACATGGAGTTAATAATATTTTATATAAAACTTTCAGTGATTCCATGGCAAGAAATGAGCAGAGTGATAAATGGCTTAGCCAGAAACTCTCTTGAGTTCTTAATGGTTTTAAATAAATTGCTCAAGTGAGTTTTAACTGAAGCACCAGATTTTTGAATGTACTTAGTCGTTCAGGAGAGAGCATTGCCCATGCCTTGCAGCAAGCTGGGCTGCCTGTACCTGAGGGGTTGCAGCAGTGCTGCAGGAGAACCTTTGCTGCAGTGGTTGGTGTTAGAGCAACTGGGGCTATAGCACGAGGATAGAAGTTGGTTCATGTGGAATGGTAGACTGATCACCTGACTCATTCATCTTTTATGTAAATTAACAGCAATCTAGTTTGGGTTCAAGGCCAAGAGTTCAATACCTCAGTCAAATTCACTTGGTTATGTTTGCAGAACAGGAGAGTTGAGTGTTCTCAGCCTGCCTGTAAGTTAAGGTTGCCTGGTTTGGTACATTTCCCTTCACTGAGGTGACTGGGCTCAGGTACATTATATTATAATTTTTCACTTTTGCTCTTTAGGTTTTTCCTTTGCTGCATTGCTCATACCAAGTGTTTCACAACAGAGGACAGCAGCTCAGCCTCTAGGCTCTCAGTGTGGTAAGGTTTAGGAACCTGGAATTTTTCCTTATTCTACTGTAAGCTGAGTCAGCAGTTGAATTCTAGTATTTTTCACACCATTTATTTGTTGTATCTGCTGTTGTACCACCCTGCTGATTTTCACTGAGTTGTTTTATATATTGAGTTTTTTGAAACTGGGCTGAAAACTTAAATATTAATGCATTTCTTACCTTGTGATTTGGCAATTTCCCATTTAGTGTGTAATGCAGGTCGTTAGGAGATGTGCCTCACACATTTCATTTTGATGGTGTACAATTACTTTCTGTTATGAAGTGGTTGCTCTAATCCAAAAAATGTTATTTCTTCTGCTTTTTACAGGACCCTGCGGGAATATTTGAACTGGTGCAGGTTGTTGGAAATGGGACATATGGACAAGTGTATAAGGTTTGGATACCTCTTTAATTTAGGATGCTGTTCTTCATAAAGCTGTATTACCTAAGGCAGAAGTGAGCACCATTTAATAAAAGGCAGACAACTGTTCCAGTAATAGCCTGGTTTATCTTGCTCTCTTTTCTGCATAATGCCATAATGCAAAATGTACTACCTGTGAAATTCCATGGCCCTTCCTTCTGTCTCTTTTCTGCCACAGGTCATGTAAATGGTTTCTGTACTGACTCTGCTCTGTGCTTACTTTCTCTTTCTCAAAATTATTTTAAAAGTATCCAGCAGAAATTTACATCAGTGATGGCTAAATTTGGCCTGGATTGAGTGAAGTTCAAAACTCAGACAGCAGTGCTCTTCAGGACAGAGGTGTGAATTAGCCCTGCTCTGCAGGCAGGCAATGAAGTATTTGATTTCTCTCATTACCTTTGTCAGTGTGGTAGTGAAGCAGAACCACCAAACAAGAAACTGCAACAATTAATGTTGTTTGCCACAATATAGCACTATGCACTGTGCGTAGTTTGGTTATAACAACAAGCCTAGAAAAGTGTTCTTTCACTGTGAAGCCTTCCCTAAAAGTGATTTAGGAAGAGTTATGATTAAGTGGAGAGTCAAGTTCCCCTTTCAAGAGTGAAGACAGAGGAAGGAAAAGGCCATTCTGCTGAACCCTTGCAGGTCCATCAGGAGAGTAGTGGCACTGGTGTTGCTTCTCCCTCAGGTCCCACTGCTAACAAGCCCCTGCTTGGCAAGTGTGTATGCAGGCTCTTTGTGCATTGATCCCTCTATGGAAAAATGCACAAGGGTCCTGGTGTAGCAGTGCAGGGCTGTTCCTTCCCCAGTGCACTGAATACATGCTGCATTTTGGTGTCCATCCTCTGGTGGCAGATCTGCTGTATTCACATTTTACTTTCCCTTTGAAGCTATAGGTTCTGGAAAATGCTTTACAGGAGCAATTCTGAGAAGTCTCTCTTTTCCCATGCTACCAGTTTTTTTTAATTATAATTAATTTTGTCAGAAATAGGATCTTTCTCTCTAACTCTTTATGATGGTCAAGTCAGTATTGTTTCTGAGATTGATTCAGATGCTGCTCTTAATACTATTGAAATAAAAATACATGCTATAGGGTTCACATGGTCGGATTAGAAGCCAAGAGAGATTTAGAAGTGCTGTTGTTTTTTACCTGTAAAAAGATCCCAAACCTTCTGAACGTTCTGTGAAATAGTTGACTTTCTTTTTGTGTCTGGATTTATTTTATACTGGGAAATAAAAATTTCAATCTAGTCATCTTTTATGAATGTTGAGTATGAATCAGCTGCTTAATCATGGCAGAAGCAGGGAGGATCAACATAGTTTGCTGCAAAAGAAAATGTTTTGAGCTGTCATGTAGCTCACTAGAATGTTAGTTGCCAAAATGTTTGAGAAATATTGACAGTGACAATTTAGAATTGTACCCAAAGGCTGCTCTCCACCGAGCATGCAAGAGGCCAGGGTCTGACAGCTCTGGGAATGGGGTGATTTGAGTCTCTGCTTGTTCTGCAGTTGGGCTGGCTGGAACATCTAAGGAAGGCACTGAGAGAAAGGGTCTCAAAGGACGGGGGGCACTGAGGGGAAGCTTTGTGCATGTTCATCCTGCACTGGAGGAGTGAGGGGCTGTGTGTAACCCCTGACTGAGGCTTTGGTCAGACAAATACATGTGGTCAGTGGGGTATTCTGCTGGGGCTTGTCTGGGGGATGGAACTGCTCTTAGCTGGAGCATGATGGTGAGATCTGCTGTTGAAGAATTTGATGATAGCAGCCAAGCTGGACAGATGCAGAATGCACACCTGGCAGTCAGCTCTATCACTGTTGTGAGCAATTTTCACACACTCCAAAGCTTCAGTGTGTTTGGAAATCATCCTGCAGATGCTGAGCACCACCTGAATGTTCTCTGGTATTGTCTGCCTGCTGGTATCTCCCTGATGCTGGCCTTGCACCCAGAGCAAATGTCTGTTTTCTCAAGAGGGCAGCTGCAATGGAACTGCTGCTTCTCTGGTGGAAGTGAGAAGTTATGCTCATACTCACTTTTCTTTTTAAATTCTCCATAGTATCTCCTGTGATCTATAAAATGCTAGGACTGATAGAGTGAATGAATGGAATTCTGGAATCATTTTGCAGTTTGTCTGGTATAGGCTTGTGATTATAAATATTTAAGTTATAAAGTAGTCTCTGTTATCCATATACTTTACTCATATCACTGCAGCATGCTTTTATTCTCCAGAGGTGTTAGATTCTTCCATACGTTCAGAAACTACCCATAGTAATTTGCACATAATCAAAGAAAAACTTATTTCGGGCTAAATAAATTATATTGAGGATTATTAAATTGCTTTGTTGGCTGTGAAGATGATTCATATTTTAATATATGCAACTCTATAAAAATGAAAATAAAATTTTGAGGCTTCATCATTAGATTTGAAAAACCATGTTTAACAGATTTATGGAAGGAGAGTATTATTCATACTGAATTATTCCAGTTCCAGTTCAGGGTCTTTGAAAATTAAATGGAAGAGGTATGAATTGTACACATAACAATGCTAAAGCTGAGTAGAAGTGTTATAAAGATTTGTGTATAATAGCTGAGTAAAAGCCAGCAGATTTTTTTTGACAACTTATAAAGTACTAGGACATAAATAAACGAGTACTGGCAACTTCAACCTTTGGAAAGTGTGCATTAGATGTGAAAAAAGTCTGATGGTACCCAGAATTCATGAGACTTAGGCTTCATTACCTCTTGAAATGACTGGTGAGTTTCTCAGTTAATTCCTGGTTTCCACGTGTTAGAATCCAAAGAACAATCCTAAGCAAGAGGTGATTCAGAATAATGCCATGGGAGGTGGTAGCACAGAGTCTTCCCTGACATTAAGGGAAAACTGAAAGTAGTTGGAAATCGTGTATTTGCTGGTGGTTGGGAAGTATGAGTGTCGACTCTTTCATGCCTTCGTCTCCTCAGTGTTGAGGAGCTGAAGGTCAGATTGTGTCCAGTCTCGGCACCATCTCCATTGAATGCATATAGGAAAGACAAGTTTCTGAACATCCAATGCACTGCTTCTGGCAAAATCTGTCCATCCTGCATGTTGTTGAGGCCAGGGATGAAAGTGAGCATGCAGGGCATGAGCGATTGCTCTCCAAAGTATGAAGGCCAGTATTTCTGAGGGTTTCTAGAGCTGCTGATCATTAAGGACCGTTAAGACAGCAGAGCAATGTTTTGTATCACGTGTATCATTTCAGTGTCATCTGGGAGGATGTGAGAAGGTGTCACTTGGAAGTCCTTGGGATCTTTGAGACATGGCACTGTCATGAGCTCTTTGCCTACTCCCATTACCTCCAGAAGTTTTAACTGTATGGACTCCATGGCTCTGGAGTGCTGATAGTGATGGTCCACCACCCTTTATGTAGATTAGCTGTATGCTTGTCTGTGCATGTCTGTTTAGTAATAACTAAACTGTAAGTTTGGGGGAAGTGATTTTTTTTTCAAAGACTTCTGTTAGTTTCATAATCTTTGAAGAGAGGTGTTTCTTCCGTAGAAGCCTGTTAATGCATTTTCTATGTTCCTGTTTTCAATGAAGGGTCTTTTTTCTGTTGAGCAAATGGGGAAAGGGAGACATGGGGGCAGCTGAAGGGATTGCTGATTTTGGATTGTTTGGGTCACACAATTCTTCCTGAGCTTCAGAAGAGACTGTGAGGCTCTGACTTTATGGCTGCTCTGTTTTTTTCAGTTGTCATGATGAAGAGGAATTGTTCCTAGTCCTCATTCAGCCATGCTCTGACAGTCCTCATCCTTCTGAAGTTTTCATGGGCCAAATGAGGTCAGCAATGGTGTTTTCTGGTGTCAAGAGGCACCTGATGGTGGCTTTTGTCTTCCATATTTTAGTGATGTGGTTAGGCTTCTCCTGGGCTTGCCATTTTTCAGAGGCCTAGGGAAGGAGAGGCCAGTGTCTTTGGATAGTTCCAGGGGTTGATGTTTTTTGGCACATCATCTTGGAGGCCGGTGATAAACCCTGACAGATTTGCAGCTGCTGCCTGTGCTAAATGGTTGTATCTTTGAGTCTGAGGGCACAGGGAACTTGAGAGAGGTGTTCTGTTTTGGAGCTGTGAGAGTCAGGATGGAAGATGTGGCTTCCCAGTAATGCAGCTGATGAAGAAGCAGCAGTGGTGTTGCTGAGGCCCAGCAGGGGTGGAAGCAACCCTGCCTTCCTGTAGTGACTCTGCATAGCTTATATTTTTATTTCTCTGGTCATATAGGACTCAGAATACAAAAGGGAAGCAGGTCTGAGTAAGGAAGTGTATGGGGTTTTGATTGGTTGTTTTTTGTTTGTTTTTTTTTAAACATAGTTGCTTCTTGGCATTGAATCGTGCTTCAGTTGCTGACAGTTATGAGTTACT
Source organism: Aegithalos caudatus (assembly GCA_013389925.1). Classification (NCBI taxonomy): domain Eukaryota; kingdom Metazoa; phylum Chordata; class Aves; order Passeriformes; family Aegithalidae; genus Aegithalos; species Aegithalos caudatus. The sequence goes on along the minus strand of WEIU01010852.1, from coordinate 82,883 downwards.
TTGCTGTTGATGTAGAGTGGCATAAAAAAACCCATAAATACAACATTTCAGTTTATCTTAATTTGAAAGTGTGTTAGGTTCTTCAAATTCCATTTCACTAAATAGCTGGCTCATGTAATTGAGTTGGGAGTGGTAGGGGGAAGGAACATGGGATTTTTGAGACTGAGTAGTGTGTGGAAAGAATCCCCCGACCATGCTGTGTTATGTAGTGTTATAATCTGTGGACTGTATTGAAAATCTTAATTAATGGTAGCACCTGGAAGGTTAAATGTTAAATGTTAAAATGAAACATTACAAATATGTCCAGTATAATCCAGATGGTAAAAATATATAAGATGAAAACTTTAAAACCATCCCTTCTGTGGGTGGGTCAGAAGTAGCCACTTTCCAAAGATTGTGTCTTGAGGCTGTCAAGGAATTTCAGACTCTCCAAAGTGCTGAAGAGATGTTAAAAATTACACATAATCTCAGGTTGTTTTGTGTCATTTATGGTGAGTTACAGTTTTCAAGCTAATGTTAGTCTCAAGGCACTGAGATTTTGATGAGTCAAGATGGGAAATCAGTTGTACTTTACAGAAACAACAAAGTGCTACTTCCTGTTTCACTAGCAGTTGGTAAAAGTGCTTGTTTGTCCATCCATTTGCTTTATTTCGGTTTTTGGTAGTGATGCCTTTCTCTTGGTCCTAAAATTAAGAGCCAGGCACAGTTAAGGGATAAAGGGTTTTTACTTTGGTGTTCAATAAGGATCCTCTTGGTGCAACAATTCATCAAGGTGGAATACACCAAAATGCATGCACACAGTAGATCGTGTATGCAGTTTTATAGACCTGGCAAATTAGCATATCTAATGAAAATGTACCAATAAGAGGCTTGAATGAATGGAGTGACAAGTCCTTATTCTGCAGTGTTCCCCCTGATGGGCCTAATCCTAGTTTACAGGATGTGTTCTAGAGGGGGCCTTGGTTTCTCAGGACAGCATAAGGCTTTCCAGCCTCCAACTGTGAGGCCTTTAGGATGTTTGGTCTCCTGGACTAGCAGAATACCAGGACTGTGCTAAGATACCAGGCTTAAAGAATTACAAGTACACATGCTAAGGGTATGAGAATACGTGAAAGGTATAGAAAAGGAAAAGGCAAAAATCATCATGGCATCAGTAGGAGAGCTGATTATCTTGTCCACATGAAAAAATAGTTAATTACAGTGGGCAGCAGTGTATATAAAGTCACTACCAACAGTGCATGAGATGGAGTCAGCAGCTCATTGCACAGACCCTTGTTTGGCTTGTGCAAACAAATAATGGAGATTGTCTGCTGCTCCTGGCCACAGGGATCTCTCTCAGGATACGTCTGAACTTATTACGTGCTGCTGCCACTGTAATAAGATATGAAGTGCTGTTGTGCTTATGAATGGGTTGCCTTGAAAATGGAAGCAAGTATGGCTGCAACACCAGCAGTACACTAGAGAGGTGCGGGTTGGGGTTTTGGTATTTAACTTCTTCAATTTTTAATAAGACCCCTGAAGTCTGCATACTACCAGGTGTGTTTCTTAATCTTCTCTCAGTTGTCTGCAAATCCTAAATACACTCCCATAAATATCTCCATGCCTTTCTTACTACTTCCACACCATGACTGTCCTTTTCCTACCCCCTCAGAATTGGTGTGGAATTGGCACCCTTGATACAGGGAGGGCAAACTATGTGTTGGACTGCATCAGCAAGCAAATCACAAGATGTGGTTATTTTCCTTACTCTTGTTAAGCCACACTTGGAATACTGTGTCCCATCTTTCCTCCCTCAGTTCCAGAGAGATGTTGAGAAACCAGAGAGGACTCAACAAGAGGCAACCAAAACACTTAGTGGGTTGAAGAAAGAAAGGCTGAAGGAATTTGATTTTTTCAGCCTCAGGAAGAGAAGGTTGAGGGTGGTAGTCTAGCCACAGTTTTCAAGTTCTTCAGTGATGGTTAGTACAGGAGGTGCCAGTACAGAGGTGGACTGGGCAGATGGATTGCTCAGGAAAAGTTCCATTTGAATGTAAGAACAACATTCTGTACCATGAGAATGAGTTATCACTGGAATAGGTTTCTCGTGATAGTTGTGGAGAGTCACCCTTGCTGTCACCCCAAGGATGTTTGACACGGTCTTGGTTAGTGTAACCAAAGTCTCTGCTTTTAACAGAAGGTAGAACCATGTATTCCCAGAGGTCTTTTCCAATCTGAGTTCAAGACATACCTACTATCAACCAGCCTATTAGAGTGTAAATTTCTAACTTGGAGGGTACCAAAAAACCCAGTTTTATTTGNTCAGCACTGGATTTTAAAATAATGGATCAAACATGCGAAATTAATTAGTAAATTGTGAAGTCCTGGTTCTAGTTAGTGAATATTTCAGAGGAACTTGATTAAAATTCTTAGGAGCCAAACTAGTTTATCAAAAATAGAAGAGTTATAATGTGAAAAAAACCTCTCAGCTGTGGAGTGCCTCTATACAATAAAGGCTCTGACTGAAAAGAGCAATGTACAATAATTAGATGTGCCATTAGAGAGTAGTAAAATTCTTGCATACAATTTGTCGACAGGCCTGCTGCTTTCAGGTCCTCCATGTCTTGGACCTAAAAGTCCATGTGGGAGAGTACAATGCATTTTCATCCTAAACTCCTGGCATTTCGAGCTCATGTTGCATAACACTTCAGATTTTGTCACTGGGTCATGCTATTTTGAAGGTAAGAGAACGTGCTAAAAATGTGCTGGTGGTAATATGAGCATAGTAGGAAGTAGTTCAAGCTCTTAATTCCCTGCTCAAGCATTTCACTGTGCTTTAAGCACCTCACCAGTGACATAGATTTCAGTAATCCTGACTGCTCAGTAGCATCCAGATTCACGCCAGTGTGCAGATACACATCAGTGTGATCAGTGCTTCGTGGGTCTGAGTTTTGCAATATCTCACCTACTCAGAAGTATTTTCATTGTATATGATATATACATTTTTGGAACTTGGGGAAAACTCGTAATTGTCTATTTGCAGCCCAGAAACCCATAGCTATGACAGTTAATGAATGAATGATAGGATATTACTTAATTTTAAATAGCAGAAAATCTAGTGTGTTGTTTATAGATGTTTGAGTTGATTCCCATGGCAGGCTAGCTTTAGTAGCTACTTTTTTCACAGTGAACTACAGGATTTTAGAGCCTGGTGAGGACATGTCACCTTATCTTTGTGTCTCTGATTCTTTCTTGGAGGTCCTTATGGATTGTTCTTTCCAAGTCTTCTTTAATATCCTGAAGAGTGCATGCATGTGTTTTTGAAAGTCCTTCTTTGGTACCTCTGGACTATAGCTAATGGAGCATAAATAAAAGGAACAACAAATGAGTTGGTTTCCTAAAATTGAAGAAGAAACTATTTTTCAGCTGTTTGTAGTGTGCTTTTTATTTTTCAAAGTCCCTTATGTATTATAAGTCTGCCCTTGTAACCTACTGACCTTGTGCAATTCCTGGAAGGTTTTCAAGATTTGCTTTAGAAGCACCTACTCAAAGGCCATTCTTTCCCCAGCCCCTACTTCCCACCCTTGACCATATTAAATTTTAGTAACATCTGAGATCCTACAACTGAGAAGTCCAGAAGACACAATTTGTAGCAAACTGTGACCTTTTCAGTGTCCTGTAATGTTATTAGCTCCTGTATAATATGTGGGGTGTGATCTGGGGCAGTGCCTTTAGGAGTTCCCAGTGTGTGAAAAATGCACTTTTTCATAAAGGTAAGAGAGGGGCTGATGTGGGCAACTGTGGCTCAGGAGATTTTGCTTCTCTTCTTTGCCTCTGCTTCTAATCATAGCTAAAAACCATGATTTTTCTGGAAATGGAGCTCTTCCTGTGAGTGTAGCTGTTAAAATGGAGGCAGCCCTTGTTTTTTGAAGCGTCTTGGGATTGTGGTTAGGAGGAATTAGTGTGCTTATGGAGGTAACTTGTGAAAATTGGTTAGCAGCCACTTACTGAACAATGAGCTGTTTGAAAACAGTTACACTTGAATCCAAACATGGGTTCAAGAAAAACCTGAGTGGGAGTATGTCAAGAAATGAGTTGGCTTTCATTTTCAAACTTCGCTTCAGAAACATCAAAATAATACATTTAATTTGCTTCATTTGAGCATGGATTTAAATTCAGCAGGATGTTTGATAGACTGGGGGGAAAAGGTACAGTCATACTGAAATTATCTGGCATGACAAAAAGAAATGTGAATATTAGTGTGAATTATTCTGGCTTTCTATTCTGAGAAGACTGTTTGCAACCAAAAGCAAGAACAACTGGCAAAATACTGGCATTTTATTGGTATTTACTGAATAGTAGAATTTACTAAATTTTGTTTTCTGACTATGCGGTTGCTACATCTGATATGAACTTTTTAATGCAATTTTTTTCTTGTATCTCTACTGTTAAAAATGGAAACATTTAGAGGAAAAGGGCGTAAGAGAAATGTGTGATGGCCTTCAGAAAAAGTTCCTCAAGTTCAGTAAAATGTAGATATTTTCTTATTTAGTATGCTGAATTTAGCAAGGCATTTCCTCATTTTTTAAAAATAACAAAAGAGTAACAGTAACAATAATAACAAAACAGTAACAGTTAACTAATTATGTCTGTTGCAGTAGATTTGTCTACTTCTGTTTTACTCATGGCTTTAAACCTGTGAACAATTATAGTAAAATATGCAACAAAACCATCATGAAATATGCATATGACTTCGATAATGGATTCTCAAATGTATTATTTACACAGATTGTTCATGTTGTTGTCTTGTTATATGGAAAAAGGAAAAAGCTAGAAAAAATAATTTTTTTTTTTTTTTTTTTGCAGTCTAACATGAAATATTTATCGTAACAGGCCTCTTGCAAACATTCTGCCCCCAGAAGCCAAGTCATATCAGTAGATATCTGATTGCCTTTTATTATATTAGAGGGTAAAGTTAGGAGTTGTGGACCAGCGTTATTGCTCACGCTTTGAAAGTCATATTACTGTGGTGGGGTCTTCCAGTTTTCCTGTGTTCTGCCCTGCAGAAGAGGACAGGCAGTGCATGACTGGGGGGGCACCAGACCATTCCTGCTTTGGGGTCCCTTTGAGACGAAGGGTGGTTTGTTTCCAGAGACGCTGGGCTGTGCTTTGTTGTCCCTCCCAGTGGAAGGTAGCCAAGTTTTGCGGGCAGGCACTTTGGGAGTCGAGGAGTGGGGGTGCCCAGTGAACCCAGAGAGGCCTAGCGTGGCTCAGTTGTCATGGAAGGGGATGGAGCCAGTGAATGGGGTGCACTGAGGGCACACTGTGCTTTTTGTGCATGTGCAGATCAGCCTAAGCAGGTCTGACATTTCCCAAAGGCATTTGGGCTCCTGGCTCACGTGCTGGTGGGTGTGGGTGCACGTGCAGACTGCTGGGGGCCCAGCTGGCACCTGGCAGAGAAAGGGGTTGTGTGGGGAGAAGATGCATGTATGGTGTCCTGCACTCCAAAAATGTGCCTGAAAATGGAAAAAGCAGGAAGGAATAGAGAGATGCACTATCTTTTGGACACTTGGAAAAAATCAGTCAGAACTCTTTTAAATAGAGAAAGATACAAAACAAAGGCTGAAAACTAAGGTCTCCCGTAGCACACATTGGAGAATAAAGAACAGAGAGGATTTTGGACTCATCCTTTCCTATGTTCCCCTCTTCCTTTCTTTGCATTATGTTAGTTTCCAGGTACCCACCTGTTGGAATACTTTGCAGGGCCTGTATCCTTGGCTTGCATGATGGAGTTACAGCATTTTCCTGCTGGCAAGGGAGTCAGCATGTATGGACATTTCATGAACACTCCGGTTTCTGCCCCTGTTTGCAAAGCACCTACTGCCTTCATGAGGCTGTTCAAAGAGTCACAGCACGCTCCTGGTCATTTATATAATGTCATTTGGCTTCTTACATCTGCCAAAGTCATGGTTCTCTAACCAGGAATTAAGGAAACAGCCTTACCAGAGCTGGGTGGTGTTTGGAGCCTGCAAGGCCCTTGCCTTGTCTGTCACACAGATGGGTTTTGAATGTCATAGTGAGTACATGAAATATCTGGCTGGCAAAGCTTTTGTGGTTGCTGTATCCTGCATTGTTTATATTGTTCTGGCAGACCTCTCCCTTTCAAAGTTATTAATATTAAAATGGAGCAATTCTTTATCATGTGGAGATCTCCTTCTAGCCCAGCTCTGTTAGGGGTGGCTGGGAGGCTTCAGGCACCTGTGCTGGGATGGAGGCCATGCTGAGCCACACCAGGCTGGACAGGGATTGTAGGTGCCAGTGGAGTTTGGGCTGGAGATGACACTGTGATCTGTAAATTGTGGTTAATTATGGGGAGCCTGTCTGGTTGAATCCTCTGGTGTGTAAATGCTGCCTGATCTTCTGGAGGGGTTGTACCTTCAGATTAAGTGAGCATATGCCAGCAGTGGGTTTTCTTTCCTTTCTGGCTTCCTTTATTGCCAGGCAAGTAGCATGAATGTCATTGTACAGTGCCCTGTTGTCTGAGCTGTCAAAAGCCATAGTGTGATGTGGAAAGTCCCCAGAGATTGCATGATGCATTTTGATTTCTCCTTATGGAATTGGGAGCATAATCAGAAAGAGAAATGGGGAAGCTGCTGCCTCTGCATTTTCCCCCAGCCTGGGGCAGGCTGGTGACTGTGCAGTTCTCTAGGTGTATTCCAGGAGTTGTGATGTGATAAGCCACATCTGTCCTGCCAAGGAGGACATCTGTGTTTGTGAAGGACCCTTTATTAGCAAACAAGTGTTTGCAATACAGGAGGTGACACAGAGGGCTTTGTATTTTAATTTGTTTTTTGTTATTCCCACCCATACAGTGTTTGCCTCCAGTGCAGCTGTGCATTTCTGCAGATGTGCTGCTGAGGTTTTGTGGTTCCAGTCCTTGAGGTGGGTGCTGGGGCTGGCCTGTACCAGGGCGTGTGCCTGGACCTGGTGGTGAAGCAGAGCAACAGCTCCCTTGAGGTTTGGCAGAAAATAGTTTCTTACCTTTTATTTTTTCTCCCTTGGTGAAAACAAGAGGAAGCTTTAACAGATAGGAGGTTGATGCTTTGCCACAAAATCATGTTCTCACATATCAGTGCAGTGAGGGCAAAACCACTAGCTGGACCCACCCCTGGCTGTGGGCAGCATTTACTGTCCCAGGTAGTGATAAAACCCATGTTCTTTCTCATTGGATCACGAGACATATGAACATTAAATGACTCCAGTTAATTGCTGACTTTTCTAAAACAAATTCCCTTTTAAAAAGGAGAAAGAGCTGGTAGCAGAAGTTTTCAAGTCCAAACAGAAAATTTTCAAAGAACTGAGCAGTAATCTCCTTCTATTAAAGCTGCTGTGAAAATGGACAGAAATAGTTATGCAAAAAATGAGTATTTTGATGATTGGTGTGGCTGGATCAGTGAAAGGGAAATTACAAATAAACCTGATTCAGGCCACTGAGCATGTCCATGCTTAGCAAAATTGAGCTGGAAATAACATTTCTAATTAAACTGGGTCAAACCATGTATGCAAACCAGGTCTTTAAAAATAATTATATTATAGAAACCTTGGTTTTTTTCCAATCTTTTGCACATGATGTCATTTGTTTGACCTATTCAGAGAGGATATTAAGTGCTAACAGTGGCATGATGGTGCTTTGTGCTCACCTTGCACTCTTTTGATTACAGAGCAAATGGCAAATCAGAATCAGTGCAGGGGAGCTGGTCCCTAAAGGTGACTCAGTGACTAATTTCAGAACCCTTTCTTGTTAGGTATTGTTTTTCTGTAACTCTTCTGAATGTACTCAATGTATTAGGTTATTTTCTTGTGCAAACATGTCAAAAATAGGTATTTTCTGTAAGCCTCAGTAGTGCAGGGAGGAAAGGAGTTTGTCTCCTCTGATTGGCACAAAACACGCAGGATTTGAATCATCTTGGAGAGTTCAGATTTGGTTGAAATGGGCTGACTGGTTAAAAAATGATTTGATGAAAGAGCAGTGCAATCCCATACACTCTGTTTCCTTTAAAAAACCTGGCTCAGCTTCTGTCTTTGGTAGTGCAAGTTCTTGCAATCTCATGTGCTCCCCTGAACCTGAAGGTTCAGAAGGTAGAAATGCAAAGCACTTGGGAAATGGCTTTTCTGGTGTGGGCTTTTCATATGCACTTTGATGTTTTGTTTTTTTTTAAATGACACTTTCATTGTAAATAGAGACCTGATTATTTAAATTTCTGTTATTTAAATAGGTGCATTGGCAATGCTGTAGAGTTTTAGTTTATCCTGCAAAATTTTCCTCTGGCAGGTAATACCATATTTATCCAAAGCAGCAGTGAGCTCTTGGTGGTGTATTTTGGCATCTGGATGTAGATGATGGAATATGCAAAGGAGCCACAAAAGGAAGCTTTTTGGGAACCTTGGAATGGTTAAACTCTTCAAGTAAATTTTTAAAGTGAACAACTAGATGTTAAAGCAGAAATGCTAGTTTTTAAAATTTATATTACACATGTAAGCCAGCAAGTTGTTGGTGTTAGCTGGATGCCTTGTGGAATGTTGAGGTTGTTTTTCCTGATTTCTTTTTTTTTTTTTTTTCTTTCTTGAGAGCTGCTTTAGATGTGATGCAGCTGTTTGGGCAGGCTATTGCTGTTACAAGGTAAAGGAAACCCAAAGGGTTTAGAGCTTGGAAAATGAGAAGTGGCTTTGAGACTCAGTCATGAGATGGGTTCTGGTGCAGCTTCGCTGGCATCTGAGGTACCTTGATCTAGGCCAGGGGGATTTCAGTGTTTCAGTTTTGAATATTTCTGTGTGTGTTTCTGTGCATGCCCTTTTGTCTGTAGTACCTAGGCCCTGCTGTATTTGGTGTGGAAGAAGTTCACAGAGTTTCCCTTTGCTGCCTGTGAAAGCTTTGTGTGACACACCAGCTGACAAGCCCTGAGTAGGGTAATCCCATTGGATCTCCATGCCTGTGAACGTGAATCCTGAGTCAGAGTAGTGAGTGTTCTGTTTCCATCTGGCCTTCATCTGTTTATGGAGAGCCTCATTTCCCATTGGCTGTGAGCTTTGGGTGGCAGCTCTGCAGTTGCTTGTCGGAGATACACAAGTGGACACACTGGACCAGTGGCTTGGGTTTATTTCTTGTGTCACAAGCTCTAGCCCAAACCTGTGAGAGGATCTGTACAGTCACACCTTTTCCAACAGAAACCATTGAAAATACACCTTTTTTTTATTTTTTATTTAAAAGTGAGGTTTGCTTTATTTGAGAAATTTGACCCTTTATGAGACAAATTCAGGTCTAATAAACTGAACAGCAGAAATTCCTTAGGACAGAATCACTAAGATTGTCTGGTTGACTTCTGGCAGGACCAGAAGTACACCTCAGTGTTGGGACAATCCATGATCAGCTGTTGGTGGGAAGTGCTGCAGGGAACCTTTGGGAGGTGTAGTCAGCTGTGCATGGGAGGAGGGCAGGGACCCCCAACCTGTGCTGGGGCTCTGGTGTTGTTTTACTCACACACAGCTCACTGTGTAGTTCACTGCTTCGTCTTGCCCTGTACAAAATTAATTTGGCTTGTTTAAACAGAGGAAGACAAAGAGATGAGAGTTTCAAAAATCCAGTAGGGCTGTTCAGTAGTTAATTTCAGGGAACTCTTTTTACCTCTTGTGACCGGTTCTTCCAATGATTCACTGCTGCTTTTGGTTCATGTGTGCTCATAATTATGCTGAGCTGCATTGCCTAAGGCTCTGCGGCTCTTCAGCTGTAATGTGTTTAGCCATTTTCTTGAAATTCTTCTGCAGGGGTATTTATTTCTTTCTTCCTCTCAAGAGCTCACTGTTCATTTCTGTCCTGCTGTGATTGATTTCAGTATCTACAAGTAATACAGAAATTTAGAGGATAGAGCACTGAGCAGTAACTGCTTGTGCTGTTCAGGAACTGTTACTGTGCATATGACCTGTGGTTTGCTTGAGAGGGGAACCTTTGCCAGCTGGGCTTCTGCTGTACAAAGCTGATTAGATCAGTTTAGAAAAAAACATCACCAGTGCTCCTCATCAATTAAGATTTTTTTTTGTTTGTTTTTGAACTTGAAATCTCCTCTCTGTTTTAAATTCATTAGAAAAGTGGACTATACTTCACTTGTAAGACTAATTACAAGGGTAGTCTGGTTTCATTTTGGAGACTAACTTAACACTGAAAGCCTTTCCAAACATTTAAGTAATTTTCCCTTGAGTTTTCTGGACCATCTGGCCAATAGGATTTTGGAAGGAAATGGGATTTGACTGCTGCTGTGAGATCAGTGCCATGTAGCTCATCTCTTACAGAAATAATTCAGAATTCTGGAGGCTTGTGTGTTTTTTCACAGACTAATTGTGTTCATTAACTCCCTTTTAATTTTTGGAGAGGATTCACCAGATAGAGCCAAATGAAAAGGCATGATTAGATGCTCTTTTTTTCCTCCTCAGTTAAATGCTCTATAGAGACTTTGGTATGTGTGTAAAGAATATGGCCATTCCCTAGGCAAACCTCAGGTCTTCTGAACTTGACGGTATTAGCAGAATTTTTGATTTCAGGATTCACTTCAGCTGAACAGAGTCATAGGGAGGGTATTGACCAAGAAACACTGAAGGGAAGATTCTGAGACTGTAAGAGAAATCCTTTTAATGTCAGTTGTTAGTACTGGGCAGTCCCATACTGTGTGTGCTGTACACAGCCATCTTCAGAGGTGCATACCTGCATGCTATTGATCTGTGTGAGAAAAACACCAGCAGAACTGAAATGGAAAAGTAAATCACCCTGAAGGTTGTAGCTCTGTCATCATTTAGGCTGGAACTTGCAGCTGTGTACTCTGCTCGCCTCAAAGCCTTTTTTTTTTTTAAAAAAAGGACACTCTTTTAACCTGTGCAGAGCTGTGTCCATGTTCTGTATTATATGCAAGAGAAAATTCAATTACATTACAGTTGCTGTTCACAAGAATTCTGAAGGATCTTTAAAAATTCAGTGATATAAATGCTAAGAGCTTAATGTGCACACAAGGTTGTATTTATGTGAGATAGAGACTAATAAAGCTACATTACTTAAAAAGTTAAAAGATGACTCTCCTAACATGAGGTTTGTAATTGCTGTGTGCAGCTTAACCTTTGTAGCTTTGTAGCAATGGTGAGCCAAAAAAACCTTCCTTTGAGGGATTCTTGCTCCAAAATTCTGGCCACCCATCAGCTGACCTCCTACAGTCCAGCCCTGACTTCCTTTCAGCAGGATGGGGCTGGCAGGACACACTTAACTGCTTGTGACCTTCTCCAGCAGGGATGTGCTATGGACAGGTTTTCTCTAGCACCCTGTATTTCTGTAAACGGATGTGTATGAGTCAGGCAGCAAAAATTCACTGGGGTGGAGGGATTTGTACCTCACCCCAGACTTAGCTTTTCAGTAACCCCTGTTCTGCAGAGTGAGAGCCTTCCAAAGGCTGAGGCTTTTCCAAAATTGTTTATTTTTCTGGATGAATAGACTTCTGGTGCAGCAGACCTTTGCTGTCGTAAATCACCACTGGGCTCCCAAGTGCTGTGTGGGACTGGCTCTGTGCCAGGGCTGTTCCAATCCTCCTGTTCACAAGAGCAGTCCTGGGACTTCAAATACCCCATATCCCCACTGGCCTGCATCCCCACTGCCCTGTGCTGTCCTGAACAACCCACCAGCCCAGTGTCCCCAAGCAGAACTCCCATGGGAAGAGTAAAGCTTCCTGTGTCCACAGAGCTTCTGTGCCTCTGACAGGGGTAGTGAGACTTGATGGGAGGCCGTGGCTGGAAATCTGGGAGTGTTTCAAGGTGTGAAGGGATGTGACAAATGCCAGAGCCCAGGATGGATAGCAAGGCTGTGGAAGGTGTTACTTCAATGTGCAAATAGTGATATTTAGGCTCAACTAAATCAGATTTTATGTCCCAATAAATAGAGTGTGAGGAAAATGGGATAACTGCACCACCTGCTTCTCGGACCTCTCCTCCTACTCATTGTGCTGCTGCCTGAGTTACTTAAAGCCACATATGGCCCCAAAATGTTGCTCTTCTTTCTTTACTGGCAGCAGTTCCCACTCAGGGGCCTTGCAGTTCTCTCTCAAGCATCTGGATGACTTTTGAAGAGAGGAAAGCTGGAGCTTCAGTGTTTGCCATCCCCATAGATGCTACTGAAGTATCACCAGATGGAAATTGGACCAAATCATGGTCAGTGGGAGTCTGGTCCTTCACCAGGAGCTGCTCTGCCTCCAGTAACCCTGTGACCCCAGCCAATCTGACCCCAAATGTGGCAGGTGAGGGTTGTTCCTGCAAGGTGCTCTATGTGCTGCAGCTCTCAATCTCCCACTGACAATCATCACGGGCCACTCTGGTTTTACCTGCCCCAGGAGAAGTGTTCCTGCTCTTTCCTGCTCCCTGTCTTGCACATTGTTCACATTGTTCAGAAGCTTTAAGCAGCAGTTGGGGATGTAAAGCATCATGTCTACATGTTAACTGAGCAAGGAGAAGCCACAGGAATGGGTACTTCCCTCCAAATGAGCATGGAGCTGCAGAAGATTACATGGGATGTTCTGCATACACCACCCACTTCAAATAAGTCGAGGAGAAATCTCTTTGTGTTATGACTAGAATAGTATTTTCAAAAGAGCTTGGTGCTGTGCTTGATCTTGCTGATCACAGTAAGAGTGACCCATTTTGGTGCAGGTTTCAGCATCCCAAAAGACCAGTCACCAGACTATTCAAATACAAGAATACAGTAGCCTTGAGTGGTTCATGTTTTGGATGAGGATGGTAACCTGATCAAGTGAACATACTGATATTGCAAAAAATGTAGATATTCAAATATGTGTTTGTGAAAGAGCTTGAATTTGTTCCTTTGTTTCATTTTCTTTTCCCACTGGTCTGCAGTCAGACACAGACGAGCATTAGGCAAAGCAAACAATCTGTGTTTCCACTCATACAATGGGAGGAAATAGGAACTGAAAGGATAAAAAAAAACCTGGACAGAAAAACTGCTTCTAGTGCCTCTTGGGATTTACAGTTCATGAGGGTTGTGGTACAGACATTTACAGTGGGGATGCAAAACTGTTGTTTTCCTCCAGAGATCAAGGTGATTTGATCTGGTACTTTTGAAATGACCCTTATCTTCCCTCCCTTCTAGACAATGTGGACGTGGGTAGAATTTTAAATGACTGGTGGAGGTTGTATTTTCTAATCTCTTCTCTGGGCTAATGTTGCTATTTTAGTATATAGGAAGTTCTCCTATACCACTGCCAACTTAGTTATCTTCAGTGGTATTATGATTTACAATGATAATTTTGTTTGTTTCTTTAAACATGTGACATAAGTAGGGGCCCTGAAATTCCTGATTTTCCTTTTTTACATCTTACCCCTGAAACATCTAAAACTTCTTTGGAAAAATCCATAAAACTAGTATTTTCACACTGAGTGAGCACAAATACATTCCTACTCCTGATATGAGGGGGGAGAGAAAAACAGGAGGGATGAAATGACATGCTCTGCACTTAAATAAGGTGGTGGTCAAGGATAAGAATTTGTTTTTCATTGAATATTCAATCAATTTTTACTACATAATTGTGATAAACTTTACAAAATAATATTTTTAATTTGGAATGCAGTGTAACATTTTAGGGTTTTGAAAATAATTTTAAATCCCTTTATAAATCATGTGTATCCCTAATATTTCTTCATTAATGTAGTAGCCTTTGTCTTAAAGAGCACTGAATGTTATTAATCAGCTTTCATTCTTTATACATCTACATGCAGACATTTTAGGGTTTAATGCTGATATTTTGCAACCCAAGTTCTGGGATATGTGAAATAACTTTTGGCTTATTGCTGTAGTCTATACCTAAAGTGATACATTTTAGCTGACTTCTTAGATCACAACTAATCATAGAGTGGGGTTAGGGTATAAGAGAAAAAAAGACCAATATGGCATAAACCTTGAAGTGCATGTCTTGATTTTCTACAGTGTTACTGTTTCTGTTGTTCACCACTGACAAGGATGATATTTTGTAGAGTTTAGGTGATGTGCTTTGCTTTCCCTGGCAGAAAACTTTTAGGGTTGGCTCTGGAGGCAGTGTTAGGTTGGAGTCTGTCAGACAGTCCTGTTCCAATATGAGGGACTGTGCCTGGTGTCTAATGTTGTACTGTCTGAGAGCAGCAAAGAACCTTCGTGTTGTCTCGTGTTGGCTCAGGAGCTGGTGCTGAGTTTGCTGTGTGCTCTTCCTCTCTTCAGCACAGTTAATGGCAGCAAAGCTATCCAGAGTGTGTTAAAGGAGCATAGGGAAGAGTTATTGGCAATATTTGGCTGTGCTGCCCAAGTGATGCTGGGTGAGACCTGGGTCTGTCTGGAAATTGTGTGGCAGGCGTGGGGGTGAAAGGGCAAACGTGTTGCATCCACACTGCCAGCACCAGGGCACCACAGCTGGGTTGTGGTGTCATGGCAGTCCCTGCATCCTGCACTGCTCACAGGAAAACAGTCACAAGGAAAGAAAGGTGTGCTCCAGCTGGGAGATGGAGCTCAGGGCTACCCTAGAGGTGGCTTGGAACAGCTTCCAAAATCTCAGTGTCTCCCAGTATGACAAAGAAGAAAAGAAATGCTCTTAGGGGAATACAATTCTTTGATTTACAGCTCTGAAATACAACAGACATACAGAGCTGGTGTGACTAAAGTACCACCAAAACTTTATAATGTCAATCAGAGGAGGTTTCTGCAGCTTGAGTTGTGTGATTAAAAGGATGAAGCCGTAATCAAAACAATAGCTGTGTTCCCACCTGGCTAGTGTCCTGAGCTCTTGAGGGTTGGGAAAAAAAATATAGAAAAAGACCTTGTGAAACTGGTGCCCGTCTGCCCAAGACATTTGTGGTTTGGGGGGGTTTTGTGTGTTTTTTTGTGTTTAGGTTTATCAGAGTTGATGTGGATTACATGTCATAGCCTGCAATGAGATGGATTGTTCCTGAAATCCAGTGCTAGTATTCAGTACCTGACCTACTCTGAACTTTGCCTTGGGCCATTAACTAATAAAAACAAGCTATAAGCTCTTAATTACTTCTTCCTTGGAATATATTCCTGTCTTTTCACGTTTTGCATTACTGCTGTATTTTTAGCTGAAGAGCTTCCACCATGACTACAGTGTGTTGTCTCACATGGTTGCGGTTGCTGAATTGAGACATATGGACTGCTCTTGCTGGTAAAGCTCACCTAAAAACTGTCTTCTCAGGTGACACAGCCTCACGTGTGCAAGCCCTGACCACTTGTGAAGACCCTGAGGGACAGCAGGATCCTTGTATGAGCAGCCTTTTGCTGTAGAACAGTGACTGAGTCTAAGCTGCAGTGTAAGGAGCATATCTGCAAGTTTTATATTTTTGGAGTTTTCCTCCCTGCCATGCTGACCCACTGGGGAGCATGCTGCAGCTGCATGGGAGGCTGCTTCTGCCTGCCTGCAGTGTGAACAGGCAGAGCTCGTGTTCCCACTGGCTCTAGGGCTGGGGTTAGCAAACATCACTCATCCCTTCTAAAGAACTGGGTCTGAGCAGAAAAGTCCTGTGCAGGTGGAAAGGGAAACAGAAGGATGGTGACTTCGTTAAGGTCACGTGGAATAGGACATAGGGTTTCCTGGATCTATGCAGAGCATTGTTCACTCTGTGCATAATCTCTTAAAGGCTTTTCTTGTATTAGCAGGAGTGAAAGGGTGGGGACCAGTCCCAGGGGGGACCAGCAGGCTGAGCTGGCAGGCTGCCAGCAACTGCAGGGCCACACAGATTTACCCGAGATGGGCTCAGACTTCAAAGTTCCTCAGTGCATTTTGAACAGGAAATCTGCTTGCTGGAGTTCACTTTCGGTGAGAGCTTGCAGCGACACAGCTGTGCCTTCACCTCGCTCCCAAAGGGCGGATGGCCACAAGCTGCATCTGTTATCCCGTAAGGAATGCTTCTGGTTGAGAAAGGCCTTGACTGTCAAAGTCCCACACCTCCAACACCCACATCTTGCTTGACAATGCAAATCTTGAACATCCAGGGAAGGTCCTGAGAGTTAAAGTTGTGGTATCTACCAGTTTTTGGGATTACACAGGCAGGCAGCTCTGTGGTGGGTGACCCAGGAGTGCCATTCCCTCGTGCTAGTGCTGTGAGCTGATTGTGTCTTGCCTGATAGCAAAGTGTGTTTGGTATGAAATGGCCCTTCATGTGGGCACAAAGGTGCAAACTGCAAAGTGTGCAAGTTTTCTTGTTTTTGGGAGGTATCCCTGCACACAGGCACCTGACTGCCTCTCTGAAACATCTGCTTTTTTAGGTATCCCTGCACACAGGTACCTGACTGCCTCTCTGAAACATCTGCTTTTTTAAGGGAGACACAAGTGGGGTGGTACTTCTGGTTGCAGACTAGAAGACAAGGACATGGACAAGAACAAGGTCAAAGGCTCCAGCTCTGTTCTACCCTGGTGTCTTGCAGCAGGCAGTCCCTGCTTTCTCCTGCACTTTTTCCTGCTGCGGTTACATGGGGACAGCTCCATCAGACAGGCCCAGAAGCACGTGGACATTAATGAGTGCCTGCTGCCAGAAAGGAAGCCTGTGGTGGGACTGCCGTGGGCCGCCTTGGCACGGTGTGCAGCACTTAACTGGACAGCTGGCTTCTGCTGTCTGGGCTTGCAGTCGTCTGCTCCAAATCTGTCGAATCCCAAGTGGTGAGAGAAGCTGATGGGAGCTGCTTCCCACCCCCAGGAAGAGAGATACGTGCAGGATCTGGGAGGGAAGCTGTCAAACCAAGCTCTCTGCATATGACTTGGAATCTTTTAATCTCATTGGGACCTTGGCTCTCTTCTTGTAATCATGGCCCAAGGCGGCGACTGTCCAAAATTTTTATTGGAACCTAACAGGAAAAGGTGTTGTACGTGACTGAAGGCACCATTTTGTAAATATACTTAATTCATGTAAAGCCCCTTTATCAGGTAATAGCTGGCTGCTAATGTTGACACTCATTTGATGTAAATAGAAAAGTACATGTCTTGACCCTTAGTAGAGGGCGTAGATAAGTGGTTTCTTTATCTGAGGTGAAAAGAGAAATACTCGTCCAACAAAAATGGCACTGAGCAATCTGCCCTATTCCATGTATCTCTCCCTGCAGAGATAATTCAGGGCTGGAGCTCATCAGAACCAGATCTTTGGCATAAAGCATCTCACACAAGTCTGGCTGCAATGAGCAGTCTGTAGATTTGAAAAATGTGTGTGCTGGCTTCAGGTTTGCTGAATGTTACTGTAGTGACTAACTGGCAGCTAGAGCAGACTTTATGCGGAAATATTTTCTGGAGGAGACCAGGAATTTAGCTGGACTCAAAGCTAATGGGAGAATTTTTTCCAGCTTGGATACCTCATCAAAATGAAGGGTGGAACTTCAATTTTAGAAAGTTGTTAAGCCTCAGAATTGTTTGTGTCTAAGTTCGTGTATGAGCTTGATAGAGTTTGATGTTATACTCCTTGAGTAGGAATATGGCTGTTGGATGTTTTGACTAC
>WEIU01010852.1:30985-52195 GCA_013389925.1 Aegithalos caudatus | reverse complement strand
ACTGATCTGTCTTCCCTATTATAGAGTTTTACGTCTTTTCTAAATAATGGTAAGATAAATGTGTATTCTGGGAGTTGGAATTTAGATGGCATGCTGAAGTAATGCATGAATAAGGGTAGAGCTTTGCTTCTGGGGCACAGGAGTTGAGAAATGCGCTCAGCAGAGAGTATTTGCCATTTTACAGGGATTTGAAACTAGCCTGTGGATTATGATCATTATATCTGGAAAGTGTGGGGAGTTCTTCAAAAGAAAAAAACCTTAATGGTGTGGTCACATTGTTCCTCATTGGTGTGGCTGTAATGTCTCTGTTAAAGCAATTGGTGTTAAAACATTTGGTTTATGCTCATGCAACTGAAAACTGTGACAGCATGTTGGTAAAAACAAGGGACTGGATTTAATCATGCTTGTTTCAAGACAAAATGGCCCAGTACCACTTGGATTGATACGTTTCCTTCTGGAAAATTTACAAGCTTGGTGGAAGCTCCGTTTCAAGCCATTAATGTTAGAGAGGCTAAGTGTTGGGAGTGAAGCATCCCTGGATTACTATAATGGATTATTACAGTGTCTTCCTTTGTGTTTATGCTAGTTCAACCATGGGCAATTTTGAAATACAGGAGGAAGACAGCAAATATTAGCTGATTGAAAACAATATTTGCTGCATTCAAAAAGAGGTCTAACATGGTATTTTTAACTTTCTCTAGTCCATTTACCATTGAATTTCTTGTTTTGTTAAATGCAAAATTTAGGCCACTACAGCCAGCCAGCTTCTGTCTCTGGTCCTCATACAGAGCATTCTGCTTTGCTCTTCTTCTCTTATGTTTGCTTCTAGCATAGAGTGTAAGGAGCATCCCTTGGTTCTGAGACAGAAGTTTAAAATACTGCTACCTCATTCTCTTCACACTTGGCTCTAGAGATGCTCCACCACTCTCAGGCCTGGGATGAGGAAGACAATCAAATTTATGGTTGCTGTCTTCTCTCCTCCCTGAAAATGTTGCTAGTAACAGCTAAAGGACTTTGCTTATGAATAAAAACTGAAAAGGGGTGAAAGTGTAAAAATGCAACAGTGCTGTACTCAGGGTAGTGTTAGGAAGAAAGAATAAGGAAAATCTGGATTTCTTTTAGGGATTGGCACATCTTCATGCTCACCATGTCATCCATCGAGATATTAAAGGACAGAATGTTCTTCTCACAGAAAATGCAGAAGTAAAATTGGGTAAGTTTCCTTAAATGTGTGCTAGAAACCTGTTTGTCAAAATTTAAGATTTCCATCTTGACTCAGAGCAAACTTTCAGTAACCTAAGTGCAGCATGTGTGCCAAGCATTGTTAATGATGTGCTTACATGGTGTCTGTAATGCAGAAAGCATTGAAAATGTCAAGTGTTCTGCAAGGGTGTCCCTCACAGCCTGAGGTCAATACAGGCAGTCACACACAGAGCCAGCCCAGCTAGTCACAGCACCATCAGGCCTTCACAGAGTATCCTGGGATGTGAAAGACTTAGAGAGTAAAAAAGTTGGGGGAACAAATTTTGCTAATCCATTTCTCTAAAGGAAGTGGTCTTAGAGATTTGCATAAATCTGACAGTATATGGAATTACTCATGTGTAAGGGCTACCACTGAGTAACAGTCATCTCTCAAAAAAAATTGGAGGGTTTATTAATTTCTTTTTATTACTGTGACATGTCAGTGTTGGCAATTTCTGACTTCCTAAAACTAAACTCAAGTATGTATCTCTCTTGAGGAGGGCATGTCTTTCATGTTTTGGAAAGACATCACAGGGATGTGTTTTAAAGGAGAAATCTCAAGGGGAGCACTTCTTACTTGTGATGATCTTTACAGTCCTTCTCTCATTAACTGAAAAAATGCACTCCAGAGTTGGAAAACAACAAGTAATAAACATGGCTTGTGGATGTGGGGTAGGATGTTTGGTTGGAGCAAGTAAAAATAATACTTTTAATCTCGTTATGGTTTAACCTTGTGACAAAAACCTGGCTTCACTCAAGTCAAAGGGAGTTTTGCTGTCAAATTAAATGATGGCAGGATTTTGCTTGTATTCTCTAAATCATATGTACTAATTATCAATTGTTCCATCTTAAAACAGGTAAGGTGTGTGTTTTTATAGTCTCATATATTTATTATTTCCACCATTCTCCACATGGTTGACAAAACAGTTAAACCTATCTAACTCTGGTTAAAGATTAAACATATTTAATAAGTATAATGATTTAAAAAAAAAACAAGGAAAAAAAACCCCTTGTTTCCAGAGAGATTTAGCTCATGTGTCTTAAGGCAAAGAAGCAAAAAAGCCAAGAGGGTCTCAATTCAATTCTATTACACCTCAGTGTGAGAGTGTGCCCTTCCCATCAGATGCACAGAGCACAGAATGATCCCAAAGGTCAGGTCCACCTTCTTGGAGAAGGTTTGTTAAGCAGGCACATGAAATTATAGCACTAAAAATGATTTTGGTTTACAGAAAATCTGCAATGAGGCAACATCAATGAGAAAATCTGCTCCTTGATGGTAACCATGGGGCTGTCTCCTTTCAGTCCTTCTCTTTCCCCCTTCCTCTATGAATATCACTCCAGTGCTATCCCAGTGGATCCAATTAGTTTATCTTGGGGTTTTGTTCAAAGAGAAATAGAATCACATAATTATTGGTTGTATGAACCCTTTTCATATTTGAACAAAACCATTTTGCTGTACAGTCCTTATGAAAGTATCACCCTTTTCAGCACAAAGGGAACCACGTGATTCACTCATTATAATGACCTAAGGTGAGAATAAAGTATAGTGGTTTTTTCCAGCTTTTACAAGTGGCTATATTAGACACATCCAAATTTGCCTTGTGTGTAGATACTATTTTTTCTTTCAGTCTAGTTGAAGACCTTGAGTCCTACTCAATGTGGCATTGAAATTAAGCATAAATTATTCCATAATGTCTTGTAGAGGAATTCCTCTTGCTGTAACCCACCAGGCAGATTTATCATCCTGTTTATTTAATTCTTCTGTCAAAATGAAGGGAAAAAAAGAGGCAGTTAAATTTCAACTGTTGGATAAGAGGTACAGGAGAAGCTCAGATTTCATATATATTGTATCACAAAGGTTTGGTGTTGCTAACATGACATGTATGACATGTAAACATCTGCCATGCGGATACAACTTTTTGCTAATTTCTCTACCTCTTCTTGGCTTTTCAGTGGATTTTGGTGTAAGTGCTCAACTGGACAGGACTATTGGGAGAAGAAACACATTTATTGGCACCCCATATTGGATGGCACCCGAGGTCATTGCTTGTGAGGAGAACCCAGACTCTACATATGATTACAGAGTAAGTGTTAAACACTTCATAAGGTAAGAAAACTTGTGGGTTATTGCTGAAATCCTTCTCAGTTGAAAAGTTCAGACTTCCTGCCTTTTAAACCACAGTAATACTAGAACTGTACAAACAGAAATATTTGTAATATGCGGGTGGAAGCTCTTTCTAAGAGTGAAGTTTCACTGTGAATATTTTTTCTGAGTTTTTAATATATGAAATACACTTTCATGAGCTTCCCTGCAATAAAAAAGTACTAAGAAGGTTGCAGGTCTGGATACAAAAGAAAGGAAGAGAGGAGTTCCAAAGGAATACTTGAAAGTAGTGTAATATTAATATAGCAAGTTGCTGAACACTGTGGTAGAGCTGTTTTGCTCTGTACTCAGCTGTGAATCCTGAGTTAATTGGCAGTAATTAGTATTCATTTGTTCATTCATAAGCATGTGACTGCAAGTGGTTTCCCATCCCAGAATGATTTCTGGTCGGTGGCTGAGATGAGGAGGCACAGAATTTCCTGTATTTCAGTTTGTGAGCATTGCCTCTTGTCCTTACCATGGACAAGAGGCAATGCTCATGGACATGTAGCCCTAACAGCATGTTTTCCAGGGATTGCTTTCTGAGCAGGTATCTTCTGGGTGGCCCTGCA
Source organism: Aegithalos caudatus (assembly GCA_013389925.1). Classification (NCBI taxonomy): domain Eukaryota; kingdom Metazoa; phylum Chordata; class Aves; order Passeriformes; family Aegithalidae; genus Aegithalos; species Aegithalos caudatus. Next base: position 48,238 of record WEIU01010852.1, on the reverse strand, counting down.
GTCACTCTTAGTTCAGGTGCTTTCTCCGTTGGCACTTTGCACCTCACTTTCCAATTGTGACTTCAGAAATATTAATGAGAAGAACCTGCTATTGCTTTCCTTTTTTAGTGATTCAGAGGCTGTGATTCTCCCTTGCTGAGACCTTCTGTGCTGCACTGGCCCAGTGAGGTCATGTTGTGTGTGTGTCTGTCATAACTAAACAATATTTACTTCTTCCAATCATGCCAATCTTCTGCTGAAACCTCAAGAAGTTAATCTCTTGTCTTCATTCCTTGTCCCCAGTTGATTTCCTTCTCTGAATGTGTACTTACCAAAGGCATAATCATAAAGAATGTGCACCCCTAATTCTTGAGCTTTCTTTGCCTTCAGTAATAACCCTGGTTTGTCTGCTTCCAAATGGATACTGCAGATGGTAGTTTAAGATGGGTCAGCAGAGGGTTTTGGAAGCACTTTTGCAAACTGCTGCAGCTCAGAAGGTGGCACAGAGTTGGTCTTTCCCACAGATACTTATACCTCCTAGGATGGGCTAAGTAGCAGGGAGATACTCTGTAACTTCTTGCTCTTCAAATAAAAAATAATTTTTAAAAAAATAGAACAAAGGAACAAGACTAAATGAGTACAAACATATGCACATAAATATGTTTATACACACACTGAGCTTTGCAAACAATGCTGTCATCATCCTTTACACCCGTCTGCTTCTCAAGCTTTGGGACTCCAAAACCAAAATTCCTTGTAGCCTGGATGTTTTTCTCACTGTCCTTAAAAACTGCAGTACTACCCATTGAAGACTCTTAATTTTCAGTCATTTACTTAATAGCAAGTCAGAATTTTGTATGTATGAAATCCCCACCAGTTTTGTTGCTGAATTCCTCCACAAACTATGATGTGAACTGGCTTTCAGCTTTTGTGAAGAGTTCAGAGCAGCTGGACTGAGAGGGCTCTGTTGATAAAATTAGATTTAGAGTGCTGGGCTGGATATGAGCTGCTAGTCATGTAATGGTTTATTTCTTCTAATATTTGAAGGTTTTATGACACTCTGTTTTTTTTAAAGATAAGTTTTAGAGAAGCTCTGCAAGTTGGTTTGGCCACGTGCCTCTCATTTGGCTACATTTAGATGCAAGAAATAGTGAAATAATGCACATGATTAATCAAGTGGAAATGTGTGAAGTTTTTACAGCCACTGATGGTGGTTGCAGTTTACCTTCTGTGATCAAAACCTGGCCCTTGGCATCCAGATCAGCTGATGAAGAGAACTCTACTCTGATAACTGAGCTGAACATACATTGTGGCATAAATCTGACTGCATGATGTACTCTTCTCTCATGTGCCCAAAAAGGTGTGACTACAGACTTTGTACAGAAAAAGTCAGACCCCTAGGCCTGGCTATAATTCCTGTTCCATCAGTGTAGAAACACAGCAATGACTGCTCTGAAATGAGCATTAAGACCAAGAATTACTTTTGGCCAGAAGGAGAAGGGTGAGGCACTGCTGTATCTTGCTGCCTCATGAAAACAGATTTAAGGCATATATTTAAACAGTGCCTGCTATATTCTGTCTGGCTCTTGTTTTTTGAATGCAGAAAGTCTGCATTTTGGTGCTGGCTGCTCAAATGATGGATCAGCTGTTCAGAGTTGCATGGGAAATGGGAAGCTCCTGGCTATTAGCACATTTCCTAAAAGCTCAGTAGGGAGTGGGAGGGAGCAGAATATTTGTCACTCCAAGTAAAACAACATGATCCAGGAGAGATCTAGGGAAACTGTAAATAAAACCAAAAAAAAACCACAACAAAACAAACCCAAAACCAAGAAGAAAACAAAAAAATGAAGCAAACAAGCTAGAATGCTGCAAGCTGCAATTGCTGTTTCTTTTCCTGCAGAGTGACCTGTGGTCTCTGGGAATCACTGCTATTGAAATGGCTGAAGGAGCACCTCGTAAGTTATTTGGTATAAAGGAGGGGTTGTTAAAGTAACTCATGTATTGATGCACAGAATTCTGGTTCTGTCCGTGTCTTTAAAAACACTTTGACTTTTTGTGATTTGGACTCAATTGCATTCTTACTCCTTTTAGATTCTTTCAGTCTGTGTTTTGATGCCTTGCCTTCTTCTCCTGGGAAAACAAAACTTTTTTTCTTAAAGCTCTTGTTAGCATCAGTTTGTTGATGGCTGCCTGTGGATATAACTAAGCAGAAGTGATTGATACATTAGCAGAAAATACTGGCTGGAGTGGCTTTGGGTTTAGGTCACTAAAAGAAGTGATGGCAGTGGAAGCAGGTAGGGCTAAAGGTTATATTTTACCCTGAAGCTGACTTGGTTCTCAGAGATTTTGGGACTAATACGGTGTTTACTGACATGTAATGGCTTTGATCTGTGACCACACTTAGCCTGACAGCAGATTACCAGTTTTACAGCCTGCAGCCCCCTTGCTCCCCCAGAGAGCCTCTTGCAGGTCAGGCAGAGATCTCTGGGTGCAAAGTCCTCATGCATTTTTGTTTGCATGGAGGGGTGGTGGCTTTGCCCCAGCTCCTGTGGAGCAGATGGGATATGTGGGGTGTCCGGTCACAGCTGAGAGCACGGGAGATGAAATCCATCATACTCTGAGAGCATGTAGGCTGTTTTTAAACAACCCACTTGGCTGTTCTCCCATCAGACTTGGTTTTTAGCAGGAGCCAGCTGGAGTTCAGGAGCACTTTCAGACCCTGTGCTTTAGCCTGCCTGAAGCTTAGTCCTGAGACATGAGTCCATCGGCAGTTTCTTTGGGAGAGACTTTGTAATTTTGCATGCCAGTTCCTCATATATTTCATGTTTTCCCTAGTTTTGACAGGGAAATGCTGTGGATTATATTCTGTTGCCTTGTGTTTTGTTTACTGTAGTACAACAGTGTCTGGAACTCAGAGCTAAAAACCAGACTTCTGCCCCTCATTTCCGCTGTATCACGTACTATTGAACATACCAAGGAAAAGGTCAAAGCCAGAACCAAATGTGAGAAACTATGGCAGGTGGAGGCAGACTGAGAAATTAATAGAAGGTAGGGAAGAGCACCACCAGAGAATAGTCTTCTCACTTCTACTGGTTCTGTAATTCTTTAAGTTCATGTCTTTTAAGAGCATCACTCCTGGATACCTAAATATTACAAGAAATCAAACGCCATGTAGTTCCTATCAGTTGTCCTTCAGTAGCTCTGTTTGGTGAAGGAAGACCTTTTACCCTCAACATTTTTCCCTGCCACATAGAACACACTCAAATTCCTGGGATACACAGAGTGCCCGGGATAGATGAGATGTGATGGTATTTGCTTTCTGTTGAGTTCCTTGTAGCTTCAGCTTTCCACAACAGTAGCCCTAAAGAGAGGTACAGTGGCCTGGAGAGAAGGTAGTTTCTGAATGCAGAAGTGGAATCTGTGGCAGATTGCCTGATTATGGTGCTCCCATTCCCAGAGCACAGGATGGATGAAATTTTTGCTCAGTAGTTTTGCTTTATGCCACGGTGCAGGTTATGAGCTGTGTGCTCTGTATCAGCTTTTCTTCATCCTGTGTTTTCTCATATGCCATGAACAATGTGGCGAAGAGTTTGGTTATAATGGAGCTTATCATTTATCTGAACCCAGAAGCCAGACATAATAACTAGATAAATATTTCAATCTCAGCTTTAACTTCTGTTTATGTGCAAACACGCTTTTGTGTATGGGAAAGGTGAGCTTTTTTATGTCCTTCCGAAGCTATATATGTATAAAATATGAAGAAAGTTGTACTTGTTCTTGCCTTGCAGCCTTTCTTTTGAATCTTTTTTAGCTGGAAGTCTCTGTGTACTCAGAGACTTGATTTCTTGGCTGTAGTGTGAATTTGGTTGGCTCCTGGTTGGGTTCTGGGGCAGATTCTGTGATGTTGGAAGTGGAGGTGTTTGGAAGTGGGAAGTGAGGTCACAGGGAGTATATGCATCCTTCCATAATTTGTGGTTTCCTTTGCAGCCCTGTGTGACATGCATCCCATGAGAGCACTCTTCCTCATCCCAAGGAACCCGCCCCCAAAGTTGAAATCCAGAAAATGGTAAAGAGATGTGTAAAAACCCTGTGTTTTTGCTGCAGTGGGCTTAGGAGGGCTTTTAGCTCTCTTGTCCAGGGAAAATGTTTTTGTTAAATTATGTAGTTATCTAGGAGGTGATTCCTGTGCCGTTTCTAAGACCTGGATTGAGCCAGAGGGAAGACAGAGTTTACCTTTGGGAAGAAACACCTTCCTTTTGAACTCTGCCTAAACTGTGGCAGTTGTTTCATTTTAGTGTCTGTGGCTGAAATTGCAGGAAAAGCAGGGAAGGCTTAGATGTTCTGCTTGGGGTCAGGGCTTTATCAAAAGACTGCTTGGACACTGTAGGGCTAATGGCAGTCACCTGCCCTACGGAGAATTACTTTTTGTTTTAAATTAAGTTTATAAAGAAAATCTTCACCTTATCAAAAGGTCAAGAGCATTTTTGAAAGGCAACATAACAACTCCTCTGAGAGGGTGGTGAAGTGGAGTTCATCCTCAGCACTGTGCTGGTTGCAGGAGTCTCACTGATGGCAGAATTCAGATTGTCTCTCAGTTCCAGTGTAGAAGAAACCCTTGCAAAGTTAGTGCTTTCCACCACTCAGGGGTAGTGCTTGGTCCACAAGTTGAGAAGGATTATTGGTCTTTCTCCACTGTTGTGTCTTTTTTTAGGTCTAAGAAGTTCCTAAATTTTGTTGAAAGCTGCCTTGTAAAGCATTATTTGCACCGTCCATCCACGGAGACCCTGCTGAAGCATTCCTTTATCCGAGACATGCAGAACGAGCGGCAAGTGCGCATCATGCTGAAGGATCACCTGGACAGGACAAGGAAGAAAAAAGGAGAAAAGGGTAACATGGCAAAACCAAAATAAAGGACACTTCAGAGAGCATGTCCTCTTCAGATTTTGGCAGCAGAGCATGAGGCAGATGCAGCTGAAATACTAGAACCAGGAAAATTGAGGTTGTCCTTGATATGGGGCCATTTTGAAGATTTCCTTTTCAGAGCCTGGGTCCTTGATTGTGTTTTAGTGCTAAGGTCCTTGAACCTGGAGTTACTGAGAGCAGCCCTGATGCTAGCAGGACCCAAGTCTGGATCTCTGCTTTCTTGAGCAGTGCTTCACAAGTGTTTCCTGGTCTCCCAGTTCATATTTCTGTCCCAAATCCAATTGATTTACCAGTTGGATCCCCATATAATTATGTATTTTGAATTCTTTGGGGGAAGCATGACTTCTTAAGTGTTTGGCAATGGAGTCCACAAAAGAGACCTGGAGAAGACCTTCAATCTGCAGTATAACACAGATGTTATAATGAATCACTTCCTTCAGAGCATGTATGAAGAAAAAGAGAGTTTGGATTTCTTCCAAATGCCTGCCTCACCCTTCAGAGCAAAAGCTGGAAGAAGCAGTGCAGGAATGGGGCTGATGCTTGTGAAAATGCCTGTGCATTTTTTTTGCACAGGCTAAGGGCTGTGCAAAGGGGACAGGGACATGTGGCCTGTTGACCAACAACCCTGCCCTCTCTCCCCTTTTCCCCTTTTTGTATGTCTAATACTGCCAGAAGCACTGTGAGGATTAGGGACTGTGAGGACAAACTTGGAAAACAATATGGTGTTGGAAGGTGTCTTATATATGCTCTGATTTGACAACAGGAATATTTGTGCCTAAAATGAAATTGCTGTTGCAAAGGAGATTTACTGACTCCAGCAGTAGTTGCAAATACTGCCACCTCTTTTAGCTATGAATCTCAAAGCACACTGAAATAGAAAGATAGAGAGTTAGAATTTCTCACAAATGCCCTTGAGAGGGGTGGAGGAGTGCAAAGATAACAGTCACTTCTTCATAAATAGTTATATTTTGACCTGGAGATGCTATTTTTAATCAAAACTCCCCTGAAAAGGAGAATAGTGTGCAATTGCCAGACTAAACACTTCAAAATACTAACTTTAAAAAAAAAAAAATGAAGTCCCAGTTTAGCATATAATATTCTAGCAGCCAATGCAGGGTAGGACCAGTTTGAAATTATCCCATAAAAATGCTCTCTTCATTTCAGTCTTGAAGAGAACTAGAGATCAGCTTTTGAAACTTTGTGCTAAAAACTAGTATTTACTTCTATTTTCTTTTTTGCTTACTTAAATATGATACAAAAGGAAGCCAGGATTTAGGGGTGCCCTCAGCATAGCCATGACAGAGGTACATAGCAGCAGAGCAGAGCAGTGAAAGATTTCATGTCCTATCCAAATGTCTTTTTGAAGAACCCCTCTGCTTATAGTGCTGTGGGGGTTGGGTTTCTCTGTGGGTTTAGCCTAATTTGTTTCAGATTATGGAAGTAGGTTAGTTTTACAAAACCAATACAGTCAGTCAGGGGAAAAGGTGGGTGTGTGTTAAGGGGCTGCCCTGAATCATTATCTGAACTAGATTTTGAATTATCTACATAGATATTTTGCCTCCCCTTAGCCTCCCAGTACAACGTGTGACTTTTAAATTCCAGTTCCTCCTCAGCCTGTTCAGGCTGAATACTCAGAAATAAAGTTCAAGTTCATGTCTTAAATAACAGCATCCTCCTCTGGTGTTTGTTTATTCTCTTTTTCAGAAGAAACAGACTATGATTACAGTGGAAGTGAGGAGGAAGATGATGAGCTGAATGAAGACGAAGGAGAACCAAGGTTAATTTTATTACTGAAATAGGAAATTTGACTGCCCAAGCTGTTCCCATTGAAGGCAGCTCTCCTCAGACAGAACAGCTTTGTTACCTTGCTCTGAATCCCTAATCTCCTGGGTCCCCTTTGGTAGCTTTAACTGTTTTGTAGCTGTCAAATGTAACTGCTGAGTATAAAATGTCTAATAAGCTGCTGCTTTAGTTTCCTTGCAGTAGAGGGGGAAACTCTCAAATGAAGGACCCAATAATCAGCTGGTTTGTAGCACACCAAGTTATTCTTGGCTGCAGAATCAACTGCTGGAAATATATAATGATTTGCTAACACAGGGCAACAAACATTCTCAATGCACCTTGTATTCTGTCTTTAGTGCTATGTTTTGTCATGTAGAAACCTCCTCTTTGTTTCAGCTCCATCGTTAATCTCCCGGGGGAGTCAACTCTCCGCCGTGAATTTCTGAGGCTGCAGCAGGAGAACAAAAACCGTTCTGACCCTCATCGGCAGCAGCAGCAGCTGAAGGACCAGGAGAAGTACAAGAAACAGCTGCTGGCAGAGCGGCAGAAGCGCATCGAGCAGCAGAAAGAGCAGAGGAGGAGGCTGGAGGATGTAGGGAGCTGGCTTGTGTTGTTATTCCATGTCTCATCACAAATGAAGTGTGCCTGTAGGGAGTAGGCTTTGCAAGGCAAGAGGGCTGTGTTAAATTGTCAGCTCAGCATGGATTGTAGTCTTGCACCTTGGGAGAACTGTGTCTCTTTTGAACACATTGATTTTAGATGGGCTCTGTCCCTTTCCTGCCGTTCCTGCTGATAACCCACCCTGACCTCTGTGAGCAGAAGAGGAAGGGCATTTTGCTTGAGTAGGTTTGTTGGTGGTAGCCCTGGCAGATGGGGTGAGAGATCCCCATTTCTTCCTCATACACATTTCCCAGTGTACACAGTCTGTTGGTCTGGTCCAGAGTCTCGGCCCTGCTTTTGTTAAGATATTAAAAGAGAGCTGGTTGTCTTTTCAGCTGCCTGACACACTTTGTCTTAGAGGCAGAGGTGAATTATAAAATCACAGAACTATTAAGTTTGGAAAACATCTCTAGGATCCAGTCCAACCATTAACCCAGCACTGACACGTCCACTGCTTTATCTTGATACTAAGTGCCACATCCATTTTTTTAACACTTGTAGGAGTGGTGGTTCCATCACTTCCCTGGGCAGTCTGCTCCAATGCTTGACCAGCCTTTCAGTAAACAGATTTTTCATAATATCCAATCTAAACCCCCCATGGCACAACATGTTTGTTCCCTGAGAGCAGAGCCTGATGCCCATCTGGCTACAACCTCCTTTCAGGGAGTTGTGCAGAGCAATGAGGTCCCCGCTGAGCCTCCTTTTCTCCAGGCTGAACACCCTTGGCTCCCTCAGCTGCTCCTCATCAAACCTGTGCTCCAGACACCTCCACAGCTCTGTTGCACTTCTCTGGACACACTCCAGCCCCTCAATGTCTTTCTTGCAGTGGCACAACACAAAAATCACCAACATGTCTCTTCTCCTGAGTGTCTGACAAAACTTGAGCATTGTGTGAACACTTCAGAGCTGACATTTATGAAGTGCAGTGCTGCTCCATCAAGATGGGAATGCTCTTCCTTCTTGAAATACCCTTCCTTCTTGAAACGTTGAAATGGGAAGACATTTGTCATTAGCTTAGTTGCCAGCTGTCAGCCTCATAAATGTCACATGCCTCATAAATGACAGATTTGCCCTGAGCTGCCAAAAGGGCAGAGGTTTCACTTCAGGTTTGGCAATCACAGTGGTGGCAGCTTGTTCCTGCCCACTTTTGCTCTGTGGTCTGTCAGGTGCCTCCCCTTTAGTGACTTTTAGAGCAGGAAATGGGCCTTGTGATTTATGAGCACTGGCATCAGTAGTTGGTGGGTACTAAAGTAAAGTAAAATAAGCAATGTTATTTCCTGGCTTTCTTCCAGCACCAGAGGCGAGAGCAGGAGCTACGAAGGCTGCAGGAGTGTGAGCAGAGGTGGCCAGAGGCAAAGGTCAGCCAGAGGAAAGAGGAAAAGGGTAAAGAAGACAAAAAGGCTGTGGAAGATGAATACTTCATAGTAGATGGACAGAGGAAATTAGAAAAGAAGCAGGTATGAAGAGGGTGTTCACTGACAGCAGTTTGCAGCTCCCTGTCCTGTAACTGATGTCTTTCTCTGTTCCCTGAGGATGTTCCCATCCTCTGAGTCATAAACCAAAAAGAAACTTAACTAGTGATTTTACTGCCTCTCGTTCTCAGATTCAGCCTTCCTTTGAGTTAACTTATCTGTACTGAGTCACCCTCCTTACCTACAGCAGGGACACTGCCTCTCCCACTTTTGTCCCTGCTGTTTCTCTGTGCTGAAATGGTCTGATTAAATAAAATTCCTTTACCCTGAAAGCTTCCAGCATCAGCTAAACCTAAGCTTCAATCTCCAGTCTCAATTTTGCATTCATGTTGTAACCAGGACCATTTCTTGTTCACAAAAACAAAGGAGCATAGGTTAATTTTAATGTTGAACTGTCATTATCAAGTCTGTCACCTTGGCCACAATGTTTTTCTAATGCTTGAGCTGCAGATTGATTTGTAATCAAACAGAAGCATGCAGTGTTTGATTAAAGACCTCTGGTTTTAGTAAAAGTAAAAAGAACAAATATGATTTTCTGACCTGCTGTTTAAAAAGCCAAACAATGTGTGATGCCACTTTATTCTTCCTGTTGCTCGGGGTTCTGACTCTTCTGTCAGCCCTGCTGGAATTGTGGTCACTTTGTTCTTTGAAAAGCCACTATTTCCAGCAGGCAACTTGGTTGTCCTCCAAAGCATCATTGTCTCTGAGGTTCATCATTCTCTGCTTTCAGAAGATGGAAGATGTGCAGCACAACAGGAAGATGCACCGAACTCTCCCCAAAGATCAGACACAGCTGCTGTCTCTCCAGCATGACCACAAGCAGAAAAAGAAGGAGCCTTCCAAGAGTTCAAGTGCAGGAGTGCATGCTCCATCAAGCAGCATGAGTAAAGAGGTATTGTCTTGGCCAGGGCAGCATTTTGGTGCTTTGTAGTTTATGATGCTGAAGGAATGATGGAGAGCAGACTGATCCTTAAACCTACATCTGGAGCTTCATCTGTCTTACTGCACACTTGTGCTACAGTCTTCAGTTTCCATTAGTATTCAGAGGATAAGGGGAAGGAAGAACTGTTCTGTCACTTCTTCTTGAGTTGAGAGAAGGGTTTGAGTGGTGAGTGGAGAAATGAGGTTCTTCTGGTCAAGTAGGTGTCATTCCCTTGTCTTTCAAAGAGGCATGAAATAAAGTAATACCACCTGAGATTTCATAGAGGTCTTTGCCTGACATTAGGGTTCACAGAATTGACCCAGGCACAGAATGCATTCTGCCTCCTGAGCACAGATCTCTGTTCCCCAGCAAGTAGGCTGTGATGCCTTTTCTTGTTCTTTATGTCCCAGGATAAGGTTTCATGGATCAGGGATAGCCCCATATAGTCAGCCTGTACTGTAATCCATTTTCCTCCTTTGCTAACTCTGACAGTATTTCTACCCACTCATTCTGGTCGCTGCCACCACGTCATGAAAAGCTCTGGGTCCATTTCCATATGTAGCATGCTTTTTTATATAATCCCAACTGGTTAACCCAGTTCTACAGCTGGTGTGTGATTTGTTTTGTCACTAAAGTCTGGGTCAAAAAATCTCAGCAGCTCACAGGTGCCTCCTCAGTAGAAGAGGGGATATGATGTTCTCTGCAGCCATGGCAAAGTATCTTCCCAAAATGTCCAAACAGAGGCATGAGGAGAGCTCATGCACATGTAAATAGAAGAAATGCAGTGCAGCTTCTCAACACCTTGCTGCTGTCTTTAAGCATGTGCCATCTTTGTCATCTTCATGTGTGTGTGTGCTGCAACTATTCCCTGAGCTAAAATGTCCTGTATTGATGAATAGTTAAGTGTAACTGCTAGGATTGGTGAAATGATGAATTTCATTAACTGGGTAGAGTCTGCAAACAGCCAAGCAGCAACATGAAGTCAGGAAAACAAAAGATATTAAGCTTCATGTTAGAGCAGCAGTTTGTGAAAACGAGAGTAATTCCTTTTCAAGTACAACCTAAGTGTCAAAACCACAAATGCCCTGACTCTAAAGGCTTTATTGTACTGAGTGTTTAAACAAATTGTTACTGAAATTTGAATGAGCTGCTCTTGAAATCAGTATTTGTTTGATGGTGGAGGGCTGGGTCTTATTCCAGCTGAAGAGCAAATTAAGTGTGGACAGAGAAGTAAACTGCTTTTTCTAAATACACAATATCAAAGTCAATAGAAAAGCTTTGCCTCTGCTAGACCTTTAATGGGTGAAAATGCAACTCAGATGATTAATTTATTTTTTTTTAGTTTATTGTAGTTAGAAGACAAAACTGCAATAAAATACTGTCTTAGATACTCATCCTTGGTTTTGACATGTGTCTTGTAAATGACTCTTTGATAGCAAAATGAAATACATTACAGAATTTAGTGTGCAGTCACCGTTAACTTCGAGTTTAGTGGTGAAATACAATGTAATTAGTTGCAGACTAGTAGCTTTTTAGGTTCACAGCATGAGGCTTTTGTCATTATGGCTACAATATTCTAATTTTAAGGATATTGTACAATATTATTTACTTAATCTCAGAACTTCTTGGAAGTCACAGATCCTTCCACCAAATGATAATTGGTGGTACAGGGTTTCAGTTTCTGGCTGAGACTTTTTTGTCAGCAGTTGTAACTATTTGCAATGATCTAAAAATGCTTTAAAGCAGCAACTGTTTTTAACAGGGATAAATCAGTGATTTTTCTCATGTTCATGCTGATCTTTTCCAGTTCATTAGCCAGATAGAGATGTTAGTTCCTCTGTTGAGAAGGACCTGCATGGGGACAGTGGTAGCCTACTCAGGAGTGAGTTTGTACTTTTTTTAGGGGTCCCATTTCTAGAACCAGTCATTGATACATAGAAACTCTTGAGAATTATTGTTTCATTGAGACATTAAAAACAAACCAAAAATCCTAAAGCCCGTCAAAGCCTCAAGTTTTATGCTCAGGGGTGTAGAACCCTCCCTTGGGAGTTCTTTGTCTTCACCATTGTGCTTACTCTGTCCCCAGCAGGTCAGGACAATTTTCCCCTGCCCACCTGTGCCCAAATGTGAGCTCACTCTGTGCTGTGCCTGGTCCCACCAGCAGCAGAGTGAAGGAGCTGGGAGGCAAACTCCAAGCTTGGGCTGATACTGCACTAGCTCAGAGCCTGGGTGGGGGCTAGCATCAGTTCTGGAAGCCCAGACTGTCACCTGCATGAGTTTTCACCTGGATCATAAAGCCTTTCATGCCAGCTCCCCTTGGGCGCACAGCTGGGGGGTGAATTATATCTGGCTTTTACATTTTCTTCCTTGCTTATGGTAAAATTTGCCTTTCATTATTACAAGTTGCAGGTAATGAAAATGTGGTCTCAAGAGCATGTTCACTGTGGTTAGAATTTCATGGTGTTTGGTTGTGGTTGCTCATTTTAGTAAGGGTTGGTTTGTTGTTTTCTTTTATGGTTTTGGTCTTCCTTTTTTCCACAGCGGGGATCAGTGAGACTAAGTTGGAGTCATTTTCCATACTCTCAGCAGTTTCTAGGCTGTGCTAAGAATATGCTTACCTTTCTGATACAGGCACAAACATCCAGATATAGTGAGAGATACCATTAAAAATGCCCATCCCAACACAGATAAAAGGGTATTTTTATGGCATTAATCTCTAGTTTACTGTCTAGAGCTGTTTCCAGCCTGCTGAATCAGAGGATATGCTAAAGATTTACACTAGAGAATGGGAATTAGTCATGTTGAACAGAGTTGAAAAGAGTAGTAGGGTCAAAACCACAGACTAAAGACTTCTGTGATGAGCAATACCCTCAGGAAATTTATTCTTTCTAGATCATGTTCCTTAGTCTTTCTCACAATACAAGTAATGTACCAAAATACTGAGTGTTAAAAGTGTTTTAAAGTAGAAAGCAACATGCAGTAATGTCCATGCCATGGAAGGAGGTAATTAATGCACAGCAAAACAGGCTCCATGTTGTCAAAGATAAATAAATATAGACAGATGATTCCTCCCAGCTAAAATCCCAGCCTGCAGCCAAAGGAGTGGCCTAGAATACAGCACATGGAAACTCAGGCCCTTCTCCTTGCTGCAGCTTGGAAAGTTGATGGAAAAGGAAGAGCTGCAAATGGAGAGGAAACAGTGTTTTGTACTGCGTGCCAGGGCTGTTCTGTGTTTGTGCTCCTCGGTGGGAAGGTCCATCAGAGGTGGATGTGGGACAGCATCCAGCCCACAAACCCGGGGCTCCTTGTGCAATGTGCTGCTGCTTTTGTCCTTCCCAGGTCGAGGACCGAGCAAAGAAGAGTGACAGCATCCAGCCCTCCCTGCAGTGGCCAGCAGCGCTGGGACACGAGGCCACCCCACAGCCCAGGATGGGATCTGGGAGCAGCTCCAGCCCCTGCACCCCTGCACCACAGAGAGCCCTGGTAGTGCAGGTACTGCTGCTCCGGCTGGGGAGGAGGAGCCAGGGGTGGTTCTAGGCAGGACAACCCATCAGAAACAGAATTCCCTTCTGGCACAAATGACTGAGACCTGTGCAAACCAGCTCCGAGGTTTTCTGGTGCCACCTCTGCTGCTGAGCTCTATGTGGAATTACACTTAAGCCCTGCAGATCAGGGTTAGATAAGAGTTATTTTTCATGCTTGATGCCTGATTGTTGATTCCATGAAACTCCTCTCAGATGTTTCGCAGAAAGTCTGAGTGACAGCGCTGTTGCAGTCCCTGGATGATGTATTATTTATACAGTGCCATAAATGTACATGGCACTTTACAAAACAAGTCTAAACCTGATTTTTTAATGAGTGAAACCATGTAAACAATCAAGATTTTTTATTGATCTTATGAAATAGTCTGTAAGTATGTGGAGATACAATAAGGAGCAATGCAGAATCAGATTTTACCTCTGGATAGCCCAGAAAGTCTGAGTTTTTTAAAACTTCAGTATTAGAGATAGAAGTGGAATCTAAAGAGTACCTATATAGTGAAAACATTCTGATTAAGTTCTCCATTGGAATATTTCTCTTAAAACGTTTTAACTCCTGATATTTTTGCCAGTTCTGGAAGTGGTGGTTCATGGTTCTTACAACGTGCCCAAAAATTGGGCTTTCTTTCAACATCCTTCTCAGTGTCTGAAGGAAGTAGCTTGGACTGCAGGTTTTTTTTTTCTCCAATCTCTTGTGAAAAGACTGTAAACATATGTGAGCAAAAGAAAAACAAAACAGCAAGCAAAAATGGACTAAACTACTGTAAGTGTGAGCACAGCTCATTTAGCCTGTATATCTCCACTTGTTCTGAAGGTGTGCAGTGTCCAGAGTAATCTTATTGCTGGTACAGTTTACATAGTATTTTGTTTTTGCATTCATTCATTCATCCACTCAGGACATACAGTCATAGCACTAGTTTTATTTTTTGGCAGCTCTCAGTTTCTGCCGGACTCCTGGATGTATGTATGGATGGATGGATGGACAACTATTTTTGTATGCATCTCTCCAATTGATTCTGTGGCATTTACCTAGTGCTACCCACAGGAGAGTGACATTCAGCTCAGGCTTAGGCATTGTTTGTGTGCTGCTGTGGCATCTTGTGACCTCATTCTGTGCATGGTCCTGGAGTCAAAGAGGGAAGGTCAGACTGCAGAGGAGGATGGGTTGGTTATTGGTTGCAGCTCAGCTGCTTTCAGAACATGTCACACTGCCTCACCAGACCAGCAGCATGGGGGTCTGTATGTTTCTTTGAGCATACCTGCAGTTATGGGTTATTACTATGAGATCAGGTTGTATTATCCTAAATGTTTCTGAAATCTTGTTGATTTTGCTTGGCATGAGCTTCGGGTGAACATCCTGCTTGAAAGGTCACAGAGTCATAGGATGGTTTGGGTCAGAAGGGATCTCTAAGAGTCACTTAGTCCAACCTCCCTACCATGAGCAGGGACATTGAGCATGGACATTGAGCAGGGACCATGAGCAGGTTGTTCAGAGCCCAGTACAGCCTGGTCTTGAATGTTTCCAGAGTTGGGGCATCTGCAGCCCCTCTGGGCAACCTTCTCTGGTGTTGCACCACCCTAATCATAATAATTTCTTTCCTTACTTTCCTAAAATTCAGGGTTATGACTCTACCCTTTGCCTGACCAAAGGACTTCAGGACTATGAACTCCACCAATGTGTGGTCACTGCAGTCTGCTGCCTCCAACCTTGAATTCATTGATTAGCTCCCCTGTGCTGGTGACCCTCAGGACCAGTGTTGCATCCCCCTGGCAGGGCTGTCACCTGGTTGAAAAAGTTATCCTCTCTGCATTCCAGGACTCTGATGGATTGCCTATAGCTCACCATGCTGCTTTCCCAGCAGATACTGGAGTAATTGAAATTCCCCAACAAGATATTGAGAAAGCAGCTCTCCCCTATGCTGCTTTGGTTTGTGCCCTGGAGGGAGTCTCAGTCTGAGAGTCTGGGAGGTGAATAATAGCTGGCTCTTAGTGTCTCTGAGTCAGAGCCACCCTGTGCCTTTCCTCTTCAGGATGCTGTGCTGTTTGGTGATGATGGAAAAATCACCCGAGGCAGATGGTGCAAGCAGGAAGGCCTCATTTCACCTGATAGCTTTTACCTGGAAAAATATTTATGTGTGCCTTCTCACATCCATTTTTTCCAGGGCCTGTTTGTTGTTTCAAGTCACGAGTATTGTAAGTGGGCTGAGTTGATGGCCTGGCTTGCAGCATCAAATCACTGGAGAGCTATTGCAAGGTCTGCCAGAAGGATATTTGTATGTTAGCCTTGGGCAGAGGCTGGCAGCTTCCCTGAGGCAAATATTTCAGCCCTGTAATAGCAGTGGGAGCATCCATAGCTTATTGCAGGGCATTTGGGATTCTGCAGGAGTACAGTGGCTGTACAGAGGATAGTCCTGCCCTGCTTAGGTGCAGCTCCTGGGATGAGAGGCTGCTTCACCTGGGACAAGTGATCATTCCCCTGAACCCTGTCCATGCTTTCCCCTTTTGTAGCATCTCTCCCAGCTGCTGAGAGGAGTGGTGAGGAATGAAGCAGTATTTGCCAACTTCTTTCACATTTCTTAATGGAAACTACACTACAAAAAATTTATGCTCTTTAGAGTGATAGTGTTACTTAAGGATAAAAGCAGCAAGTGATGCACAGTGGTTGCCGTGTGATTTCACTCCCTGCTGGGAGGTGCCCTGGTACCCCTCACGAGGCAGAGCTCCAGCTGACAGTGCATGTGGACAGGGAGAAGCCAATCAGTGCTGCTGCCTGCTGTGTTCACATGGAGACCACATGAACTCCAATGGCTAATTTATAAATCCCCTGAAGGGTTATTTTTCCCTTTGCTGGTTGGGAGCAGCTGTTGATGCTAATGACAGCATGTTTGGACATGCTGCCTGCATTAGCTGGATGAGGTGTTTAGGCAAAACGAGTGATGGGTCAGGTAGTCACCTGGAGATTAAAAGACACAACAATACACTTATAAAGTTCAGTATGTGGGCGCCTAGATGATTTAAAGTAAAAGTCAACTGTAGAGTTAAAATGTAAGCTGAATTCATCACAGATGCTGCACTGAAGAACTTCCAGCCAGGTTTGTCAGAGAGGGATCATCTGCCAGCACTGCTCTTCTCCAACAAAAATTACTTCTTTTCAACAGTCATATTCTGTGAGATCTTGTGGCACAGCCTGGGTGCCCAAATCTCTCTCAGAATTATTTCACTGAAAAACTTAACACAGATCCTGAGGTGCAAGGAGCATGATTTCTCAATGCCTTACATCCTATCTGTTTGCTGAGGGAAATGTGAGATACTAGCAGTTCAGAGTGTACCAATTCCACCTGCTTTGTACCAGGTCTGTGTTTGCTGCAGTACACTAGCAGATCTGGCTCTCTGGTTGAGGTGGTGTGGGATGAGCTGCTTTCGACTGCTTGCAGAATTTCACAGAGGCTTCCTGAACAAAGTTACTGAGTCTGATCTTTTGCCCAGCATCTCCTGCTGCCTGACTAGTGGAAAAAGTTAGCTCACATCTGAAACGAGCTCCATTTTTAATTAACTCTTGTGGTTTTCCTGTAAGATTTGCCAGGTAGATCTTCTCTATTGTGTGGGCTAATGTGACTGAATCAGAACAAGACTAACAATATTACAAGAGCTAACTGTGTGTAAAGCCATGGACTGCCTTAGTATTCCAGAGTACTTCTGCTCAGAAGTTTAAGAAATTCCTTTTCCTTAAGCTGTTTCCTAACAACACTTGCATGCACTCTATCTCCTCTGTGTAGATTCAGTTCAAATTAGTAACTTGGGCTTCATCCCAAAAGCAGTGCAGCCTGTCTTTTTAACTTCTAAATGGCTTTAAACTAACTCTAGTAATGTGTCTTTTGTGCTATATCACCTTATGTTATTGTCCTGGTTTTGAAAGAACAGGTATCTGCCAGCAAAAGCTGGAAGTTCCCTTTGAATAGAAAATGTAAACCCCTCC
>WEIU01010852.1:1529-27048 GCA_013389925.1 Aegithalos caudatus | reverse complement strand
CTCAGCTCTGGCGCCTGGAGCATCTCCTCCCCTCTTTCACTGACCCTGGTGTCTCCATGTCGTTTCTCTCACATGTTCTCACCTCCTCCTCTTCTCTGTCTAGAAGAAAACCTGCTGTTTGTGGGTACCATTGCCAACAAGTTCCACCAGTTCAGATGTTCCTGTAAGGTCCTGCATCACTGAGGTTGATCTCAGTTAGGTTCAGCATTGGGAATGGTGTCACTCCATGTTTTTGCTGCCGGCCAGGCTGCCCCGCTGCTGTTGTGTGGGCAGTAGCAGNCGCACCTTGCTACCCCTGGGAAAAAAAAACTGCCTCTGCACTGCGTAGATTTTATTCCTAAATGTATCATAAAGGGGTTACCAGCCTCTCTAACTGGCCCAGCAGCATGTCCTTCCTCAGAGCCATCAGGAATTGGCTCTGTCAGACATGGACTCATGGTGGAAGGTTCCAGCAGCTCCTTACAGAACTCACCTCTGTGGTCCCCCCGCTACCAAAGAAACAGACCGTGCCAAATCAGTGTGTAATAGCTGCACACATATAATATCTGCAGGATCTGTGATTGCAGATGCACCTCTTTTGTTAGACCAGGTATTTGTAGCAGCCCATTGGGTGAAAAAGTCTGGCTTGTTGTAGAAAAGCTTGTTAGTTTGCATAATTAAGGTGATTGTGTATTTCTAACAGAATTTCTAAGAACAAGTCCAAGACTATTTGAGCAGGAATTCATACGCCCATGTGTGTATTTATTTCATCACTTTGCAGTTGGGGGTGGGGTGTGTCTCATTCCCCAGCCTATGGTAACAACATAAGGTAATCCACCTGCTGGGGAAAGCTGCATTCAGTGACTGCAGATGCCTTTCACTATCTGCTTTAAATATTGACCAAGAATGATACTGACTCTGAGGAAAGGTGCAAACCTCTTTCTGTCTGCACTCTGATAGACTGCACAGACTCAGAGCAAACTGGAAGCACCTGCTGCTGACTTCCAGCTTCCAGTGCTGATGTCATGGAATACCTCTGCATGGGTCCCATTGAACTATTGTTCATTTCTGTTGGTTAGTCTTTTTCTTCCATTGATACAGGATAAGAATTAGGTTTATTGACTGAATCTAAAATGTCAATAGCAACCTTGAAATGTTTGATTAAATCCTTAAGGTTCCAGAAAGGACAACCTCAAAATTTTACGGCAGGGATCAGCCTGGTCATCCAAGATGCCTTTCAAGGTAAGGTCTAAAATGTTTTATGTTTATACTGAAACTAAACTTACGCTGTATACTTTATATACGTACCCTGTGCTTATACTGTGTTTTATGTTTAAACTAATTTTTTAATGCTGCTTTATTGTCAATAGGAAAACAGAAGTATCTGGCAGGTGCTCTCAGTGGCATTGGTTTCAAAGGAGAGTCAGGTGTCTGAATGCTTTGGTGAGGGGGTTTGGCCTCAGCTCCTTGTACAGGCACTTTTAATTACAGCTTGTGCTGCTTGTTTTGCCTGATAGTAGCTTGAACAGGCAGCTTGTAGATGTATTGTGACAGTTTTGGCAGTCTGCCCTTAAGGCTGGTGTACTTTTTTCATATCCCAGGAGAAAAGACCAAGGCTGTCTAGAGCTCAGCAGTGAAGGGCAGCCCCCACTGGATATCTAATCAGGGAATAGAATGGGTTGGAGAGACTGGAAAGTGAAGTAGATTTAGCTGAAATAACAAAGTGATGTACAGCATTTCTGATGAGTCAGTCAGAAACATCGTCTGAAGTAACTTTCAAGTGAAATCAAGCCCTTAAATGCTCTCCACTTGGGAATTACAGGAGGTAAAGCAGAAAAGAAACATGTAAGTAATTGTCAGTGTTACAAATTAGTTACTTCTGGGACTGGGTTTCTGGTTGAGCCCCTAGCTTGGCAACTTTACTGTCCGATGCATTCCTTACTGCATTGATAAGTGACTGCTGATGTATCTTCTAGGAAGGCAGTGGGGCAGTTCTCTTGAGTTGTAAAGCCATGAGATTTTGGAATCAGGACTCTCACAGGTCTGAAGAGTCCAAGGGAGATATAATATAGAAGGATATTTTGTAATGACTTGAGAATCTCTGTAATCTCCAGGATGACTGCCCAGAGGAAACTGCCCCCTCCATCATCTTCTCTCCTGGGTGGCCCTTCTTGGAGCAGGAGTGGAGATAAACTTTTCTTTATCTAGAGTATGATCTCGTACTGTAACAGCAGGGAGCTCAATGCAGTGGCCCAGGAGCTCTGTTCCAGTCTCTGTTCCTGCACACAAGAGTCTCATCTGCTTTTTGTCTTTCTGTTTAGTAATACTCATCAGTCATCCCCCGGGGGACATGCTCTGAAGCTGAACAGTAGCGGCAGCACTCCTGGCACCAAGCAGTGGGAGATGGGATCTCATCAGAGCAGCTGGTCAACCTCAGGTGATTCCTAAGTCAAAGATCCATCAGTCAAAATGTACTAAACTCCTGTCACATGAAATGGTCTTCTGCAGG
Source organism: Aegithalos caudatus (assembly GCA_013389925.1). Taxonomy (NCBI): domain Eukaryota; kingdom Metazoa; phylum Chordata; class Aves; order Passeriformes; family Aegithalidae; genus Aegithalos; species Aegithalos caudatus. The sequence continues at coordinate 24,560 of WEIU01010852.1, read as the reverse complement.
CCGTCAAGTTCTGCATTGCAAATGGGATATGAACTTTTAATGACATTCTTTGGTGAGAGGCTTTTGAAAACTCTCTGGATTTTATGGCTCCCTGTTCCTAAAATATAAGCACTTCCTCTTTTGAGTCAGAAAAGTGATTATGAATATATTTTCATGTGGAAAATTTGAATTGCCTCAATTAAGAATTAAAAAAAAAAAAAAAAAATCTGTTGCAGTTAGTGAGACAGTTGAAACTCAGCAGAGCCAACATTCCAGACATACAGATGTAATCAATAGTGATGTTCACCCATCGGCAAATCCTGCTCTTTGCACAGCACGCTGATAAGATGATACAGTTGAGCAGCTGATGTACACTAATATTTCTGCACTCTAATAATGTACTGGCAAAAGGAAGCATAAGTCTCTACAGCACAATATGAAATATTTCTCCAGTATTCTTCTATGCACAGAAAGATAGTGGAATTAAAAAAATAAAAAAAGGACAGAAGAAGTTAAAAGGAGGAGAAAACCATCTGATTTAGGCAAAGTACAGCTTGGTAAAACTCCTTTACTGTCCCCAGTTGTGGTGTAGGAATGCAGCAACTTGCTCGTGATTGTGAAGTTTTTTGCAGTACAGATTCTGATTCCTGAAGTTCTGGCTGAGGACATGGAGAAGTGGACAGCTTTTTTCCTCTCTTGCTACTCCTATGGGTATTTTCTGTGGGTCAGCTGCAGGGCAGTTCTTGTGTAGCTCCTCACAAAGCTCTGGGGTGTCACAAGGCCTTGCATGCAGGTTGACCACTAAAGATTGTGAGCATGGGGAATCACACATGCCCAAGTTAAAACCGGGTGGATGCAAAAAATGTTCTGAAACCACCCCAGTGAGCTTATGAGGTCATTTATTTTTATATTGAGGTTTACATTGTTAATTTAAAAGCCCTTGATAAATGAGGAACAAATTGCTTATTTATTACACTTACACAATCAAGCCAGTTTTGCTTTTACTAGGTACACAGAATAGGAAGCTTTTCATCAAGAGAAATCCAAAGCACACTTTAAATTGCTTGGGTTTTGTTTCTTTTTGCTCTTATGTCATTTCATGTTTGAATAACAGAATTGAAAAACATGCAACAGCCCAGCTCAACTTTGCAAAGTCCATGTGATGTGTAACTCCTGTGGTATTTTGGCATGGGGAAACAAAAATCTCACCAGCAATGGAATGAATAGAAAACCTCCCTTGTGGTTTAAACTGTCTCCTTGAGTTCTTAAGTGTCATTAAATTACAGCTAGTTCTGGCATATGGCATTTCAGATAGAGTCTGTTGCTTTCCCAAACCCACAGGGACAATGAATTGGAGGAAAGGGCTATAAATACTTTAAAGCTAATAGTTCTGCTGAGTTGCTTAGGTGCTTATTGACCAGTTAGGAATTCTGGGTTTTGAAAGCTTTGCAAAATGGATGAAGACATGAAACCATTGTGACAAAGCTAAATTACCAAATATGAATCCTAATTAGTGTGAGCTTGAATTCTCTGCCTTAACTTGCAAGGACTCCTGTTGGTAACAGTGGGGTAGTCATGGGAGAAACTGGTGAAAAAGGCAAGTGTTGAGCTGGCCAGTGTGTCCCAGGGCAGGGTGAGGGTACAGTGCTTTCCTTCCTTTCCCTTGTGTCAGGGATTGTGAGCAGAGCATCTCTTCAAGGCTTCTTTTACTTTTTCCAGGGCTTGCAGGTAGTGTAGGGCCCACATTTCACAGGTAGATTTGCAGTTTAGTGCTGCTGTTTGCCTTCATCCCAGTTGGGTTTAGATAATCAGACTCTTTGGACTGGTTTTGTGTAACAGTTCTATGAAGGCCAAATCTTGGCAGCACCCCTGTTTGCTCCCAGAGATGTGTAAGGGGGCTCAAGCTCCTGAGCTTTCTTGCTGACCCCCTGTCTGCAGTCACAGATAATAGCAGCATGGCCCTTTGGTGCTGGAATATGACCAGCAGTTGCTGTGATGAGTTGTCTCTCCTCAAGATGAGGATCAGAGGGAGGGATTAGAATGCCCTCACCTTTTCCCATGCTCCCTTTTCATAGAGTTGCTTGATGTGCAGTGGGAGTATGTTGCCAAGGGTTTGGTTTGCTTGTCTTACTCTTGCAGCATTAAAGTGCACCACTGTCAGTTTATGTACATAATATTGCAGCATCCAGAACCACTGGGAAACAAGCAATGAGATTTTCCTTTGCAACAAAGAGAAAAGTGAAGTTTTTCAGCAGAAACTGGTATCTGCTTTGGGTCATAGCTATGTGTGCTTGTCTTGCTCTCTCACCTGCTGCATGTACACTTAAAAAAATGAAACTTTTGGGTTTTTTTTACCCCTAGGGAATCCAGGACTGGCCAAGACAGAGAATGTTTTATCCCAGAACCACGTGCAGTTGCATCAGAAGCCTGAAAAAGTTTCTCATCCAGGCCAGATTGCAGTAGGTTCTTTTAAATCCATTGATATTTTTGATTTGTCCATTGTTTTCACCGAGGGGTCTGTCTGTGCAGACAGCTGTTTTGGTGTTTGAGTTTGCAGTCACTCATGAGTCGACCTGAGGGGTGTGTGGGGCTTGCTCAAGCTCATTGCTCTCAGCTCAGGTCCTCATCAGAGTGTCCAGTTTCAGCTCAAGTCACTTTCCTGTGTAAGATACCCACCTGTGATGGACCAACAGAAGCCTCAGCTTCCTAGTAAAGCTGGTTTTGGTGTGGAAGTGACCATAACTGTATATGCTGGGATGGTAAAATATGGCACATGCTGTTTAACAATGGGTTCTTAACTGAGTGTTCTTTGCTCAGAGTCCAGGCTCCTTTGCCAAGGTGAAGGACAGTGCCAACTCCTTGTTAAAAGCAGCAGACTATTCCTCCTCAAGTGATGAAGTCAGCAGCAGCAGCAGCAGTGATGAAGATGACACAAACCACGCAAGGTTGGCTTGATGATGATGATGATGATTGTTATTATTATTAATAATAATATTCTTGTTACACACTTATAAATAACTAGAAAAAGCTGGCATGCGTAAATACTCCCCCTCCTTTGAAGTTACTATCACTCATTTGTGTCAGTTGTAATTAAGCAATTTAATTGCATTTTAATGAACTCCTGGGGGTAAATGTTTGCTCTATCAGATGTGCGCAGCGTAATAATATGCTTTGATAACTTGCTGCCCTGGGACAATGTGGAATGTCTTGTTTTAACTGGATATACTGGGTAGTGCTTTTATAGGGATTACTTCACATTGATCTACATTTACATGGAATTTTCAAAAGAAAAAAGGACAGTGAAACAAAACTGTAAAAGCTGTATGCCTTCATGACAAATACAGGTGAAGAAAACAAGGCAAACATGACCTTGAATTCAAATAGTCTGTTCACTCTGGGAGAAATAATTGCCAAGGAAAAGTTGATTCCTTCACCAGGGCTGTCCATAAAAAGGAGAGGTAGATTTGTAAAATGCATTGTATTTTTAATACTGATATTCTGCACAACTGCTGTGGTTTCCAGCTGATGCTGTGGCTTGTCCCACAGCTGATCCCACCTGAACTGTGTCTCTTGATCTTTCCAGTTTATCTTGCTGGTTTTGTGACTGACGTCTTGTGGTGTTCTGTCTGTCATGTAAAATGTGTATTCTGCTGAGAAATAGTGGAACAAGAATAGCTCGCTACTCCAAGAGAGGGGAGTCAGGGGGTCACTTGGCCACCACTGCTGTTAGGAACAGAAAGCAGAAACATTTTTTAGTACTGGTGAATAAAACTTCCACTTTCTTGCACTTCAATTTAATTCAAGTTCTAGGATTACTTTGACGTTCATCCCAGGGCCACAGAGCTCTCTGGGATGGGGCTCTTGCTCTTCTATCAGAATTACACATGCAGTTTTGTCAGGTGTCAGGCAGAGATGCCCAGATGTGGAGCACTGTTGGCAGGTTAGTGTGTTGGTACCAGTCCTCTTCCCTGTGCTGCTCTTAAAAGGTACATTTGTGCCTTGCATGCGCTCCTGATTTGCATTTCTGAAGTTCATTTTCAAAGCTGAGATGAGGAGAAAGAATGTTAAAAAATCTTGTAGCTTATTCAGTGCACCTAAAAGAGCTAACTTTCACTGTAATGCCTTTGTTTTCCTACTGATCCTCTTCCAAACCACCTTATTCTGATCTGTAAAAAGTTTTATTCACTCTAGGTCATAGAATTCATCCTAGACCTCAGAAAGACTCTAGATAAAAATATGGATTTGCCCTGTAGCAATGACTTTGCTGTGTAAGTGTCAGATTGCTGTGATCCTTGCATGCTGTAATGATTCGAAGGAATGGTATCACTGCCTTTGGAAGTCTGTATTTGTTATTTGCATCTCCTGTGAGATCCACCCATCCTCTGGAGAGGTGCAGTAAGCAGGATGCTCCCTGTCACATTTACCTTCATGAGCACACAGCTACTGCAGGAGCCCCTGTAAAATGAAAGGTATAATCTTGCTATTAACTAAGTCCCTTCACCTTGGCTGACATCATTTATATTAAAAGATACTTCAGGAAATATATCCTGATTGCTGCCAAGTAAATAGCAAAAAGGATAGTGAACTGACTGGAAGGAGCAGCCAGTGTGGAAACTGCCTATTCTGGATGAAGTGAGGGCTTTAGGGTATTTTTCTCTCTCAAGCATGTGACTGTAGGATCTGAAGCCCCTTCTCTGGAGTGTGGGGGCTCTGGCCAAAGCACCGTGGGCAAAGTTTCACTGGGCTACTAAAACCAACCTGTGTTTTCCTGTTCTTCTGGGCTGTGGAATAGCAGCTGATGTCCATGCTCCAGCTTTCCTGAAGGTGCCCAGTAGGAGTACACTTGTGACATATGGAAGAGAAGGAGCTTCCTGTGTTCTTGGATGACTCCTGTTAATCACCCTGATAAGGCTCATTTCTGAGGATGCTGGACCAAGGGCTGCTGTGTTTCACCAATAAAGCAGCTTCTGGCCTTGTTTTCCTTTAGTGAGAAAGAAAAACTCATTCTTGCTCACACACTCCAGTATTTTTGTTTTAAGGAAAGTGTCAGTGTATATGAACCATTGTCTTACACCCTTGTTTAGCACATCTATTACATTGATATTAGTTTCTCCTATTTTATGGAGAGTGCTTCCTCCTCCAGTGCCTGCAGTATGGCCCTAAAACACTGAGTATCCTGGGACTTGTATAGTTCAGTTTCCTCTCTTTGCTCTTTAATCGCTGTTTCCTACCATCATTTGGACGAGGTGGATGCAGGTGCATGCTGGGCTAGGAATTACTGTCTCCCTCTCCTAAGTTGGAAGTTGACATTATTTAAGATCAGCTGCTGTTTGCTTCCCTGATAAGAACAGGTCCTGGCATTCACCATTGATCCTAATCCACATCTTGTCATTCCTTCTAAGTTTAGTGTGCAAATATTTACCCACTCACATCGAATGGGGAGACAATCCAAAACCAAAAAATAAACAGCAAAAAATCCAACAAAAACCTCTACTCCTACACACCCATCTTAAATCAGTAGGTCTCTCACAAAACCTTTGTTATTGCATGGGGCATCATTAAAAAATGCATTACAATCTGCTAGCAGCTGGCACACGGCACTGTAGAACACTGTGGGTTCACACTGGCTGAATCCAGTCATTTTTATAATTACTGGAAAGGAAGCAAAAACGTAATAGGCTTAAGTGGATTGCAGTAAAAAAGATATGAGTATGAATAAATAAATGAGATAAATAAATCATTTGAGGTGGAAGTGTGCAGAAATGGGGACAAGACATGTTTGAAACAGTTTCACTTGGGTGAAAAAGTTTAAAATGCAAAGATACCTCAGGCAGTGCAGGAAGCAGTGATGTACTGGGAATTCACAGCAGACACTTGCCTTGTTCTCACTCATGTTTTTGGTATCAGCTTTTGATCATTGTTGAGGATGGGATGCTGGGCTAGGGGGGCTCTTGGCCACAACCAGTCCAGAAGCTCTTGCTTTTTCTATCTCTCTGTGCACTGAGCAATGTTTTCTGTGTTTCCTTTTAAGCTGACGACATCCATGTTTCAGGGACTGATTCACAGAATGAAATTCCAGTGTAGCCTGTCCCAGTAGGCACTGGCAGAGAGGTCCCTGACAGCAGCACATGGCAGAGCAGCTGCTGCTCTCTCTGGAGAGCAGGGTGGCTCGTAATTACACCCCGCAGGGGAATGTGTGAAGGGAGACAGAAGTTTTGAAGTAGACACTTCTCAAATGACCGCTTGAGGGACTTGCCTGAGCCATGCAGTGTCTGAAAGATGATGGATGAAATGCAGGGAGACGAAGGGATGTTCTCTGTCAAGGTGGGAAGAGCTTCCTGCTGTGTGTGAGTGGTGCTCAGGCACAAGCCCATTCAGGCTGATCCACAGACTAATCAACTTGCTTTTGTACAAGAACCTTTGAGTGTAACTATTGAATGTTAATTATGTTCACTTTTGAACATGNTTTTTTTTTTTCCCCTGAAGTAGTTCTGTTCATTAATTGGAGTTTGTTACCAGGCAACTGCTAAGCGGCAGAATTGCAGATTTCTCAAGGACAAGGGTACCAGATGGAATTGAACTGAAACCCCAAAGCACCGTGGCAGAACAGAAGGTAATTTGGCTATTTATAAGGGGGTGGTGGGTACAGTGAGGGGGAAGCAGGTCATTAATGTGCATGATAAACGCCATACCCATTTCTTCTTGGGAGCATTCTCACTCTGAAGTCCTGCTCTGTCATTGCAAATTACAGCTATTGTAAAAACCTTGGAAAAAAAACCAAACCCATGCAGTTTCAGATTTTGTGTCTCCTGTAGAAAATGTTTGCATTTAGGTATAAAATTACAGTTCTTTATTTGTCCTTCTTATTGACCTGTAGTACTTTCTGATGTCAAGGTATTTTGTGAAGGCATTGGGCAGAAAGCACTGTTGATTATTGTTGGTGGGCATTGTTGCTATTTTTTTAAATCTTGACTTCTTTTTATTCCCATTTAAAGTGAACTACTTCCTACTGCTTAAAATATTACTAGAACAGGGGAAAACCACTTCATCTCTCCCTACTGGCTTAGCAAAAATTCTTGTTTTCTTATATGTCATGTTGTGGTTCCTTCTAGCTGTAGTTTCTAGTAGAGGCTTCCAGTCATGTGGATTTTCCCCTGTGATAAATATTAGCACAGAAAAGATGAAGAGAGACAAAGCAGAACAATGTTCTTTGTGGTTGAAAACAAGAAAAAAATTGCAGTAATAAGACTTGTACTTGGTGTCAGGGCCCTTTTCAGATGTTACTGAGTTTATTCTTGCTTCACAGATAGGGAAAATAAATCACTGTGAAACTGGTGTTTTCTCTAGAGCTGTGGGAGGGTAGAAAGAATTTTTTTTTTTTACCTCTGGTGTCTCTAAACTTCAGACTAGAGTGGTGACCCTCCTGACTGGGAGGAGAGAGTTCCACCTGGCCTTTGTCCCACCATCGTTGGGGAGAAAAGACTCTGGCTTTGGAGAAAGAACTATAAATGGGGTATAAACCAGTACTTCTCTTGTGGCAAAACCAGCCCAGTGTTTCCCCTTTCCCCTGATATCCAGTTATTGGAAATAGGCTGCTTGAGGGAAGGGAGAATATTGGGGTCTTTGAGGCCCACACTGGGCCTCAAAGAGAATGAGGATGAGGGAGGATGATAAAGAGTTGAGGTTATGTGTTTTGGTGAGTTTGGTGGAATGAGTGTGCAAGGCTGACACTTTCATAAATTTCTCTGCTGCCTTTTAGTCTTCTCCCCCTTTCTCATGGAGCCTCCCATCCCTTCCTCTGAACCCTTTTTCACCCACCAGCCACAGCCACCTTGAATCTCCACATCACCTCCAACATCCCTTTCCTTGTCCCATCAGGATGAACTGCTTTGAAGTGGTTAGGGTGTACCAAAGTGCCCGAGTGATTCAAATGGGGATTTGGTTTGGTTTAGTTCACTTGAATGTGACTGAAAACTGAACTGAAAAGCCCCATACTGGCTTTGTTCCCCAGTCTCAAATACTGACTTGCATATTTTGGGTTCAGTTTTTACATCTAAATTAAAACATAAAAATGTATTTCCAGAAACCAACCTCTGACTCCATAGGTAGTGCTGTCAGGGGGAAGAGTTTGTGTGGTACCTCACAAAGTTCTCAAGTATTTCCGTGGGATGCTGTAAGGAGGTCTGCAGGACCAAATGTCACTTTATTTGAAATGCTGATGCTGGGTCCTACTAAATGTCCTTTTTCTGGAGGAGTAAAGAGTAAGGTTTCCTTATTCAGTAAATTGAAAGTAGCAATGAAATGAATGGTGAAGGGCTTTGAACTAAATGCAGGTCCAGAACCAAGAAGTGCCTTCTTCTGTCTGCAGTACACAAAGGTGAGGTCTGAAACTCACCAAATCATTTGACTTGGTATCTCTGAGGCTGAAGTTCTTTCTTTTCCTGCGGTTGAGGTAATGTAGATGAAGAATATTTGTGGAGCACTTCAGGAGTAAACCCAAGATTTGTCATCTCAGATGTTTGCCATAAACTTTGGTATTTAATTTTTGGTTTTAATCTTGCCATAGGGTTTGTCTTTAAATGATGCATCACGGAGAGCACTCCTCCCCAGATGCTCATAATTTATCATCCTGATTAACTGGAGTTGCAGAGTTGGAAATAAACTAACTAAATGTGGAGTTGGAAATAAACTAACTAAATGTGGTGTTTAACTGTATGTTCTCATGCAGGATCAGATTTTAGGGAAACAAATTCCAAACACCCAAGAAGGTCTTTGGAGCATAAACAACCAGAACTATCTCCTGCCAGATCTCCTCCAGCAAAGCCAAATCACAGGCTCCTCTGTGAACCCGCCACAAGTGCCACTGACTTGCCAGGAACCTCAGAACAAACCTCTGACTAAGGTAAGAGATAAATTGCAAATTGATTGGGTTGGACTCTAGCCTTTTTAACTTCCTCTATCCTGTTTCTTTTTACAATGAGTTTTTTTCGCTACATCCCTTCTTTCCTTTACAAGTTTTATCTGGGAGGAAGATAAGTAATCTTGAGCTGCCTAACAGATTTCATTATTAAACTTATTTTCCACTGTCTTCTTCTCTGCTCTCTTTCTTTACCTGCTTTTTTCCCTCACCTTTTGCACATGCTAGAGGACTCACACCCTCTGTTTCTTGCCATGGCAGCATTCTGGTGTGCCTCTGCTCATTTTCCCTGTCTTTGTCACACCCAAGCATCATGTGAGGGAGCACAGGAGCCAGGGCAGCCCCGGAGGGTTCTGACACTGCTGTGAGCCTGGGCCTGAGGGGAGAGATGTCACTAGAGGCAGAAAACAGCTCTGTCAGGGCACCACAGGGTGTGTGCCCCAAGCACCACCTGCCTGAGGCAGCTCTTGTTTCTCTTTGCAGAGCCCATGTGCTGAAAGCCCACCTGCCAAGAGCAGCACATCCTCCACAACATCCTTCACATCATTCATAGATCCAAGGCTTCTGCCAATCACCCCTCCCACCAGTCCAGTAGGACCTTCCTGTAGTTCTCGTGAGTATGCTTTGCCTTTGCATTAAAATGTTCCTCCTGTTTTGTTTTTTTTTTTTCCCTTTTATTTCTTTTTTTTTTTTTTTCCTTTTTTCTCTCTCTTTTTAATTTTTTTGGCAGGTGTGGAGAGGGCTTATTGCTTGGAAATGAAAACTCTGAGTAAAATCTCCTGAAAATGGAGCTACACATTACTGTGAATTTTCATTGTTCTGCTTCTGTCCTTCTTTCAGATGTGGTTTGCTGTATTCTGCTGCTGTGTTACCACCATGCTTTCTCAGGAATGCTTGAAGAATTTTCCAGATTTTTTTTTTTTTTGTGGCTATACGAAGCTCTCAGGGTGTTTTCTCACCCCTGTGGGGTTTCTTTTACTCTACCATGAACAAGGTGGTCCAAATATGAGCTGTAGCCAAACACTCACATTTTTCACAACTACATGTGTCTTTCATTTCAGCATCTGGTGCCAAACCTGAGCCTGTCAGGAGAGAAAATGCAAGGAAAGGCTCCGTTGTCAATGTCAATCCAACCAATATCCGCCCACAAAGTGACAGCCCAGAAATCCGTAAATACAAGAAGAAATTCAACTCCGAGGTCCTGTGTGCTGCTCTGTGGGGTAAGCTCGGAGTCCTTGGGCAGGTGTGTGCAGGGAAGGCACAGCAGGAGAGGCTGGCAGTGTCTGCTAGGCAGATTTCACAGTTGTATTGCTGCTTTCCTGGCAGAGTGCTGGAGTGGATCCCTGAGCTGATACCTGTGTCACTTACATGGCCCTGTCTTCCCAAGGATGAGGTGGCAAACACATGAATTACAAAGGACTTTGTGCATCAGAATGAGAAAATGTTTTGATCAAGCACCAAGTTGAAGCCGTGTTCATTGGGAGAGACAAAAGTTGCAAATGTTTCTGCAGTTTTTGTGGCTCATGAGACTCATCTGAGCTGTACATGGGTACAGCTGATCACAGTGCCCTGCCCAGTGGAAATAATCCAAACACAAAGCCTTTTGCTGTCATGTGTGTTAGGTTTTCCAAGGATCCAAAGCAGGTCGGGTCTTTCCAAAAGCTTGTCTTGTTTAGTTCCTGCTGTCACTGCTTTTTCTGAACATCACTGTGTCATTGTTTAAACGTACATGATTTTTCCAAGGTCAGCTTCACATGGTGTAAAATCAAGATACAGCAGTCAAACTGCTCTCAAGAGCTGGAGACCTTGTCCTAGCCACACATCAGTTAAACTCTTGAGTTGTTTTAACCATCCTTCTGCTTCAGAAGAACAGATGTATTCTATGGGACTTGCCCAGCCTTTTACTCCTCACTTTTCCAGCCTGGAGTGGCAAGTGAATGAAGTAGATGGAACATTATTCAAAGCAAATGTAGATTTACAGTTTATAGCTTCACCAATTTTGCATAATATGGGTTTGTAGGAGTCCAAAATTTTAAATTAAGAACAGAGGTGTGTGGCAGGGTGTGTAATTAAATGTGCATTGAGGCTGAAGAGCACCAGGTACTTGTCAGAGCACTGCCCGTGGAGCAGGGTGGTTGTTACAGCAGGACACCTTATGTTGTGTCTTTAGATTCTGCTCATTAGAAACATAGATGTCATTCCAGCCAAATACAATCTCTGACATTCTCTGATGTCAGCAACCCAATGGAGCGTTCTCTTCCTTAGCAGCAATTGGATTTCAGATGGATTCACTCCTTAATTTGGCATTTGAAGGCATTTTCCAAATCAGAGATGTTTTCAAACAAACCCTGCACCTCCTTGTAACACAGTGCTTCTTCCCACAATTTTAGGGCCACCATGTTTTTTATGTTGTATTTGGAAAAAGAGAGTTTGAGTTGGTTTGTTTTTTTATTATTATTGTTTTTCTCTCATTTTGTGATTGATAGGAACCTCTGGAACACTTAGTTCCAGGGTCTCCCATGTCACTACTGTAATGGTGCTGGATTGAGACTTTTGTGCTGCTCATAGATACTTTCCAAGGTCACCTGAGAAGTTCAGGTTCACAGAATATCTTCCTTTTTGTTTAAATCAACGTTGACTTCAGCAGAACGACTCATGCTTCAAGTTCCATAGGTATACAGGTGTTCTGCTGAGTAAAAATTCTAATTGTGAGCTCTTTTTTTTCTGGGAAGTCATCCACAGAGCAACAGAGAAATTATCAGCTACCATTAAGTAAGATTAAATAAAAACTAGTTCTCAAAACAATGAACACTCGGTGACCTCTGAATCATTAGGTGACTTATGCGGTATTTTTTTCACGTATTGACAGGAGTAAATTTATTGGTGGGAACAGAGAATGGATTGTGGCTGCTGGACAGAAGTGGGCAAGGAAGAGTTTATACGCTGATTACAAGGAGACGGTTCCAGCAAATGGATGTTCTGGAAGGACTCAATGTGCTAATTACTATATCAGGTTGGTTCAGTGGCTAAAAGTATCTGACCCATGTTGGGGTTGGAGGCAATTAAAAAGAAGAATTAGGTTATAAACTAGGTTGAGGAATTTCCTCTTTCAGAAAATCACAGGACAGTTATTCTTGTTAATAGGAAAACTCTCCTGAATTTTTAACATTTAAACTCCCATTCCAGAGTGGCTTTGGGACAATTTGCCGCCTGGTTAGTGTGTAAAATGATTTCTGGGAAGTACAGAGTGTTTCACGTTCCTAAAATGGACTGATTCTCAGCAAGCCGTAGCTTGTCACTCTTCTCGTTTCTGTGGTGGGTGAGCATCTGTCTAAGTGGAGTTCTATTAACATACCATGATTTAACCTCATCCTGTGTTCAACAAGAGGTATGAGCAATAACATGAGTGATCTGTATTGTGAAAGCATCAATAACATTAAGTGTAGGTTTTCAACCTCTGCTGGGAAACAGTTTGGACTCTGGCCTTATTCCCCATGGCTGAGAGTGGCATCAAAGGATGCAATACATGCCAAGGTCAGAAGTGTGGGTCCAGCAAGGAATAGCAGCTCATCTCCAATCCACACTCATCATAGTGGGCAATGGCAACAGCTGTTTGTACCATACTGCCAGGCCCAGTTGTTGCTGGGACATGACATTGTCCTTCTCTTCAGAGTAATCTGTGGTCCCAGAGTACTGTTGACCATAGTTGACCAGAGATAATTTTCAATAGCTGTTGTCTCTTGTATGAACTAATACAACAAAAAGAGTGATTCAGATGGAGGATGACAATTCTCACCTGGAAAGGCATCCAAAAGAAAAATAGCTACTTTGAATGAAGATTGACAGTTAATTAGAACTAAATGAATAGGTTATTCAAAGTGGCTGTTGTAGGACATGCCTGTGTTCCAGGATAAACAGTTAGTGCGATGGTTTCTGATAATACCTGTATCAGTAGAAACCTGTTCTTTGGCCTGAGGGAAGATTAGTCAGGTGTGAAAATCTTGCATGAAGTTTGAGTCACAGGGTAAGTGCACATGTGCTCAGTGCTCCTTTGCCAGTTTCCCCTGTGTGTTCCCATCACCCCGGGCACTCCTTTTGTGCCCTTGCTATGTTCTCTCACCCTGGAAAGGCACAAGGACCCACTGTACTCAAGGTCACAAAACCCAGGCTTTTTGTAAGTGGGGGAGAGTGTGTAGTTTGGGGAGTTAATGTGCTCTGTCTCTTTTTGAAAATCCTAGGGAAGAAGAATAAGTTGAGGGTGTATTACTTGTCATGGTTGAGAAATAAAATTCTGCGCAATGATCCAGAGGTGGAGAAACGGCAAGGCTGGGTGTCCGTGGGTGACCTGGAAGGCTGTGTGCACTACAAAGTTGGTAAGGATTTCCTGTTTTTTACCTTAGAGAGATGCTTAATTGTCCTCTTTTTGCATCTTGTGGCAGCAGATTTTTTCAGCTTTGTTTCAGGATTGTATTGGGTGAATATCTCATGAGTTCTTTTAAGACTCCCTGTTTTACATGGCAGATGCCTTGCTCCCTGTCATTTCAGACAGCATCTCTTCTTGCAGCAGTTATCAGATGATGTCATGACTGTTCCCTTTAATGGCTGGAAGGAGGGAGTGCCAGCCACGGTTTGTGCTCAGTTAGTGGTTCAATTTTCTGTAGTTACTTAAGGTTTTAATTGAACTGATATGTTCCACCTCCTCAGCTTCCCTCTTGGCCCTAGGTAACTGCTAAGAAACTGGACTGAGTTCAAGTCCTAGTGAATCATATTTGTAGGGTGTTCTTAGGTAGATCAGCTCATCCCTTTCTCTGTCCTGAAAGACCCAAATATACCTTTGTTTAAACACCCTGGAAGTGGTACCATCTCACTTTTCTTTGGCTCTCAGTCACTCATTCTTGGAGGTCAGTGTGAGCATTGTGGTAATTTCTGTCATTTAACTGTGGGGGGTGGATGTATGGCACAAGTTTTGCTTTGGTGAAGGATGGTGTGTAAAAGTGGAACTTCCTTCAAAGTCAAATAAAACCATGATACACAGGAGTGCAGGGAATGTGAGGTAGCTGCTTCTCATTAATACCTTGCTTGACTGTTTTGTCTTTTGGCTTTAGAAGTGACAGGGGTTAAACTCAAGAAAGAATGTGAAATGGATGTGTGTTGTTACTTTAACTGTGATTACAGCTAAGCACCCACATATTCCACTTCAGTTGCTCATCCTTGGGTTTGGTGCATTTAAAAAAAAAACTTACAAAATACTTATCCTAAAATTAGGCAAACATTTGGTAAGAGCTTCTGTGTTTACATATGACAAGCCACTCCTGCGTTTTTGACAGCACAGCTGCTGCTGTTTTTCTCTTGGTAAATCTTCTTGTATCTCGACCTTTGGTTGTACAGCTATTTTTCCAGGTAGAAAAGGAGGATGTACTGTTCTGCATTTCGGTGGTGTTTGCTGGGTTTTCTTGTCCCCTGCCTATATGAGGTAGCATCCTGTTTCCAAAAGCTTGTCTCTGGCAAGGTGAAAACACAATGCACAAAGAAATCTTAATTTTCAATGCATGATTCTTCATTTATTCCCAATGGGCCCAGCATGACCTTAACTGTCTTGGAGAAATTGCTCATCTCTTAAATGCTTACTCATCTCAGAAAGATGGGAGTGGAGTCCTTCACCCACACAGCACCTGGGGATTTAACCCACAAATGAGCAGTGAAATGAAAATTCATCCTGCCAAGTCTGACAGAATTGTTCAGCCAACAACTGCCAGTCCTCCAACAGTAGCTTATTCATAACCACTAGTGGTGGGGTGTGTTCATACTTAAAAAATTGAGTAGGTTGGTTTAGCTGCAGGGTCAAGAACATTTTTTTCTGAGTAGTGAGATTTTTCTTTTTCATCACTATATGAAAAGGAATATATAAATATTGATAACAGTCATTTGGACTTACTGAAAATAAATGAATTGTAGGTTTCTAGTCCAAGTATTGTCACTGGTGATATTAAACATTGATGTCCAGAATGCATTAGTCTCCCTTGCTGGATAATGTTCACTTCTACAAGCAATCCATTGAAATTATTTCATGTGATGAGATGGTCTTTGATTTAAATGTCTGTCTGGTACCTAAGGAATTGTTCTTCTATTACAGTAAAATATGAGAGAATCAAATTCCTTGTAATCGCTTTGAAGAACTCAGTGGAGGTTTATGCTTGGGCTCCAAAGCCTTATCACAAATTCATGGCTTTTAAGGTAAGTGAAACATCACCTTGGTTCAGATGTGTCACTGTCTCTCATCTACTCTCTGCTTTTGTTTTTGTTGTTTTGTATAACATTTATTCTAGCTAAAGATAAACTGAATATTCTTTTAAAGAAAATGTAGTGCATTTGATGTACTTTGGAGATGGCAAGCATGAAACTGTCACAGTGGTGAGTGTTAGATGTGAATAACTTGTTTCTCTCTGCCCTGGCCAAACACAGCAGGTGCTGTGTCAAAATGTGCATTTTAATTGACAAAGTTGATGTTGATTTCCTTCAAAAGGGGAGGAAATTAAGCACAATGATAGTCAGCCTACGTTTCGCCTAGTCCATTTCTAGAATCCTGATTTTTTTGCAAACCTCAAATTAATTATCCAACTGTCCTTGCCACTCAGTGGATGATGGATACTTAGCTCCTTAAATGTAACCTACTATTTAACAAAAATAGCTGTCTAACTTTTGAGTTTTGAGAATTCTTAGGATCCTAAATGTAGTTCTGCAAACCAACAGTTTTATTGTGTTACATACTGCATTTTTCTTTTTCCAGTCCTTTACCTCACTTCATCACAAACCGCTGTCAGTTGACCTGACGGTTGAAAATGGGCAAAGACTAAAGGTCATATATGGCTCAGTAGTGGGATTTCATGCCATTGATGTGGACTCTGGATCTGTGTATGACTTGTACCTCCCAACACACGTAAGAGAATCCAAAAAACTACATTAATGCCTTTATTCTTTGGACTGTGTATTGATGATGATCAGGTTAAGAGTTGTGCTATTTTTCAAAAGGATGATTAGTGGCAGCTAATACAAAACCATTTTCACGTAGTTTTATAACACTGAAGTCCTGTTTAAATGCTTTTATCACATTTAGAGTATCCCTTTTACTGCTTTAATGTCAGAATGCCTATTGTATGGATAGTACTATTTTTAATTGATTTATCCTGGAAATTTAGGACTTAAACAGTCAAAGACACAATAATATCTACATGAATTTAGGTGACTTTTACAATCTTTCACTGTGCAGACAGCAGAAGCCAATTTCAAACTAAATACATTTGCAGATCTTCTTCCCATTCAGTTGCCCATGATGTAAATTCAGAAGTTTTACATTTTCCTTGGGACTTTCTCTTTAGGTTGTCAGTAAATTAGCATAAAGGTGTTGATTTCAGGGGTATGTGTACATCCTGCATTGCGTCTCTGTTTGAGGTGATGGTGATCACTAAATTCCTGCTTAAGCTCAGATACCAGCAAATTGCCCTGCAGAAGTGAATGGCTGTCTAATATGAACTCTATGCTATGGTGTTAATATTTTTGGATTTTTGTTTATTATTTTTAGCAATTCTAGATAGTTCTTTTCAAAGCTGTGAGTCCCAAAAGCCAGAGAATCTTAAAATGAATCTTGGGGGCTTAGGTTCAGCAAACTGGCAGGCTCCAGACTGGCTCCAGTCTGATGGGAGGCTCCCAGCAGAGAAACTTTGGTGCACACTTGAACCTTCCCTGAAGTCAACAGTGCTCCAGAGGGGCTGGGTGCCACAGCCTCCTTGTATCCCCAGACCGTGTGTCCCAAAGTTATGCTTGGGAGGTCTGGAAAATCTCATCCCAGATCTGCATGTTGCAGCCTGTGCCATGAATCCATCTATTTTTAAACTCTTCTCCGCTCTCAGTCCCTTGTTTTCAACCCAAATGAAAACCCACTCCTCCTGTGCAAGCCACTTGATCACTCTGCTGCCCCTGCAAGCCACAGCCTCCACGTTCTGTCAGACCTGTGTTCCTGATGGACACAGTGTGTAAGGTTGGCTGTTAGATTTATAGACTTCTCTTAACTGAAAAATTACTTTTCTAGCTGTTCTAACTGTTGAATCACCTGCTAAAGCCTTGTACTGTTTATTTCTGTGTTGGTTTGTTTGTTTTTTTTTTAGGGTACTTAGTATTTGTCTTGTTAGAGGATTTATTTAATCTGACAGTAGCTTTGTTAACTATGCAGCTATGATGAATTCACATCAGTTTGTAAATTGAAGCATGGTACTCACGTGCCTGTCTGGAAGTGGGTTGCTGAGCAAGGTGAACAGTGACTTGTCAAAAGGATCATTAGCATAATTGCCCAAGAGAAGAAAGGCAAAGAAAAAAAGTTAACTTTCTTAGACGCTTTACTTTTTCAACAGGCTGAAAATACAATTAGGTACCTGATGAGAAAGATTTCCCAGGTGACTGCCCTGAATATGTGGGGCACCTGAGACTGACTGCATTTGTGTGAGCTCTTCAGCCACAAGTTAGCACGGACTAAAAATACATTTTCCCTTCAGAGTCTTAGACTTGGAATAAATCAGCTGCTACAGCAGCTCTATCTTTTTTGATATTCTTTTAAAAGAGCTAGAACTGAATAATCATCTCAAGGAGCTTTGTGGTGGCGATAGCCCAGACTGTAACAGGCTGACTTGAGATACTCTTGCTTTCTGGTAGCCTCTTTTCCTGGTTCCCCACCTCTTTCTTCATCTCTTACCTGCTCCGGTCGCTCATGCGAGTACCAAGGCAACGCATTAAAATTGCTCTGCGGCTCTGGATCCCCGTTCTAGTGTTACGGATAGTTGTTGCGGAGGCACGGAGTCAAGTGGGTGGCCTGAGTGTATTCAGTTTGGCAAGTACAGCTTCAGTGCTTCTTTTACTGTTCTTTGTGCCCTTACGGTGTGCATAAATGTCTGTGCTTGAGGAAAATTAAAGACCTGTGTGTGGCTGGCTTGTGAGAATGATGTAAAGCTCCAGTCATGTGCTTCCTATGAAAATATTAATTGTGGTGGTTTAATTTACTATTTAACATCCTGTTTTGAGTAGCGCTTTAAACAAGGAAATGCTTTGTTACTGTTTTTTTAAGGCTGTCCTCTTTCTTTCAAAAATGCTTTCATAAAACCCCACCTTCATGGTTGTATACTTCACCTTTGGTTTTGGTTTTTTTTTGCTTGGGATATGTTGGCTTCTGGGAGAGATTCGTGTGAGTGAAGTGCACTGTTCCTGTGGCATGCAGAGGTGTGCCCAACAGCAGTCAAATGGGCAGCTATTTGTAGTGAAGGATGTGGGAAGGGAAGGACAGAGTGAAAAGGTCCAGGGAACTTTTTACAGCAAGATAAATATTATTAAATTTGCAGTTTTTTAACTTGTGAGTGGGGATAGGGAAATATCATGGAAAGTGAAAGCACTGATCTCCTGGAATGTGGGAGTTCCTGTCCATCCTCTATCTTCTGAGAAAGTTGTGAAATCAAATTTATTTCACCTTTCTCCTACTTATATAATGCAAGTATTTTGTGAGTGACTAAGTAAATATTATTGTGTCTCAATGGCTCCATGGCTTCTTGAAACCAATTAATACTGGTAAATTTAAAGTGACTATTAAACATTGATTTATTTGCAAACCTACTGTCATATTCAAATGGGGGAGAAGGGGAGAAAGTCTGTTTCAGAGGCTTACTAGCAAACTGTACNGAGCCATGAGCTAGTTCTTTTTTTTGCTCTGCCAAGCTAGTTAGATCGATGTCATCACTGAAATTGCAGTCCATGTTCTGATATAAATCTTAGTAAAATACGATTCCAGATCCAGGGGACAATTCGCCCACATGCCATTATCATCCTCCCGAACACCAGCGGCATGGAGCTCCTGCTCACCTACGAAGATGAAGGCATCTACATTGATATATATGGGCACTTCACAAAGGAGACTGTTCTACAGTGGGGAGAAATGCCAGCATCTGTAGGTATGTATGAAAAATAGCTCTTTATTAAATAGAAGATTCTGGTGCATGAAGCCTGACTTCTTTATGAGGTTTGTATCTATGTGAAAATGGTTATATGGCACATAAAGCAGCTTCTGAGCAAACCAGATGTGTAAAAGAGTAAACAGATTTATGGGTGTTTGTGTTAACACAGCTGATGATTGCAGTAGGGGCTTCCCATTTGGACCACAGTCAGTATTCTTGTCACACTGTTTATTGCACCACACATTGACTATACAGACAGACTGCACTGAGGATGGAGCTTACCACCAGTTTCCACAGGGAGAATTATGTGAATTACAGAGGGGGAAAACTGTTTTAGTTGTTCATAGCTCACAGCGTTTTATGTAGAAATTCACAGCTACTGAGGGGTCAGTTACCAAAGAGATCGGTAACTGCTGTCAAATGGTCCCTTCATTTTATCACTTTAAATTCACAGGGCTGCCAGTCCAAGGTATTTGAGATAGATTTTTAGTCTCCCCATGCTTGCAGTTCTCTGTGTAGGAGGAGATTCTGGTTGTACTGAGCCAGGACAGCTGTTTGCTTCACCTTTCCCAGAGGACTTCAGGCTAACAGTATGGGGGAGATGAGGAACAACGCAGGCAGATTTTTGGGCTTATTACTTTTTACTTTTCATTTCTGTCTCACTCTTTATTTTGAAACAAACATACCAACAAAAACCAGCCCAAGACAATTAGACTGCACAGAAGCCTGTTATTAGCTTGGAGGAAACTGGACACCACAGTGAAAAATACAGGATGTTCACTTTTTCCTTTCTCTTCTATGTGGGTAGTCTTTGGGATATGGTACAAACCAAATTTGACTTCTGATTGAAATCACATTTACAGTAAAAATTAACCTAACTTATAAACACACAATTTGAACTTCACATAAGGGCCCCTGTTAACTGTAATTTTAAAACTTGTTTCTTAAAAGATCCTGTTTACCTGGCATTTCTCTACCCATTTCAAACCTCCTGAAGTCTGTATGAATGTATCTCAATTTTCACTCTCTGTTGCAGAGACAGACGGGTCTTTTGTTACCCACAGAGTGCTCTCTAGTCATCTTTTGCTCATTTCTTGATTTCTGTAAACAAGTATTTTGAAAGAAAAGTTCGTAGTTGGTGAGAGTATTTTGATACAAAAAATAAAAAAGTCTGTATTATAATCGATGGATTTAGGGCAGGAAATCTAAATATATCTTATTCATAGTCTTAAATTGGGACCTCTGTGACCAATCTGTTAATAAGAAATTGGAGAGAGGAAGCTCAAATCCCATGAGAAATTAAAACTGTAGAAGTATTCTATGTTTAATCAGAAAGATGTACACCTATGTAGGGTTAAATACAAATATAGCTGTAATATTTTCTATAAAATGGGTTTTAAAAAGGCATTAAGAAACATGAAGTTAATGAGATTTGGGAGCACTCTTGCACTTTTGTGTGAGTAATGAATTATTTACAGTATGTAGCCATAGAGGGTTGACACAAATCTGGATGATCCCAGAGGAACTAGCAAAAGTCTTTATTTCTTTTTCCCTGTACATTTTAGAAACAAGGAGACTATTCTGTAGAGAAACAGTGTTACCAAAAGGTGGTTAAATTACTGCCTCAATGCTCTGCAACACACCAGCTGGAAGCACAGGATATTTTTATCTAAAGCTGCAGTGGAAAGTGGACTCAAAGTAACTATTCCCAAGGTGCTTATGGTGTAGGAGCTATTGTTCCAAAATAAGACAACTCTATTCTGAGTATCTCCTCTCAGTTCATCTCACATGAAACACCTCTAAGAGCTTCCCTGTGGGAGGATTATGAAGACTCAGTACTGACCTTTGAATTCATAGTCCACTATCCTTCAAATTAATCTCCACGTATAGATAAATCCTTATTACTGGACAACTGTGCAAATGGTGTAATGAGGCCATTTTGTTTGCATGCGGTTTCACAGATGAAATTTGGGAAAGAATTTTTGATTCTGCTACAAAACTCAGATTTTATGCTACTTTTACTTAAGCCTGCCATTGTCAATTGACAAATTCTTGGTATACTGGGCAGACAGCAGAGCATCAGGGCTGAACTTGGCGTATCTGGTTTATTCTGTTCCTGTTTTGAATAATGCCTGGAGATCAGATCCCTTCAGAACACAGCAGAAGTGGTCCAGCAGATGACCTAGAGGTTGCAGCAGAGATTAATAAAGTTGTTAGTGGGAGCTGAAAGGAAGCTGTCAAATTGAAATCTGCCAAAGGCACAGATAGAGACACACCATAGTGAGACCTAGAGTGTCAATTTCATGTAGTGGAAAAGATCAGGAGGCTTATTAGTTCTTTGTTGCTAGACCTATATGACCTATACTAAACAGTGTAGCCACAGAATGGTTTTCATGCTGTTTATATATATGCACCTGCCTTTCTTCCTGCCCCCCAGAACTACAGGGTGCCTCTGTCTCTGTTGTGTTTAAAAGCTAAGTTTGAAAAGGTTAATGTGATCTCACATTGTACAAAAAAATAGCAGAAGTTTGAGTCTTGTATCATTTTGATGTTCCTCACTTTATGTGTGGCCTGGGCTTACTTTTCAGATACTGTAGACTGCATGGGTGCTGCCCTGGGCTCATCCTACTACTGCTGCACTGCTCAGAAATGTTAATGACACTTTCTTTACAGCCTACAGCAATGGTGCCCTGTTGTACAGCCTGAAGCATAAAGAAAAGATTTTAAAATATATTCATTTCATGTGCTTGAGTTTTAGAAAATACTTATCTTCTTTTGCAACTCACCCTCAGCTGCTCACTGCTGCTTTGCTTTTAAAATAGTTTGATTTCTTCCTCTTTCCTCATGACTGGGATACTGGGAAACTCTCAGCACTGGGATACTCTTGCTCTCACCACTCATGGCAGAGAAACCTTCAATGTGAACAAAAAATAACTGAAAGTCTTCTGAACAGATTTAGGGGAAATTAATATTATAGCCCCTGAGGAGACTAAAATCACAACACTGTAACCAAACCATATGTGTTTCCAAGGAGGTATGATTTTTCATACATTTGTTCTAACAACAATTATAAAGCAAGGATTCCAAGTTAATTTAAATCAACCCTGCTGTTTTCTGCTCTCCTTCTCAAGCAGAATTGCAGGCTGTTGCTTCCAGTATCAGTCTGTACTGAAAGTTCAATTTTTAGACAAAAGCCTAAATCAACTTGGAGGGTTTTAAGAAGCAGACCTTGCATGCACTAATAATGTAGGGCAGACATGCACTATCCAATGGAGCTAAAACCCAGTCCAGTGCACACATTCCCTCTACCTCATTTTAGAGCACCAAAATTCTTAGACTAATGAAATAACAATTGATAGTTGAGCAAGAACAATTTCTGAGCATTGACTACCAATAGAGCATAACTAATGTGATTTTACCTTGGAAGCCCATACAAGTACCAGTCAGAGAGCTTTCAGTGAAACTGTGCCTAATTTGAAATCTGTGGTGTTAACTCCTACATCACTATCCTAATTTCTTATTGCCAGATTTAAAGGGAATATTGTACTAAGCTTCCACAGTGCTAGAATATCTACTTTTGGTTTAGAAAATACTGCACATATTATAACCACTTGGTTTTGGAAATACTGCACCAAATTAATCATGCCATGGTCTCAGATTCTGAAGTATTTAGGTTTCAAAGTAAGCTGAACTCCATAGTAAATACAAGCCCAGCTTCCTAATAGGAACAGAATATAGTGGGTACAGGGAAGACAGTCAAGACTTTNTTCTTGAATATGAACAGTTAAAACATGAGAGGCAAAGATGGGCATAAGTTGTACCGAGATACTAGGAAGAAATGTTCAGCCTTGAAAGGAGTGATGCATTGCAGCAGGGTTGTGAAATATCTATCAAACCATATCTGTACAAGGTCCTGTGTAACCTTGTCTATTTTGGCCCCACTTTGGGGCCAGCAGTCAAACAAGATGCCCTTCAGAAGTTCCCTCCAAACTGTTGTGAGTCTAAGTTATATAAAACTAGTTAAGATTTATGCAAAATAAATCAAAATAACTGGAAGGACAAACTGAAATTTAGTTACTATTCCTAAGATTTTTTGTGTAAACTTAAAATACAAACACTTCAGAATATATTGTTATCAAAGAGAAA
>WEIU01010851.1:342-10419 GCA_013389925.1 Aegithalos caudatus | reverse complement strand
AAATGACAAAAATATATAATCCAAATTCCAGCAGTAAAAAGACATTTTTCTTCATCCAAAGAGGAGAAAAAAATTATCTTGTCAGATATCCTGCTGTAGCTGACTCTAAGCAGTTAATAAGCAAGATGATTCCATTTGAATATATATTACAATTTAATCACTGGAGTTTTTAAACTGCATGTTTCTACCTACTTATCAACAGAACTTAATCCACATACAGAGGACACAGAGCTTGAACTCTGAGAGCAACATATTTACATTTTCAGAATGCATTTAAACTCACAAACCTCCAGAGTAACAGAACATGATGCCTTATGGATGAGTGATTGTGGTTCTCTGAGTCATGCTTTTATGAAGAACCAAAGCAAATGACTGTATACTAAAACTCTGGTGACTGTTATGTACTTTTACTCTGCAAGTTATGTACCCCAACCTGTGATGCCTTCCAGCAATAATTATAAAAATTACTTCCCTGTCTGTGTCCAAGCTGCTGGCCAATTTGGGCAAAAATTCACAACATGACTACTTGCACTTTTCATAGAGGTTAAAAAAAAATTCAAGTATATATGTTTATGAATCTCATTCCTACAATCTTCAGTTTATCTCTAACAGGCCTCTCAATAGTTCATCAGTCTACCTGGAAAGAAGGGCAATCCTATTGAGAAGCCATGAAACAAAACATTTTAACAAAATCACAAAAGCAGTGATAAGGCTGAAGGCATAATTGTTATTCACCAAATTCCACCGAGTTAGAATGATGTAGCACTCACGTAAATATGGAATTATGTTAAAGAGAAACTAATTGTTTTGTTTTTACAATGAATAATGAACTCGTGAATTTTTGGACTGGACTCTATGAAGGGAAAAAACCCAGTGTCAAAAACGCAGGAAAAGATTAGATAAATTGGTAGGACTGAAATGCAAATACCAAAAGGAATAGACAAGAATGTACCTCTAATATTTTTTACCCAAAATTATAAATTATAGAGGCCATATAGCATAGAGAGTTTTGTAGATCAAGTTGAAAAATCAATCATACATTTTACTAGTCAAAGAAGATAAGAAGTTGCCATAATGTAAGATGTACTTTAGCTCAACTTTCAGTTCAAATACATAAATGATGAAGCTCACAAACTCACCTACTGAAATATTCTTATCTTAAAATATAACATTCACTCTCAGGAAAGTTTATTAATATTTGATTAATTTATGTTACTTTTCTTTTAAATTAAAATATCATTCCAGGTCGTTGATACAAAGGCCATAAATATAGGTTCTTAGTGAGCCACCATCTAAAAGGGCTTTCATAAGAAATGAGAACTGTCATGTTTGTGTTGTTTTCAGCTACAATCAAAATATTTTTAACTATTACGTGATGTTTTGTTTATTAGCCTCCCTCCCCTTTTTTGTTCAGACATATATTTTCATATTGAGAGGGTTTTCTGGTTTTATTTATGTCACTTTAGTGTTGTGATCAGATTTCTGAGGAGTAGGAATAAATGGATAATGTATGAGTGAATAGTCCATAGAAAAATGACATGAAATGTGTTCAATTTATTTAGCTGGCCAATGAGAAATAAGCCTTGATCGTAAGACTGAATATTTTTGAAACCATGCCAGTAATTATCAATTATTGCAGGACAAACAAGAGACAAAGCTACTTTGCCAATTGCCTTTCCCTTTCCTGCACTAGCACACTCCTACCTATTACCAATCAAAATCTCTGCCTTGATGCATGCATTTCCTCATATGTGAAAGAGAAAAATCTGTATTTTAAATGAAAGGGCTACCCTAATATTTTAACCTTGTATATATAGAGATAGATATATTTGGTATTTCCAGCAAGAATTTTCATTCAAATTATATCTCACTTTACAAAAATAAACAAATTATCAATCAAATGAAAATATTCTCTCAATTAAGTGCCTTATGCTCATTTTTATACTTATATCCACTGCGGAAGAGATCATACATTAAGAAATAATATGATATTACAAGCAAAGCTTTAACAAAATTAAGTAGCAAAAAGCTAGCAGTGTATAATCTCTGGAGAATAGTTTCTTCTCGTTGGTCACAAGTCAAGTAATTTTGTTTAAAATAATCCACACCATGGTCAGAAGCATGTATGTATTACAAGCTGCACAGTTGCACATGATGTTCCATGATTCTGGAGGGCCATATTGGCTCTCTTTTTTTTGAGCTTCTGTCTGCAATCAATCACTAAGCTAACAATGTCTATCAAAGGCTCTGAAAGTGGCTATAGACTACAAATTTGATAATGCAAAGGTAACAGGTGTTCACATGCATTCTTCCCTCTGACACACATCCTCTGCCGCTGTTCCACTGATGGGTAACATGATTCTTTCTAAGGTAAGAACACAAGGTGGAATTGCAGGAAGAACTGTCTAAATACTCTCATTCCACTGATGTGAGAACCATGATGATTGGGATTGACTTTGTTACATAAGCCTGCAAAAGAATCAAAAATGCTGCTGGAGACTGGGCCAACTAGGCAAAATATAAGCAGCTTCTAGATGGAGGCCCTGGCTAAGGTCTGGTTACACAGAGAGAGAAAATCCTAAAGTAGGATAGGTCCTTTGCTACTTTATAATTTGCATTCTGCAAGACCAAAGACTGTAAACAGGTACATATCTAGTGGAACCTGCCTAATATCATAACCCTTTAGAAGGTTTTGCTTGAAACTTTAACTTTGAAACTTTTACTTGAAATCTAGTTTCCCTTCAGCACTGTTTTCTAATCACTAGACCTCTTCAGTGTCCAATAGGAGTTCATGAAGTGCTAAAGACCATTCTAGGGATGGAAGAAATTGATATGACAATAATGTTTAAAACTTCTGTCCTGCCAGTGTTCTGAGAAAAATCCACTTATTCAGTCCTTGGAATTTCCTACTAGGTAATTTCAAATTTATCAGCACTGCATGAATTAACAATTCATTGTATAATCTTTACTTTTGACTTCACAATGCCAGATTACTGTTTATTTCACAAAACAGAACTGTTTAATTTCTTAAGTCCTAAACAAACTTACAGTTTCTGGAAGTATGACTTACAGATTAGAAATAAAATCAACAAGAGAACAGGATTCTTTTTAACATATCCCAGAATGATACAATAAAAACTACTCACAGATTAAGAAAAATAGGATATATAGAATTTCACAGAAGATGAGCTTAAAAATTACCAGTATTATGTTGAATAAAACAGTTTGTGAATGAGCACAAATTAAAAAAAGTGAAAACAACCAAAAAAATCTGCTCATCTACAGAAAGTGGAGGGAATGAAGTGCTGCTGCAGCCCGTGGACATCAGAGGGAGTGCAGACACAGTCATTTTATTTCCATTTTATGTATCTAATAGATCAGCTTCAATAATCAATAAAAAACATGTTTGGAATAGCAGATACCACATTACACATAGTAACTTCTTAAAGAAGCATGCTTTGTGATTCATTTCCATGACAGTGTAAAAACGAATTGCTATTATCAGATATTAAGAGCTGAATAAATGATTGAATTTATCTTCTACTGACCTAGAAATCTCCTTGTTTTTTTCCTACTGTATGCTGTTTCTCCAAAGAATTGTGCAAAATAGCACTTAATTGTAAACTGTTATGAAACTCAAGCAAATATGGCAACAAAAAGAATAGGTTTTTTCAGCATGCATATAGAATATTAATAGAATTTTTACATTTAGTGTTGGTTGTTGAAATAAAAATGCAATAATATGCAAGTATCTCTTTAAATGTTTTTACTAAACAGCTATTATTTTTACTAAACACTCCCCACTCCTCTCCAACAAAACAACCCACCAACCAACTAAAATCCAAAACCAAAACCAAAAGTCCAGACCTGGTGGAAGTAAAATCTTGCTTTTATTGGTGGAACTTGAAGATTCACACACTCTTACTTCAACAAAGACAATGTGCATAGTTGTGGGTGATTCTTTAAACAGAAATTTGGCTAATATTAGGTATGATTTCAGCTGATAACTAAGTGGACATACTACACAAAGTATTATCATTATTTTGCCATTTTCACTGTGCTATAAGTATTGGCTGTTGACAAACAGGATGTCATAAACTGTAATCCATATACAGGGAGCTAAAAAACATTACAAATCTGAGAGCTGCACTGCACTAACAAAATCCAAAACAAAGAAGTGTAGTAAATCATGTGTCTTGCTTTGTACAGCCTGGTTTTTGGTATACTGTGGGGGGTTGGGGGAACACAGAGCTGATTTCTGTGAGAAGCTGCTGGAAGCTTCCACCATGTCCAGCAGAGCCAGTCCCCTGATGGCTCTGAAGATGTACACACTGCTGGCCAAAACTAGAGAGGCTGGTGATGCCTCTGCAATAACATATTTAAGAAGAAAATCAAAACAAAGTGGCACACAGTTTTTTTCTTCTGTCCAGAGAAGAGGAGGAGGTGAGATCATGAGAGGGAAACAACATGCAGATACCAATGTCAGTAGAGAAGGAGAGGCAGGAGGGGCTCCAGGCTCCAGAGCTGAGATTCCCCTGCAGCCCCTGGTGCAGACCCTGGTGAAGCAGCTGTGCCCCTGCAGCCCATGGGGATCCAGAAATCCACCCACAGCCCACAGAGGAGGTTCCCATGCCAGAGCAGGTGGATGCCTGGAGGAGGCTGTGATCCAGTGGGAAACCCAGTGGAGAGAAGGGCCCTGCTCCCAGGTTGGAGCAGCCTGTCCTTGGAGAACTGGACCCCGTGGAAGAGTGACTCACACTGAAGCAGTTTTGGAAGGACTGCTGCTTGTGAGATTGGATCCATGCTGGAGAAGTTCACAGAGAACTGTCTCCCATGGGAGGGACCCCAGAGCATAGCAGGGGAAGGAGTCCTCTCCCTGAATACAGGAATGCTTCAGGCGATAAACTGACCAAAATCCCATGTGCTGTCTCCCTGCTTTGTTGGGTGGAAGGGGGAGGAGGGTGTGGAAGACATCTTTTTTTAAGGGTTTATTTTACTTCTCATTATTTTACTTCTCATTATTTTACTTCTCCTCTGATTTTTTTAGTAATAATCTCATTTTGTAGCTCTAAGTGAGCCTGTTTTTGCCTTGGAGTGTTTTCTCCTAGTCCTTAACTCATGAAGCCTTCATTTAAATTTTTTCTCTCTTCTGCCCAGTAGTGGCAGGCGAGGGTGAATGAGCAATTTCTGTGGCTGCCTGATGTTGAACCAATGTCAAACCATGACAGCTTGTAAAATGAAAAGAGTGAAACAGAGGGACAAATGTATTTTCTCTTCTAAAATTTGAGATATTTAATCTCTTCCTGGAATCTGTTATGTTTCTGCTCTTTCTGTCTATAACTGAATGAAACATTTCAGGACACTGTCATTTTGGATACTTGTGTCATACTGCTTCCAGGCCACTGGAGCCTATTGCAAATAACTCATCATATTATGGGTTCTCTAAAGCAAAGCTCTGTCAATACATATTTCCTATGCACAAAATTTTTCTACCTCCATAAAATGAGTAGTAGGAAAAGGAGGCTTTTATGACCATCCTTCATAGCACTTGGGTGGGTAAAAGAGAAATTAACTAAAAATATTGCAAGATGAATTGGAATGGAACAGAGAAGTGTTTTCTCCAAAGCTACAGTTTAACAGCTTAGCAATATCAGTCTTCTAATTTTCTCAAAAGCAAACAATATGAGCGGCATTCACAGAAATCTTTCAGACTATTTTTGTCATCTGGACATATGTCACAAGAACATACCTTATTTCAAGTTTGGATGAATCAAATTCCTTTGGAAGTGTGAACATGCATTTCATCATAATTAAAAGGAACCCCACTGTCCTGAGTATAGTTCTATTACCTGGTGCAGTAGCAACTCACACACCCAGGTGAGATATTTCTGTGTTTTATCCTAGTGTGAGCAAAGGAGGGAGCTGGGTGGTAGCACACAAAATGCTGTCTCCCTGATCATCTAAACTTTACACTGTTTATACATTTTAACAAACAAAGACATCAACATGCATTGGTCACAGTTTCCACAGCTTTGTCATCAATTAGTACTCAACTCCCTATTTGCTCTTTATATCTCTCACTTATGTTAATTAATTCTCAGGCATAGTGCTTCCTTCCATCTTACTCTGGGGCCTGGAGGAGGTGGTCAATGAATTGGTGGTCGTGATCTTCCACTGCTGGAAATATCTTTTCCCTGGTTACTGCTCAGTCCTGATTTCACACCTGGTGGCTCTAATTCAGAGAGCACATTCATCTTGGGAGTCTTCCCTTGTCCTTGAAAAAAATGTTAGCCAAGAATACAACATTCACATGGCAATTGCTTAATCATAATTGTCCAGCTACATCTATTGATTAACAAAGATTAAAAAAAAAAAAAATCGAAGTTTGACTCAAATCTTGAGGGGTTCATATCTTGAGGAGATCAATTCTGTTGTGGCAGAAACTCTTGAAAATATCTAAGGTCTCAAAAAGACATAAAACTATATTTCTTCCCAAGAAAGAACATGCACAATGTGGGAGAATAGTGCAAGCTTCTACTTGCAGTAAGATGCATCTCTTCTCAAACTGCTTCCACACTGACATTCAAATTTTCACTATTATATGTTAGCCTGTGCAACAACATTTGTTTTATAATGGCACAACTCTGCTGTCCTCTGAGCTGTTGGTATTGATTTTAAATTAAAGAATAGAAGATTAATTTGATTTTCACAGTGAAAAGATATCTTTATTTATCTTCAGATGTATTTTGTTTTAGATGATGGAAGGAAGTTTCCTAATACAAAAGTAAGAAAATAACTTTGAATACCAAGTGAAGTTAGGAATCTATTAATATAAGTTTTCATGATAAAGCTGTTATGACTGCATATTGATTCCAGAAAAAACATATCTTCTTAAGCTTTTACATAATATTTCATTTCTGCTTGTCATACACAAATATTTTATAGAATTTTTAAAAATATGGTAGAACTGATGCCATATAAATTTCTCAGCATCTTACTTGATTATTCTAGTTGTACATTTTGTCTGTGTATTTGATGCAATACAGGTGATACTGTAGCTTACTCACATATCTCTATGTATGCATATGCATTTAGTCAAATTAATGAAAACCAGTGTTCTGTAGCAGGAATATTCTAATTACACCTGTCATAGTTTGAAAATAACTACAACATTATTCAATAAACAAGGTAGTTTAAACCTCATTCAGAAATCCCCATGCTATTCTATTGATGCAACAACTATTGTTTCAGCTGCAGAAAAACCTGGCCCTATTCTCCTTTTTCTCTGCTTAGAAAATAAATTCAAAGTCTTAGTTTTTTAAAAAAAGTAAAAAGTACTAAATTTATAATTATTTTCAGCATCACTCACATAATTTTAAGTCCAGCTTTATTTTGTGGTGTACAAAGTATATTTGATTTTATCAGTAAAAGAAGTTGTTATATCTTGAATATGGAAAGAGCATAATAGTGACATAAATCAATATAATCCAATATAAGTAAACCACACAAATTTCCCCAAAGGAAGATTGAACCTGAAGAGTCAATCTGTTCCACACAGAAGTGTCATTGTTTCTTTTCTGACCGCAGCAACCATGTCATTCTGACTTTTAAAAAATTCTGAATGCTATGAAAACTGTCCTTTATAGAAGTAAACAGCTCATGAAAATATTCCATTTTATATGTCTGACAGATGGTCTGACATTATAAGTGTAAAAGAAAAAAATCCCCCAAAACTATCAGTTTTATTCACATCTTAATTTAGATGTGAATACAGACTACAGGACAATATTATTGGTTCTTTTTCTGTCTGTTTAAAAGCAAATTATGTACTGCTTGTCTTTTTACCATTAAAAACAAAATCTAAAAAGGAAATCCATATTAGTTTTAACCATTTTATGCTAAAACAGTATTTTCTTTTCAAAAATGTTTGAGAAAATAATGGTTTAAAATCTGTGTTACTAGGTTAGGTTTTCTCTTTTTTTTAGTCAGCAGTGTTTTGATGAAAAGTTGTGGGTTTTTGTTTTTTTGTTTGTTTTTTTAAATAATGTACTATAGTCTCTTTCTACAGTATATCTGTACTGTATGAATTTTTTCTAGTACTGTAATCCCCAGAAATCCATTCATTTTACTTCAAAACAGTGCTGCAGGTGTCCAAAAATTTGCTCATATTTGGCTGTACCTGGAACTACATACTTTAATTGAGCAAATATTCCTTGCTACACTGAAAGCCTTGTGCTCTGGTGAACAGAATTTGGAGACAACCCCCAGGGCCTCAGGAAAATGAACCAGTCACCACAAAACACTGCAGTGTGAATGCAAAAAACAAATGTTGATATTTTAGTGAAGAGACTGATAATTTTCTAACTAATAACTGAATAAATATGAACATTCAAGAGACTCCTGGATTTGCTATAAGGAGTTTGAAGCTTTTGTCAATTTTTCCTCTTCTGCCATGTCCGTAATATCATGTAGAGATACCCACTTTCATGAGATACTTAATTAAGCCAGATACCCAAATCTAAACTGTGGCATAGATTTATTCTCTTTGGTTCTCAATCTGTTATATGTATTTTTCTTGCAAAACTGGTGGTAATGCTCAGTACTAGGGGATGAACAAGGCTACTTGCACTTGAGATATAAACCCGCTAAACCCTTCCTTTTCTCTCTTTTTATCCTATTGTACCCATTGAGACAACAGTGCTTTTGCCTCAAGAAAAAGCAAAAGGGAAACTTTCACCTGATCACTCACATTTCCTAACTGCAGTAAAACAAAAAGCTTTTAAGAAAAAAATCTCTAAAATTGAACTGGGAATTCCTTGTCTGCCAGAGACAAAAAAGCTTTTTAGTAACTTGAAGAAGCAAATTATGTTTGCTTACCTTTTATAGGTTAGGGAAGCAAGGTTTTATTTACATAATACTTCATTTTCACTTGTCATACACAAAAATCAGGACTATATTACTTCCTTTTTTCAGTAGTATTCTATCTTTTAAGTCTTTGCTACATTACGTGATCATTTACAGCTGAGCAAATCACATGTGAGCTCTGCTTCTCCAATTTGCTATTTTCTATTCCAAGTCCTCTCTTCAAGAGCAAATTACATATGAATATGAAACCATAGAAAAAAGCACTAGATTGCCACTTTGGAAAAAATGTAATACATAGAGTGAGGTAGAACAAGATTATCTGAAGTCTTTAAGGGCCACTTACAGTTTATGCCTTTAAGGTCCACTTGTACGGGTATGAGAGGTTCTTCAATTTTATGACTAGTAAGGGACATTGAATTTTTTACCAGAACACACAGAGCCAACAACCTAATCTAATCTAAAACTGTAGAAGTCTTTTTTTCTATAAGTACTTCAACAGGCTTTGGCTCCAAGACTCTTATAATTTTTTTATACCACTTATTAATATTTCTCTATTTCTAAAATAGCTAACATTTACTCCAACATTTTTCTTCCTCTTTGCCATCATTTTAGAGGACTAAAATTTCAAAAGTTCCACTAAATCTCAAGCTAATATTTTCTCCTGTCATTGTCACATGACAGTAACACAGTTAAACAAAATTTTTAGACCTACACAGAGGACATGTTTGCCTACACATCTAAGATCTCTTTAGTAGGTTCTTAATCACTGAAATATCTTTACTTGGAAGATAAGGCCTGGTGTTGTAAGCTGTTTAATCCTTACCCTTGAAAGGTTTGTCCATATGCCTGTTAATTACAGAGGGGTTCTACATGGTTAATGTCTATCTTCTGTCTCAAATACTATCTTTCTTATTCTGTCTTCCTGGTCTCACATTGCATGCAATGAAAAAGATACACACTTTGTTTTCCTCTGAGAACAACCAGAAAAATATTCGGGAGAGTAATGAAGATAATATATTCCAGCACCTCCTGCTAGCACTTTCCAAGCCAAGGAATAGCTGCAGATGTAAAGAAGGGATTATCAGAAGGGTATGCTGACACATATTGTTTTGGTAGCTCTTAGAGAAAGATATGCTAACAGAGGACTGAGGTGTTAATGTGATAGAGTTAAGACTGTGTCACCTTTTATTAACAGTGACATGTCCTAAAATC
>WEIU01010850.1:1091-19581 GCA_013389925.1 Aegithalos caudatus | reverse complement strand
TGCCAGCCGGGGCTCTGCTTCCCGCGCGCATCCCTTTGGCAGCCAGTCCAAAACGCTGCTGTAAATCCCCAGCACTGTTAATTACCCGAGGCAATTAGCGCTAAACCATCTCGGATCCCGCTGGGTGGGGACAGCAGCTCACTCACTGTGCTCTCCCTGTCCCTCAGCCCCAGGTCCGAGGGCTCCAGAAACGAGCCCAAAACTCATTTCAGGTTGAGGAAGCCCCAGAGGAAGAAGTACGGGCTGCTGTCGAGCCAGGACGAGAACATCGAGCTGGGCTCCCTCGACAGTGACGAGGACACGGTGTTTGAAACCCGCAACCTGAGGCGGTGAGGGAGCGTTTTGTGTGTTTTGTGTGTTGCTCTTTTCCTCACAAGGGGCTGAGGCTCCTTTCCCAAAGCCGTGGGAGCTCTGGCACAGCTCCTACAACCAGATCTGCATAAATTAAAAACGCCTGTGTGTGGTCTCTGTGTTGGCACACGGATTTATCTCACTTTTCCTCGTTTTCTTGCCCAGGAAAATTTCACTGACGGGGTTATTTGGACACTGCTGTGGGGTCACAGAGCTGTTGGGACAGGCAACTCCTTGAGCCCAGTCTGGGCCTCCCTGTGTTAGGAAAACAAAAATTCTTGTTTTTTTTTTTCCTTCAGCTTAGGAATTGCTTCCAACTCATATCACAGTTCAAACTCCCAGTCCCATCAGGACATGCATTCCTGTTTTCCCAGCAAAATTCCTTTATTTATTTATTTATTTATTTATTTAATTAATTTTATTTTTTTTTAATTTTGGGAATTGCTTCCAAGTCTCATCACAGTTCAAACTCCCAGCCTCACAGGGATATCCATTCCTGCTTTGCTTTCTCAGTGCTGTGTCTACATCCCACAAGTTTGATTTCTGGGGAGGTTGTTTTAAGCTGAAGAGGAATGACACCTCAAGGGATGTCACCTCAGCTCTCCCTGATTTTGGGTGTCTCCTTTTTTTTTTTCAGATGACTTGGGACCAGTGGGCACTGGCTGCCTGGAATGATGGAGGGTCCAATCCCAGTGGAATCTCCAGTGCTCAAGTTTTTATATCTGCTTACAGTGACTTAATTAACAGTTTGAACCCTTCCATAGCTGGGGCAGGGGAGGGGGGACCAAACCTGTTTCCTTCACGTGCATTTTTGGGGACATTCCTGGGGAAAGATTGGAGCTGTTCAGTGCATGGGGAAAGCCTGAGGTTGGGGAGGTGCTCCTGGGTGATTTTCAGCACCTGAAATCTGAGCTGTCCCTGTGCCTCATATCTCTCTCTCCTTGCCCTGGAAGCATCAGCTTCCTTTTCCAGGCTGATCCTCTTTCCTTCATGCAATATCAGGTTACTTCTTTGGGAAGTGTCTCTGTAATCAGCTCCTGGAAGAGCTTGGTGTCTCTTACACAAATGGGGGGTGATAGTTCAGACAGGAGAGCTTTGGGAATGAGTTAAACAAGTTAAATTTTGCAGGATTGGCAGTTACTGGGATAATCCATGTCATTTGTGGGTTTACAGATGTGTTTACAAATGAAAGGGGCCACAACTCAAAGGAATATTTCTCCAAAAGAGCCACCAAAAGGGCTGGGAATGCCTGGACTCTGCCCAGCCCCAGATGTGAGTTCACCAGGGCCACGTGTGACATCTGCCAAGCTCTGGGTTTTGTGATACCTGAGGAAGAGCTGGGTGTGAGCCAGGGAGTGTCTTGGAGCAGCTGATGACTGGAAAAGGGGGTCCCCAACCCCTCTTGGCTGATTCAGGGCAGCCCTGGCTGGGTTATCTCCTCTGGAGAACCCTGGAATTTCATTCCCTTGGCTGATACTCAGCCAGGATTTTCCTGCAGCCCATTGTCATGTGGATATTTAGGATCTGATTGTGTAGGACCAAAGGTGAATGTGTCAGGAGGTTGTTGTTGGGTGGATTTGCTGCTAAACCAGTGAAAACTGTGCTTGCCAAGTGCTGTCCCTGGCCTTTCCTTGGAAACTGGCAGCACATCCTTAAATCCCACTTCCCCCACAAGCTGGTAGTGCCTTTGTTTGGAGAACCTGAGGGATTTGCCCTGCGGGCAGGGAGGGTCCCTGTGGCACCTTTAGGGTGAATATTTAGGATATTCCCCTTTAGGTTGAATATTTAGAATGTCTTTGGAATGTCTAAATTCTTGTTCCTTTGGCTTGCAAATCCCCTGTGGATCAGGGGCACCGATGGCACTTGGAGATGGGACAGGGATGTGCTGGTCAGGGAAGGGCTGGGGCTGGCAGTTGCTGGGGGATCTCCTGAGGCAGCTGAGGGGGTGCTGTGATCCTGTGCTTTGTCTGTTTAGGACAGGTGAGGTTTCCTGGAGAAATCCCACCCCTGTGGCAGCTCTGTCTTGCATGTGCACAAAGGATTTTAAAATACATACATATATATATTTTAATAACGTTGCTGTGTGCACAGTGCTTGGATGTGCCTGTTTTCCTGTCGTTTGGATCGTTTCACACCTATTTTGGGTGTTCCCTTCTTGTTGTAGCTGCTGCAGATGGGAGCAGGCAGAGGTTCCATGTGGGAATTGCTGGGATGGCTCCACCCGGCTGCAGCATCCTTGGGGATGATCTGTGATCCATGGTCAGGGATCTCTCTTGATCCTGCAGGGCTGCATGTGCTGGTAATTCCCTGGCTCTTTTATTCCCTCTGGAAAGTTGTTTCTTGTTGCTGTTGAAGCCAGTGCCATGCTCAATGTTTGACCAACACATTCCTCATCCTTCCTTTACCTGGAATGACAAACCCAAGAATTCCTTAGGCTCCCCTCCTTTTGGACAGGTGGGGTTTGCAATTCTCAAGTTTCCTCACCTCATAGGAGTGGAGCATTTGTTTAATGTTAAACGATTTGGATCAGAGGGAACCTCAAGCAGTAGGTTCTGCCCTGAAAATAATTCTGCTGGAATTAATTTTGGCTGGAACAGATGTTTGTGTTTGAGCAGGGAAAGGCGTGGAGCAGGTAATGAGGTTCCTGGGCTGTGCTGTGTAGGTACCAGGAAAAGAAATTAAGGCACCAGCCTGGAATTTCTGCACCACTTCCATGTTTGCAGAGTCCTGCTGGTCACCTTTAAAGGGTGCAGGGTACAAAGGTGCTGGTGGAGCTGTCACTTGTCCTGGTCTTGGACTGGAGACAGGTTGGAGCTGTAATCAGGGACCTTGTGAAGCTGTTTTCATCATTTCATTCCATCCCTGCTCCTCTCTGAGTCCTTGGAGGCCTTTTCTAAGAGGAGAAAACCAAGTGACAGATCTGAGACTCCTTGGAGAGTTCAGCATGATCCCATTTCCCCAGGAAGAAGGAGCTGGAGCTGTCACTTCGTGCAGTGTGAGCAATGCCAGGCCAGGGCAGGTGTTCTTGGGGTGGATCCTGTAAATAACAGCAGCTTTGAACACCTCATGTGACCTTTCCACAAAGGAGCAGTTCAGGTGTTCCTTCCATTACTCTTTCAGTTCCCCCACTGTTTTGATACCCTTGTTTTAGGTCTGTTTGTACCAGTTGGATCTTCCAGTAGCTTTCCAGTTTTAGTTTTTCAGGCCAAACACGGGAATGCAAACAGACCCACGTGTGCCTGGCCCTGGGCAGGCTGAGGCCTCACCAGCCACTGCTGCACTTTGCTGTCTCCTGCATGAATCAGGGTTTTGGTGGAAGCTCTGTGTTCCTGTCTGCAGGATTCCTGCTCATCCCAGCCAAAAGGAGCCAATGGACCACGACCTGTAACAAGTCACCACCTGTGTGTGTCATGACTGACTACAACAATCTGCTCTGAATTAAGCCAAAGCAAATTTTCCAAAGTTTACATCATCTCTCTGTTGTCTTGGAGGCTTTTTGGGATGCTCTGCTGCTGCTACTTGGCCTGCCCAAACCAACTGGGCCATCTGCAGGGTTAATGGGATCTGTGGGAGCGAGCGGGGTGGGATGGGCTCTGTTGGTTTTGTTCTGTGCCTGGGATGGGACCTGCAGCACTGGGAGTGCTGGGAGAGTGGTGGGAGTCAATAAACAGCATTTGAGCACGTTGTTGTCTGAACTCCCCAAGGAGCAGCTCGTGTTTCACCCTCCTGGAGCTGCTGATCTGTCTTTAAGCAGCCATTGGCCCTGTATTGATTCGTGGTTTTCTTGTCATTGTACCTGGAACCACTGGAATAAAACATTCCAGCCCAGCCCCCCTTCCTGCTGTGTGCAGGGGTTGCTGAGCCTGTGGTGGGCTCATGGATTTTTGGAGTCCTTTGGGTTTTCCCCCTGCCTTGCCCCCCCCTCACAGGACAGTGACACTTTGCTCCCAGGGCTGCTGCTCACCTTGTGTCCCATCTGGAAGTGTCCAAGCCCAGGTTGGACTGAGCATGGAGCAGCCTGGTCTGTGGAAGGTGTCCCTGCCTGTGGCAGGGAGTGGAAAGAGGTGAGATTTAAGTTCCCTTTTAAACCATTCTGTGGCTCCAGGATTCTCCAATCGTCTCTGGGTTGGTTTCAGTTTCCTGAAGTCTCCTCCTTTCTCCCTGCTCTCACCTTAATCCCTTTTCTTGTACAGAAGACCAAAAAGGTCCCTGTGAGGCCAATTCCAGCCTCTCCACAGCAGCAAACCAAATTCTATTTTGCTTATTTTTGAGAGTGAGGAAGGAGAGGCTGTTCCCTGGATCACAGAATCATGGAATCTCCTGAGTTGGAAGGGACCCAGAGAGGTCATTGAGTCCAACTCGATGGTGTGCACAGACACCCCAACAATCCCACCCTGAGCATCCCTGAGAACATTGTCCTAACACTCCTGGAGCTTTGGCAATCTTGGGGCTGGGACCATTCCCTGGGGAGCCTGGGCAGTGCCCAGCACCCTCGGGGGGAAGAAGCTCTCCCTAATATCCAACCCTAAACCTCCCCTGAGGCAGCTCCAGCTGTATCCATCTTAGTTCCCTCGGCTCCTGCCCCTTGTCCCAGAGAGCAGAGATCAGAACTGCCCCTCGGGAGTCTCCCCTGAGTCTGCTCCAGGCTGAAATGGGAATGTCCCGGCTCCTCCCTGCAAGGAATTAATTCCAGAACAAAACCAAGGGCGTTCCCTGACTCTCACATCTGCTTCTCATCCTTCTCATTCCTCTTGCGTGGATCAGTGGCACTGAGAACACAGAAGCCACGTTCCCCCTGTCCCCCTCTGCCACCCTGCCCGTGTCCCCATGTCCTGGCTGCTGGTGTCCTGGAGCAGCCCAGGAGGAAGGAGGGTTTTGTTTGCTCCACGATTTCCCCTCGTTGCTGGTGGGGTTCTAGGGGGCAGCGGGGTCGGGGCACAGCAGGAGCTGGGGCACAGGGGATCCCTGTAGGTGGCACTCACAGACCAGACTTGAGGCTGCCGGGGCACTTGGGGAAGCTGCAAATAAATCCTGGTGCCTTGAAAGGCAAATCTTCCTCCAGCTGCTGTCTGGGATGAGCTGGAAGTGTTCTTTGGGAGCTGTGTCTCGACCTCGGGGTGGGGGAGCAGCAGGTTTTGGGGTGGCTCCTGGGGGTCTCAAGAGCAGGGGAGGGTCTTGCCTCAACTCCACATCAGCCAGGTTTCACCTGGCCCTGTCAGGACTTGTTTGGGAAAGATTTTTATGATTCTGGGCCTGACAAGATTTCGGGATGCCCTGGTTTGATGGAGCGATGCCACCGGCTCCAGCACAGACATGAACACCCAGCCCTGGCACAGCAGCACCCTGGGGGCACCCCGGCTTTCCTGGGCCAAATTAACTGCAGTGCTAATTAACTAACAAAGAGTGTTCCTGGTGCTGAAACATGGGCAGGACAGCATCACCCCGTCTGGTTAGATTGGATATGAGGGAAAATTCCTTTCCCAAAAGGAAGGGATGGATCCAGGCTGCCTGGGGCAGTGGTGTGTCACCCTCCTTGGAAGTGTTCACACCCCTGGGTGTGGCACCAGGGGACATGCTTTGATGGTGGCCTTGGCGGTGCATGGCTGGACTTCATGACCTTGGGGGTCTTTTCCAACCTAAAAAATTCCATGATTCTGTGCTTTCAAGCTCTGAGTTCGGTGCTGGGAGCTGTGAACCAAGTGCTTGTTCCTTTTCAGGCTCAGGGGGCTGTTACCCCAATTAGCACTAATTGCTGTGGCCCAGTGATGCTGGACCAGCTGCAGCTGTGCTGTCCTCCCCTCATCCCTGTTCCCTGCTCTGTGCCATCCCCTCTTCCCAAGCTCTCACTGGGGACAGGCTCCGGCTGGCGCTGGCTGGGATTCCAGTCACAAACACAAGCTGGCGGCATGGATCTGCTCGGAATTTATTTTAAACTCGAGGTAAAGTGCTCTTGATGTTTTGGATGCAAATTTCCTTCCCTGGAACGGGAGCTGCGGGGCCGGTGGAGTGCCAGGGAGCTCTTTTGATTCCAGAGCCTGTTTGCTGCTGCGGCTCCTCACGCCGCGCTCCGTGGAGTGCAAAATCACCTCTGCGGCACAGCCCGGGGAGGGAGCACTGCTGGCACACAGAGCTCTTCTCTTGCTCGCTGTCCCCTGGTTTTAATGAGGGTTTGTGTCTAAAGTTGGGGTTTTTTTGGGTTTTTTTTGTGTTTGGTTTTTATTTTTTTGTGTGTGAGTTTTTGTCTGTGACAGTAGTCTATGTGTGAATTTTCTGGTCGCTGCATGGGAGAAGAGATGGTCCAAGTCCCTCCAGCCCCCCAGGGAGGCAGAAGAGAAAAATACAGAATAGAAAAAGATGCTCCACTCATGGATTTTGAAGTTCTTTGTCACTGGATTCCTCCAGTACCAGATGAACCTTGGGGGTTTTTAGGTGGCATTAACCAAGGCCAGGTTGGATGGGGTTTGGAACAACCTGGTCTAGTGGAAGGTGTCCCTCCCCATGGCAGGGGGTAGAACTGGATGAGCTTTAAGGTCCTTCCAACCCAAACCATCCTGGGATTATCTCCATGGGCAGCTCCCTGGGCCACGGATTGTCCCCATGAACACGCTGGGCTCTTCATCCCACTGGGGCCAAGCCCTGGATGGGTGAGGAGATGAGCGTGGTCAGGGAAAGGTGTCACAAGTTTTACCCCATTTATTGCTCATGCACTCACTGGTGGCTCTGGTACTGGGTGGCTCTGGGTATTTTGGGTGGCTCTTGGAATTTCCCCATAAACGTTTTCAGCTGCACTCACAATTCTCCTGTGGCCGTGTCCCTCTGGGGCTCGTTGTGGACAGGGGCTGGGTGTTCTTCCTCACCTTCATTCCATGGACACTGGAATTCCAAAATGTGTCTCTGGGTTGGTGTGGAATCGGGTGGCACATTGGGAAGGAAGCTGGGAACATTTGAAAACCCGCTGCAGAGTCTCTGATGTCTCCTCTGTTCCACTCAACAAAGCGCCTCTACACAACGAGCAGATTTTCCTGTATCAGAAATTACCTTTACTTAGTTGGCTTTTTGTCTAAATCCTCCTTCTGATCTTTATTTTTTCCCTTCCATCATGGAAAGGTGAATGGAAGTGGCACTTCAGCCACCAAAGCCTTTCTTTTAGAATAGCTGCTTGTTTTTTGTTTTAAAAATTTTCCAAGGGGGCTTTGCAGGGGAGGAGGAAGGAGCGTCCGCTTTTCAAGTGACTCTGGGGAATAAAAGTATAAAGGACAGGAATGATCAGAACTGTGCTGGCAACAGAACAATATTTTATTTTTGAATACCAGAGCTAATTGGAGAAGGAATTCACACGACAATTTTTGCAATCTAAGGATTAGTAAACATGAAAGGGGATCTGTGCTCCTGAATGTGCGACTGCAGTGGGAGGGGGGGAAACAGCCCAAAAATTAAATTGGAGATGATGTCTTGGATGTTACAATCCCATGTTTGCTTCTCACA
The DNA here is from genome assembly GCA_013389925.1 of Aegithalos caudatus. Taxonomy (NCBI): domain Eukaryota; kingdom Metazoa; phylum Chordata; class Aves; order Passeriformes; family Aegithalidae; genus Aegithalos; species Aegithalos caudatus. The sequence goes on along the minus strand of WEIU01010850.1, from coordinate 11,745 downwards.
ATGCTGGATCAAAGTCACAAGCCATGTCCAGGGATACCTCTTGGGGGGATGGAACTTCCATTCACCATGGACTGGAATTGCCAGAAAAGGGGGATTTTAGGTCTGATTTTGTGGAAGCACTTCCACAAGCTGTGGGATCTGAATAGATCCTGCTTCAACAGGGCTTGGAGAGTCCCTGCCCTTGGAGAGGTGTTTTCAGATAATTACCAGCTGCTTTAATTAACATGGCATATGGGAATATGGGGGTGATGGGTGAGAGCATCTCACCGGGGAGTGGAACAAGGACTGGGAGTTCCCTTCCCATCCAGACTGTGCTGGGATTCTGTGGTCACCCCTATTCCCAGTCACTGTGGCTATGGGTGTGAGGAGGTTTACACCCAGTCCTGGGAAATGGAGCTGAAATGGCACTGAACTGATGTGTGGGCAACCTCCTCATTCCCTCTCCCACTGGAAGTCTCCCAGTGCAGGTGTGATTCCCTCCTGCCACGCTGGAATCCCCAGGAATTGCTGTTGGCAACACCTGGGCATCCTCAAAATGCTTCCATCCACCACATAATCAGAGCCTGGCAACGGAGGGGGTTGAGATTTGCAGGTTTGCAGACAGAAGAGCCCATTCCATGAGGGTCAGGCTCAGCCCCTGCAGAGTTCCAGGAGGTTTGTCCTGCTCCGTGTGAGGTGAAGGCAGGAGGTTTCCCTGGAGAGGCTCCAGCCCCTCCCTGGAGCATTCACTCCGCCCCGCTACGCCTGTTACGTTCCGGTGGTTAATTACTCTTGCTCTTTAAAAGAATAAAACCTCATGTACTTAAAATAATCCCAATTATTTCATTGTTCAGCCTGAGCTGAGCCCAGCCACCCCCGCTCCTGCAGAACTGCTGGGAAGGAAAGGCTGTTCCTGACAGGGAAAAACTGATGGGCATTAACGCCGTGAGCAGCAGCTGAGAGGATTGAGGCTTTGGGGGGGCTACTCTACCTGCAACCCCCAGGTGCCTCTCCAGGACATCCCAAGGACCATCAAGTCCAATTCCAGTTGATGTATGGCAGGGCCTGTTGCAGTAGGACAATGAGTGATGGCTTTAAACCAAAAGAGGCTGATTTAGACTGGGTAAAAGGAGGAAAATCTTCTCCATGAGGTGGAGAGGCCCTGGCACAGGTTATCCTGAGGAGCTGTGGCTGCCCCATCCCTGGAAATCTTCAAGGCCAGGCTGGACAGGGCTTGGAGCAACCTGGGATAGTGGAAGGTGTCCCTGCCCATGGCAGAAGATGGAACTGGATGATTTTTAAGGTCCCTTCCCACCCAAATCATTCTAGTATTCCACGATGCTGCTGAAGCCCAGGCTGGCAGCACAGAGCTGGTCTGGCTCTGCCTGCCGAGGACACCCTGGAGGAGCAGCTCCTGCTGGGATGTTCTCCTGGAGGCATGGAGGGATGGCTGGGGGCCCTCACTGTACAAAGGGGACCCTCAAAGCAGCGGAGCAGGATCGTGGCAGTGCTTCCATCTCCGTGTGTGCCAGAGGCACAGCGGGACCTCGGGCGCGGTGGCTCAGACTCGCTCGTGCCGGGGCGTATTGGTGCATTTTGATCCTTTTTCTTGCCAGTGTTATTTTAATCCGCTTTTCTCTCACATCAAACTCCTCTTTCTGCAGAACACAGAGAGGCATCGGGTTTGTGCCCTTTGTGATTGGTAGCAAAGGGCTGCGATAGCGCATTTTTCCTTTAGAACTGGAGGTTTTATCCCTGTGATAACTTTAGCTTCGCCACAGTCATCATTTGGGCTTCTCGACTGGCTCAGATGAGTGCAGGGAAAAAGCTTCCCACGTTTATTAGAGGAGGAGAGGGCTGTGTGTTCTTAGGAAGATTCCCACTCCTGTCACACCAGGACCTGGTGGCTCAGGTGGGTTTGGAAAGCAGCTGAGTTCAAACTGAAATCAATTTCTGCCTCCATCTGAGGTGAGCTGTGGCTTTATCAGACTTCACATCAAGGTGTTGGTTGGCACCACTTCCAGGGTGGATGATCGCCAGGAGCAGCCTGGTTTTCCTGGGAGCTGCACAGTCAGAGGGAGCCCTTTCCCTCCAAAGCCTGTGTTTCCCACATAGAAAATAACATGTAGAGAATTTTTTTTTCAAATGAAGGAAGGATTAAGGCACAGCAAGAGCTGATTTGCCAAAGGGCACCCAGGGAAGTGGTGATGGATCAGAGAGGGAAGTGGAATCCTCGGCTCAGCCTGCGCCTGCCTCACCACCCTTTTCCTTCCCTGCTCCCTGGCTGCCCAGGTCTTATGGGATAACCAGGACTTGGATTTCCATCCTCTTAAAAGAGGCAATTTAAGGAGCTTTCCAGGGGAGCAGAGCTGCAGGTCACCTCCTCGCCGCTGAAGATGTTTTTCTCCCCCTTTCTCCATCCTTATGCTCCTTCAGAGAGCCTCTTTGCTCTCCTCCTTTCCCAGCGCTCAGAGCCATTTTCCCAGCTTCAAAAGGTTTCCTAATTACCCTAATGAGGTCAGGAGAGACCAAACGCTTCTGTGACTTAAAGCAGGGGTGGGAAGGGCTTGGAAGGGGGGAAATATCCCGACTGGTGCCTGAACGAGGTGTCGCGGGAAGGCGGCGTCTCCCTCTCCACACGTTCCCCCCACCTTCCCATCTCCAGCAGAAAAAAAGAAAAAAAAAGAAAAGAAAAAAAAAAAAAGGAAATGTGGACAGAAGGTCTCAAATGTATCAAACAGCTTTTAAAAAGAAATTCCTTTTGCCTGTCAAAAGAACAAACAGATACACCAAAAACTGTCAGAATTAGTGTTGGAGTAATTGCAGCAGCTCTCCAAGGTTAATGCTCCATTAACGAGCAGCTCTCACGCAGCTAAAAGCCAGGACGAGACAGGTTGTCAAAGGCTTCCAGGAGATTAAAGCACTGCGTTCCCAGCCAAACTCTCCCGTGGATGTTGTTTGGGAGGGAGGGAAGGGGGGTGTTTGTGGGGTGGAAGCATCACCAGCCCTGGCGTTGGCGGAGGAGCGCGACCTGGAGCCCAGGGATGGTTTCCAGGCCTTGGTGAGGTTGCTGCCCCTGGGGCCTCACTCGGTTTTAAACACTCCAGGATTTTTTCAGCACCTTTAGGCCGAGGTTTAAATGTGTCCTGAGGGCAGCCTCGGGTCTGTGGGATCTGTTCTGGTTGCTAAGAGGAGTGGGGCCGGGGGCAGTGAGGTGCTGGGGGCTCTGACACCTCAGGAATTAATCCTGCCTGGGTTTCAGGCAATTCCTTGTGCTCCCAGCATAATTTGAAATGGGACTGGGGCCTGATTTCATCTTCAGGCCAGTGCAAGGCTCATTTAAATAGAACTGACTCTGATTGTTCTTTTGTAGAAGAAAGGAAAACCATTCCAAACTTCCAGTGAGGAAGAAGCATCACCTGGGTGTGTGTGATCCAGTGGTGACAGACCTGGCAGCAGCTTTGGGATCACCTTCCCAGGGGGATCTGGGTGTTCAGCACCTTCCAGCACAGCAGTGACTGCTCATGCTGGATGTGGCTCTGAGCTCAGGGTTTTGTAAAGCAGAGCTTGGCCCAGGAACATCATGCCCTGGGAAAGGTAGGATTTTGGGATTGTCCTGTGGAGGGCTGGGAGTTGGACATTATGATCTCTGTGGATCCTTTCCAACACAGGATATTCCATGATCCTGTGATTCTAAGGTGCCTTTTGAGTGGGGAGAGGCAATTCCATTCCACAACCTTGGAGATGTGGTGCTGAGGGCCACCCTGAGCCATTTCCATCCCAGCTTCCCTGTGTGTGAACAAATCCCCCCTCAAAAGCTGCCAACAGCCTCATGATCCCATGTCCCGTGTCCAGGCGGGTCACACCTTCACTATGGGATGTGTTGGAGATCCCTGCCAGGACCAGGACTTTATTCCACATCCACTCCATGGGGAGTGGGAGCCATTCCCACGCCCCAGTGCAGCAGCCTGGGTGGAGAAGGCTGATGAGGGAATGGAAAAGGAGAGGAAAATAATCCAAATGGTGAGGCTGAGCCTTGTGAAGGGGCTGGTGGAGAGCAGGGGGGTCCCACAGTGCCAGACCCATCAGGGATGACACTTTGGAGATGTGGCTCCAGCAGCAGGGACACAACCTCCCCCCAGGCCCCTGGAAGCAGCTGCACCCCCATAATGTGGGACTGGGGACCTGAGCCTGGGATCCATGGTGGGATCTGCAGGATAATGGGGCAATTTTGGGTAGTGGATGGCTGGGAGTTGACTCAAGGGAGGTGTGAGAGGCCTTTGGAAGGAGCAGCCATGGGCAGGGGAGATGAACAATGATTAGGGAATTAAACCTTTCCCGTGCTTCTCTTTCCCACCCCAGCACAATTTATCAGGATCAGACCTGGGGTGCAGCAGGACCAGACGGGGTGAGTCGTCTGTACAAGAGCAAAACAAGCTCCTGCCCAGCCCCTGCCTCTTCATTAAGTCGATTTGCATTCCTAATCTCCATTTGCCGTTATTATTTTCCCCCTTGTGCCGAGTGCGGGAGATTTGCATAAAGTTCCTTTTTTCTTGTTTTTATTCACGCTCAAGGTCAGAGACTCGGTGAGACACTGACGAAAACAATCCCCTCCTCACCCTCCTTTAATTCTTTGCAGAAACATGTCCTGGGGATTTTAACATAACAATTGCTGGGGAAGGAAGGGGGGACCCTGCACAGAGCCCTTGGTGGGGGGAACCTGAAGGGAGCCCTTGGAGGGAGGAGACCCCAACAGAGCCCTCTCTGTGCTGGAAAGGAGCTGCCCAAAGGAGAGATGCAAATCCATGACAAGGAGGGAAGGGAGAGATGGATCTGGGAGCAGCACCAGCCGTGCCTCATCTTGCTGAAATGGGAGAACTGGTCCAGTTCTCTTGGAGCCACGGCTGGAGCAGAGCCTGTGCCAAACCCTCTCCATGCTGGGAGCACCAACCCAGCACACTCAGATCCTGTGCCCTGAGCAGGGCACCTGCTTGGTTCCTCCTGCTCTGTGTTTTCACAGGGAATGGTGCTTCCCTGGAGTAGTTTTCCAGTTTATCTCCTTTCTTGTCTGGAATCCTTGGAGTTGGGGGATGCCCCATTTGGGGATACTTGGCACACCCTGGGCCCTGGCAGTGGTGAGAGTAGGAGCTTTGGGATTAATCTCTGAGCTTGGGAGAGGACAGCAGTCTCTCAGAGGGAGCCCCAAATCCTCTCATTCCTGCTGTGATACTTCTCAATGTTCCTCACAATTCCCACAGGGAGCAGGGCTGGGTGATGGGGCTCAGGCATCACTCCCACCTCCAGACATTGGGACAAGGATAGCAGCCCCTCCCAAGGAATCCACTTTCCCTGTGGCTGGTTAAAGGCAGAAGGAAAACCTCTCAGCCAGCTGCTGAGGGGATCATGTGGAGCAGACCTGTCCCCTCCATGGAACAGTCAGGTTTCTGATTTCCATATTTGTCCTGTTTTTCCCAGATCTGGCACTGCATTCAGAGCCTGGGGAGGGGCACAGGGGACATCTGAGCTCTGCATGTGCCCAATGGGTTCTGAACCCTTTAAAAGGGAGGAAATCCCTTTTTAGCCCCAAGATGTTTGCAGATTCTGAGGGGCAGAAATCTGGATTTGGGAAGGAGGGAGTGAGGAATTGCTTCTTTTTCACATCCTCGAGCTGTGATGGTTCTAACACGTCCAAATCATGGGAATCCCAGGGATTGGGCATGTCTGAGGTATCCTGGGGGGCTGGTGAGTGACTGGATGCTGGCAGATGGTGGCTTGTGAGGGTGGTGGCCCAGCTGCTCCCGAGTGACTTGGATGGGAATGGGGAGGGATTGACTTTAGGAGCAGAGGAATGTCGGGTGGCTGGGCTGATGATGGGGCTGGCAAGAGCTGGGAGATGAGTTTTGTCTGGTGCTGCGAGCACAGAAATATGTCTTATTTCTTATTTCTCAGAACTGGGAGGTGCTTTTTTTTTTTTTTTTTTTCCCGAGGATGCTCCAGGGCTCTCAGCTCCCGTGATGTGAGTGTTTTCATGCCCCTTTAATGCTTCACTAAACAGTTTGAGCTGCCGCCTCTTAATGCCCCAGCAAAGCATGGAACGCTCCGGAGCGGAAAGAGCAGTGAGGAAGGAGGGTGATGGAAAAGAGAAGAAAAAGAGGGCTGTGAGGAGACAAAAAAAAAAACAGGGAGAAGTCACCTTTTCCCTTTTACATCCCTGCTCCTTGCTGGTGTGAAGGCAGCTGGATGCTGAAGGCCCCCCCAGCTTCTGTTGCTCCTCCAGGGAAGAGCTGGGCTTCTCTCGCCCTCTCCCTGCCTTTCCTGGGCTCTGTCCCACTCCAGTGGGCACATGGGGGGATGAAGGTGGTCCCTGGACCACTGAAGGGGACACTGAGGGGCAGATATTTGGAGTCTCTCAGGATTCTCCTGACCCCTGGCTCCCCCGGTGAGCACAACAGGGCAGACCTCCATCGGATTGGTGCCCTGCAGCCCACGCTGGTGATCCCAACCAGCTGTCCTCACTGGCTGTGTGCTTCCCAAACCTTGGGAGAGGCCAAGGACAGGGGAAAATAAAGAAAGATTTCGAGTTTTAACCCACCCAAGAGAAGTTTGGCTTCCTCCCGCCCCGCTCCGAGGGGAGCCGCCGGCTCTCCTGCTCTTAATTCAAGTCACTGCATCCCCTGCACTCCGAGTCCCCTCCCCGGCACCGCTTGCCCTGCAGTTTGATCCGTAAGTACCAAAGGTACCGCCTCGGGCTGCGACATCGGCATCCTCGGTCGCCATAGGAACGGGAGCCGGGGGTCCCCCGCGCCCGCTCCCCCGGGGCCCAGCTCCGGGGGCTGAGCTCCAGCGAGCCTCTGAAGCTGGGCTGCTCAAGGCCGGGGGGAGCGGGCTGTGCCAGCCTGGGAGGGAGCGGGAGCGGCCGCCGAGCCCCGGAGCACAAAGGCAGAGGTTATTGGTGTCAAAGAACTCGCAGCTCCAGAGGCTGAGCCGAGGCTACAGCTGCTCTCAGCAGAGGGGAGTGAAAAGCGGGAGGAGGGAAGGGGAGAGCTGGGAACCAGAGCCAATTATTGCCAGGGGGGTGGGAGGAAGAGGAAGAAGGTGATGGAGATGTCAGCGGTGGGGAGGGCAGGGGGGAGGATGAGGCTCAGGGCTCAGTTCATCACTGATCATGCAATCATTGAATATCCCGGGGGGAAGGGATCCACAAGGATCACAGAGCCCAGGTCCTGGGGATGTGTTGTAGGACCTGTTGCGATAGGATAGAGGTGGTGGTTTTAAACTAAAATAGGGTTGATTTAGACAAGGTATAAGGAAGAAATCTGTCCCTGTGAGGGTGGGGAGGCCCTGGCACAGGTTGCCCAAGGCAGCTGTGGCTGCCCCGTCCTTGGCAGTGTCCAAGGCCAGGTTGGACAGGGCTTGGAGCAACCTGGGATAGTGGAAGGTGTCCCCACCCACGGCAGGGGCGTGGGACTGGGGGATCTTCAAGATCCTTCCATCCCAAACCATCCTGGGATTTCATGACTCATAGAATCATTTAGGTTGGGAAAGACCTTTAGGATCTGTGCCCCTGCCCACACAGCTGCTGTCCCCGATGTCTGGGAATTCAAGCAGCCCTGGGGGTCTGAGCCTGGGCTGTGGGTAAGCTGGGGGCAAAGGCTCTTCCCTGAGGGGAGACAGCCCCGGGGCCGCTGCCGGTGGTCCCCGCTCCCCACCCCTGGTGAGTGACGTGCGGAGCCGCCCGACTCCCCCGAACCACCTCCACTCCCTAATTGCTGACAGTTATTTACTGTAAAGACAGGAGCACACGCACCAGCGGCTCTGACAACTCGTGTCAAAGCCCCGCCAGAAACTATCGCTTTACAGCTTTATTCATTGCCCATTTTTTTTTTTTTTTTCCTAAACAGATCTATTCCCTCTCCCCTCCGGGCGCCGCGCTCCTGCCGGCGGCCGTGCTGCGCCGGGGGGCTCCGTGCCCAGACCCTCCCCAGGTTCCCCCCCTTTCCCGGTCCATGCCTGGCTGGGCACTGACGGACGGGTGCAAACGGAGGCTGGCGGAGCCCCCCGCACGCTGCCGTGTTTATTTGCTGTCTCTCAGCCCCTCCATGTTCAAACATAATTGGTTCTGCTCGGCGCAGTAAACACTGATGTGTCGCATCAGCGAGCCGGAAGGGCACCTACACGCAATTAAAATAATTGGGCGCGTACCTGGCTCTGATCCCCCCCTCCCTGACGCTGCTCTCCCTTCATCTCCTCCTCTCCATCCTTTGTTCGATCCTGTCAGCCCATCCCACTCCTCTCGGTGCCCGTTCTCTGCCAGGGCAGGGTGAGGAGGTGCCCCGTGGGGTGGGAGGGGTCCCATGGAGAGGGACATCCAGCACTGCTGGCCTTGGCCTTGGCACAAGTGCAGGATGAGTTCTCCGATGAGGGAGATGATATTCCAGCCCAGACTCATGAAATATAATGAAGGCCCGAGGGACTGTACCAGCTCCTCAGTTAAAAATGATGCTGTTATATTTAGACAAGGTAACTGGAGGCCCCTCCGGACAGCGCTGAGTACAATTTTTTGTCTAATGATTCCATAATCTGATATAATATCGGGCCTGTAAGACATAATGAAGACCTGGGGGAGTTTACATCTTCGCAGCTTTAAAGGGTCCCTGCTCGGGGACGCGGCCAGGTGGAGGTTTGAACTTTGATGCAGTCAAACGTGTTTTTCTCTGGGTTTGTTTGACATGATTGAGGGAATCCAGCAGCCACGGGGAGAGGGAATGGAGCAAGGGCAGCCATGCTCACACCAACCCCACAGCTGGTTCTTGTGCTGAGGGGAGCACCTGGAGGGTTTGGGGAGCCCAGCAGGGCTGTGCTGGGATCTGCACAGAGGTGGTCACGGTGGTGAGGGCTTCAGGAGATCATGGTGGTCTTTGGGAGGTTGTTGTGGTCTTTGGGAGGTTGTGGTGGGTTCAGGAGGAGGTTGTGGTGGTCTTTAGGGGCAATGATGCCTCCAGAGTGGAGCAGCCAAGATCTGCTGTGGGCAGGGCAGAGTGAGGGTGCTCCCACCCCAGCTCGACCTCTGCTTTTTGCCAACCCCTGAGATGGAGCTTTTGGTGCTTTAAGCTGTTTTGGCTCAGCCTGGGGATTCTTGCTCCTGCAGCAGCTCATGGTGGGTCCTACTCCCATTTGCACCAGCAGTGCCAGCAGTGCCAGGCTGGGAATGCCGATGCTCCCTCTGGCTTCTCCCACCTCTCCCAGGGTTAAGGCCAGCTCAGCCCCACTCCCTGTGCCATGATCCAGAGCTGAGAGTGGCATCAGGGCTGGGAGAACGGGTCTGGCAGAGCCTGTGCCACGCTTTGCTGAGCAGTTGATCACATGCTGATCACAGGGTGAGGGTCAGGATTAGGGTGAGGGTCCTTTGGTGCCAGCCACACAATGCAGTGACTTTTTCCCCAAAACACGCAGTGACACCAAACATCTCTGAGATCAGCATTGCCAGTAAATCTCTGGCCGTGTCCATTTGGGAGCAAATCCTTCATGGATCCTCACCTGGAGGAGCCGGTGGTGGTACCTCCATTGTGTCTGCTGAGCCCCGCCAGTGCCGGGCTGGATGCTCCGGGACCGTTCCTGGTGTGCTCTTGTCTGGGTATCCGTGCCGGGAGATAACCTAATCCCATTTAGCCTTGGAGAGAGCCGGCAGATCCCTCCCCTGGGAGCCAGCGCGCGGCGGGGGGTGGTCTGTAATGAATTCCCATCATTCCAGCACAAAGGGAGCTTACAGGAGCTCTCGCCGCAGAAAATATGAGGGTCGCTGCCCTATCATCCCTCCGAGACATCCGTCGTAGTTCAGTGATTCCCGGCTGCTGACAGGCAGCGGCCCTGGGAGGCAGAGCCGGGCCTCGCCTTCCCGGCTCTTTCCTGCCTGGAAAATGTCTTTTTTTTTCTGCCAAACGAAGGGATTTCATGCCCTGCCTGGGGCTGTGCTCGCCCGTCACCCACCCGAGCAGGTGTGTGACCTCCTGTGGGACACCACCCCGCCGTGTCCATTCTCCTTCACCCCGGTTTGTTACTGATCTGTATTCCAGCGGCTCCTCGGGAATCCCGGTGGGAAAACCCTGCCCCAAGTCCTGTGGGAGATGAGAGGTGCCTCAGCCACCGGATGGAAGCTGGGGGACGATGCTGCGGTGGCCACTGGGGGATTGTGCCTGCAGACCCCAGGGTCAGTTTTGGGGGTGCTTGAGGAGCCACCCGAGGGTCCCTGTGACAGGGAGGCTCCAGGGAACCATTCGCCCTGCCAGGGCCTGTTCCAGCTCCCTGCTCTCCCTTCCTTCTCACCTTTATTTTTAAAATCTTTTTCCCCCCTCATGGAAAACCACACGGTGGAACCTGCCCCCTCCAAGCCGGGTTTTCCTGCGGCTCCGTGGCTCGGCCGGGATGTCTCACCTCGGGAGCTGCCAATCCGTCTCTGTCAAGCTGTCAGCCCGGAGCGCGGGCTGGAGCCGCTGCAATTCAAAGTGGATTAACTCCTCGGGCTGCCCTCCCTCCCCCCGCCCCTCCCCATTCCACTTGGGTGGGTTTTGGCCGAACAGAAAACGCTTTTCCCCTGCGCTTTCCATATTCAAAAGCTCCCGGAGCGCAGCCGGATGGCAGCGGGGGCCGCGGGGCCGGGGGCTTCGGGCCGGCGTGC